>OU342743.1:49803626-50177422 GCA_910589775.1 Avena eriantha | reverse complement strand
ACCACATATCACCAGTGTCATTGCATGTGTGTTCTCCCATGAACCACACACGGATCCACCAGTGTCATCCCATGTCTACTCTTTTCATGAACTACATCTAGAGTCATTGCATGTGTGTTCTTCTCACAGAACACATATCACAAGTGTCATTGCATGTGTGTTCTTCCCACAGACCACAGATTGATCCACTAGTGTCATTGCATGTGTGTTCTTCTCACAAACCACGTAAGGATCCACCGGTGTCATTGCATGTGTGTTCCTCTCATAGACCACACATGGATCCACCGGTGGCATCGCATGTCTGCTCTTTTCATGAACCACAGTTAGAGGCATCACATGTTGCTCTTTTCATGAACCACACCCAGTGTCATTGCCTGTGGGTTCTTCTCATTAACCATATCATGAACCACACCCAGTGTCATTGCAAGTCTGGTCTTCTCATTAACCACAGCTAGATCCACCAGTGTCATTGGATGCATGTTCTTTTCATAAACCACAGCTAGAGTCATTGCATGTGTGTTCTTATCACAAACAACATATCACACGTGTCATTGCATGTGTGTTCTTCCCACAGACCACACATGGATCCACCAGTGTCATTACATGTGTGTTCTTCCCATGAACCACACATGGATCCACCACTGTCATCGTATGTCTGCTCTTCTCATGAACCACAGCTAGAGTCATTGCATGCGTGTTCTTCTCACAAACCATATCATGAACCACACCTAGTGTCATTGCATGTGTTTTCTTCTCATTAACCACAAATGGATCCACCAGTGTCATTGCATGTCTGCTCTTTTCATTAACCACAGTTAGAGTCATTGCATGTGTGTTCTTCTCACAAACCACATATCACCAGTGTCATTGCATGTGTGTTCTTCCCACATACCATATCATTAACCACACCTAGTGTCATTGCATGTGTGTTCTTCCCATGAACCACACATGGATCCACCGGTGTCATTGCATGTCTGCTTTTTTCATGACCCACAGCTAGAGTCATTGCATGTGTGTTCATCTCACAAACCACATATCACCAGTGTCATTGCATGTGTCTTCTTCCCACAGACCACACATGGATCCACCAGTGTCATTGCATGTGTGTTCTTCCCATGAACCACACATGGATCCACCAATGTCATTGCATGTGTGTTCTCCCCATGAACCACAAATGGATCCACCAGTGTCAATTCATGTCTGCTCTTTTCATGAACCATAGCTAGAGTCATTGCATGTGTGTGCTTCTCACAAACCAGATATCTCCAGTGTCATTGCACGTGTGTTCTTCCCACAGACCACAGATGGATCCACCAGTGTCATTGCATGTGTGTTCTTCCCATGAACCACAGATGGATCCACCAGTGTCATTGCATGTGTGTTCTTCCCATGAACCACACATGGATCCATCGGTGTCATCGCATGTCTGCTCTTTTCATGAACCACACCTAGAGTCATCGCATGTCTGATCTTTTCATGAACCACAGGTAGAGTCATTGCATGTGTGTTCTTCCCAGAAACCATATCATGAACCACACCTAGTGTCATTGCATGCGTGTTCTTCTCATTAACCACACATGGATCCAGCAGTGACATTGCATGTCTGCTCTTCTCATTAACCACAGTTAGAGTCATTGCATGTGTGTTCTTCTCACAAACCACATATCACCAGTGTCATTGCATGTGTGTTCTTCCCATGAACCACACACGGATCCACCAGTGTCATCCCATGTCTACTCTTTTCATGAACTACATCTAGAGTCATTGCATGTGTGTTCTTCTCACAGAACACATATCACCAGTGTCATTGCATGTGTGTTCTTCCCACAGACCACAGATTGATCCACTAGTGTCATTGCATGTGTGTTCTTCTCACAAACCACGTAAGGATCCACCGGTGTCATTGCATGTGTGTTCCTGTCATAGACCACACATGGATCCACCGGTGGCATCGCATGTCTGCTCTTTTCATGAACCACAGTTAGAGGCATCACATGTCTGCTCTTTTCATGAACCACACCTAGTGTCATTGGCTGTGTGTTCTTCTCATTAACCATATCATGAACCACACCCAGTGTCATTGCATGTCTGCTCTTCTCATTAACCACAGCTAGATCCACCAGTGTCATTGGATGCATGTTCTTTTCATAAACCATAGCTAGAGTCATTGCATGTGTGTTCTTCTCACAAACCACATATCACTAGTGTTATTGCATGTGTTTTCTTCCCATAGACCACACATGGATCCACCAGTGTCATTGCATGTGTGTTCTTCCCATGAACCACACATGGATCCACCAGTGTCATCGTATGTCTGCTCTTCTCATGAACCACACCTAGATTCATTGCATGCGTGTTCTTCTCACAAACCATATCATGAACCACACCTAGTGTCATTGCATGTGTGTCTTCTCATTAACCACACATGGATCCATCGGTGTCATTGCATGTCTGCTCTTTTCATTAACCATAGTTAGAGTTATTGCATGTGTGTTCTTCTCGCAAACCACATATCACCAGTGTCATTGCATGTGTGTTCTTCCCACATACCATATCATGAACCACACCCAGTGTCATTGCATGTGTGTTCTTCCAATGAACCACACATGGATCCACTAGTGTCATCGCATCTCCGCTCTTTTCATGAACCACATCTAGAGTCATTGAATGTTTGTTTTTCTCACAGAACACATAACACCAGTGTCATTGCATGTGTGTTCTTCCCACAGACCACACATTGATCCACTAGTGTCATTGCATGTGTGTTCTTCTCGCAAACCACGTAAGGATCCACCGGTGTCATTGCATGTGTGTTCCTCTCATAGACCACACATGGATCCATCGGTGGCATCACATGTATGCTCTTTTCATGAACCACAGTTAGAGTCATCGCATGTCTGCTCTTTTCATGAACCACAGCTAGAGTCATTGCATGTGTGTTCTTCTCACAAACCATATCATGAACCACACCTAGTGTCATTGCATGTGTGTTCTTCTCATTAACCACACATGGATCCACCAGTGTCATTGCATGTCTGCTCTTCTCATTAACCACAGCTAGAGGCATTGCATGTCTGTTCTTTTCACAAACCACATATCACCAGAGTCATTGCATGTGTGTTCTTCCCACAGACCATATCATGAACCACACCCAGTGTCATTTCATGTGTGTTCTTCCCATGAACCACACATGGATCCAGCAGTGTCATCGCATGTCTACTCTTTTCATGAACCACATCTAGAGTCATTGAATGTGTGTTCTTCTCACAGAACACATATCACCAGTGTCATTGCATCTGTGTTCTTCCCACATACCACACATTGATACCACAACTAGAGTCATTGTATGTGTGTTCTTCCCATGAACCACACATGGATCCACCTAGTGTCATTGCATGTGTGTTCTTCCCATGAACCACACATGGATCCACCAGTGTCATTGCATGTGTGTTATTCTCACAAACTATGTAAGGATCCACCGGTGTCATTACATGTGTGTTCCTCTCATAGACCTCACATGGATCCACCGGTGGCATCGCATGTCTTCTCTTTTCATGAACCATAGTTAGAGGCATCGCATGTCTGCTCTTTTCATGAACCACACCTAGTGTCATTGCATGTGTGTTCTTCCCACAAACCATATCATGAACCACACCTAGTGTCATTGCATGTGTGTTCTTCTCATTAACCATAGCTAGATCCACCAGTGTCATTGGATGCATGTTCTTTTCATAAACCGCATATGGATACTAATTAACCTTAGGAGAGCCCTAACCTTAGCGTTAGACCGAGTCTTCTAGAAGGCACGCCCTAACACAGTTATTCTGCTTGTCGATTGTTACATATCGTTCAATCGGGGCTCTTGGACGATTGGGATGGTTTTCGTGAGATCGATCCGCGAGTAGTCTGTTCTGCGGCTTGATTGGTCATGCTTGCTCTGGACAAACTAGCAACACCGGGGGCTCCCCTGTTGCGAGTGCCACGACTCACGAGTTGAGCGGGCCATATCCCAGTGTCACATCCCCATTACTTCTCTTCCTCCCCGTACTTCTCTTCCTTCCCCTCGAAGCCATATTCCCCAATTCACTCCCATCCTGCTGTAGCCGTAAGCCGACGACGCCTCCATCCCAATCCCCTCTCCAGCAGCCACCCCCTCCCCTCTCGCCATGGGTTCAAGGGGAGACGGCAAGGAAACGCGTCGTGACGACAGGGACGGTGATTTCAATGTGAGTCGTCTCATCTCTATCTCTATCATCCGTGGCCAGTTATCTATTTTTTGAGCCAGATCTACTCCATTTACTCATGCGCGTATGATGTGTTAGGCCAACCAGACGATGTATGACGCCGACTATCACAGTTTAGCGGATGAAGACAGTCCTCTGCTATGTAAGCATGGATATGTGCCCGCTAAATTTGTAGCGTTCGAAGGACGAAACGCATGTAGGAGGTTTCTACGGTGTCAAGGACATCGTGCAATGATGCGAGGCGGAAGTTGCGGTGTTGTCAAATGGGTAGATCTAGAGTGGCCCAAATCGATGCAGAAAACGCTGGACAAACTATGGGAAATGATTGTTGAGTTGAAAGAATCCGCATTCAGCTCACTTCTTGACAGTGTTGAGATGAAGCTATGGGAACCAGTTGACACGACCAAGCATAAGCGATACCTCATGGGGGTGGAAGACAAGGTTAGCAAAGTCTAGAAGGAGAGGGACGCGGCGTTGGCCCTGAAGGCTAAAGCAGAGGAAGAACTGACTCAAGTAAGGAAGGATCTTCACCAGGCCAAAGTCCTACAGTTCACAACTACGAGTATTGACAAGTGCATGAGGAAAGATGCAGAGAAACAATTGAAGCTGTGCAAGGAAGATGCTAAAAGGAAGGAGCAGACGATTCGATCCTTGCTCTCGTAGGAAGATGCGCATAGGGCTAATATTAGGAAGATCAAGGAGATGTGTGATAACTAGTTCTATTTAGCTTTAGCTCCGTGCCTTTTTTAAGTTGTAATAGTTGTACTTGTTGACTTAGTGGTCTGAACTATTGGCCCCGGAGTCCTGGGAGTACAAAAATTGGTCGCCCGTTAATCTGTCTTAACCCCACATTACTTCCTTTTGTCTGACCAATGCCCCTTGGATATTACGCCCGTCGCTTCGTCGTCCTCGTGTACAAATAGGAGGCGCCACAGCTCGTCGCTTCGTCGCCCATCCCCTCGCCCTCTCCAATCTCCACCGCGTTGTCCACCCCCCTCGCTCCCTCTCCAATCTCCACCGTGCCTCCATGGAGATGCCCTCGCTGAACTTCTACGAGGCGGTGATGTTCGCGCACTTCAACATCCCCGCACCGTGGGCCGCGATGGTGCCCCACGGATGGCGCATCAGCTATGCGGGGGTGCCGGTGGCTCCGCTTCTCGTCCCCGGCAGAGTCGTGATGGAGAGCGAAATCGCGTTGCACCGCCGCCAGATGCCCGCATGGAAGAGGGCGCTGCCCCGGTACGCGGCGGCCAGCCCGTACTAGCCGGTGCTTTTCAAGAAGGAGCGGAAGGCCAAGATTGGCAACCGCATCATTTACAGGCGCGTGGTGCATCATGATCTCCGCAACCGAGAAGGGCGGGAGAGGTTCTAGTTCGTCCCTGGACGGAACAAATTCACCGTCATCGCCGTCGCTCGCCACGAAGAGGTGCTCCGTCTCGCGTACAATGCGGAAATCGTGGAGGTTCCGTCCGACGAAGACGAGGAAGCCGACGCTCGGAGGACAGCGGCATCGGAAGTGAAATCGTTGACTAGTGGTTGAATTAATGTAGGATGTGAAATCGCACCTTTGTTTAGAAGAATTTGTGGTTGAATTAATGAAATGCCTCGATTTAGATCTCTGTCTCGATTAATTTGTGATTTAGATCAATTTCTGCCTCGATTTAGATCTCTGTCCCGGATTGGGAACGTGACCATGGACCAAAGACCCCTTTTCTACTAGTGTATTCTGACATTGGTGGTTTGTTTAAACGTAATCTACGTGGATTTGGCCGCATGCAAATGGCACAACCACAATTTATAAAGTGGAAGCACGTACACCCAGTTACTGGAGATCCGGGAGCTTCACCAGATGCAGGGGATGCAGGGGCAGAGAGGCGGTGAGATAGACTGGCTCAAGATTATGCCAGAAAGTGGTACCCATTTCCTCCTCATCTGGGCATTATCGGTGAGAACATTGTTGTTTATGTTGCCACGTCGTTGTGCAGCATCTGAAATAAGTTGCTGCTTCGTGGAGTGTGCCAGCTTAAATAATTTATTTCTGTGCCACCTACATTCCATCGTATTTGGAGACTTCCTGCCCCTCAGCAATCGTGGAGCAAGCGTGGATCCTTGTTTTCAAATAGCAGTGGCACAATCACAATTTCGGATTCAACTACTGACTCAGGCGTTTCCAAACCCTAAGTCGCGCTACATTTTACTCAAAGAACGTGGGTAGATTGTTTCGCCCAGCAACATGCCACACACAGAGCTCCAGAATCTAATAGAATTACATATATAGGTTCAAGTTCAACACACTACTATGCATCTTCATTGCCAGCACCCTTCTTCTGCAGCCTGGGTGCCAAGCCTTCACGTCCACTAGCTTCATTTCCTGCCTTCTTCCTCTTCTTCTGTGCCAATTTTCTTAGCTTCACGTACTCTGCATCGCCGGGACAATGGGCACCAGAATCATGTCCATTATCATCTTTCCACTCGTTTTTAATTTCTTCGGGCAGCAAAATGACTGACCCGATAGTCATGTTTCTAACCTTGCGGCGCTTCCTGTCAAAGAAACAAGACTGTTGCATAAATGACCAATATCTACAGAGTAAATAAAACAAAATTTATAATTCAGCACAAACATGCGAACCCCAAGCGACCTTTGCTTACCAGGAGCTAATTGGGTTCGAGCAACCACCCTGTCCAAGAATAGAAGGGCGACTCCTAGTTGCACCAGCTTCCACATCCACTACATCACAATTCAGCTCAAACATGCAATCCGAAGCATACCTTTTCATCAACCCAATTACCTGACTGTAACACCCTCGAATCGGCCCTATGCAAGTTTTATCCCTTTCCGCCAAACCCGCATAGAAACGATTCAAGGACGCCCACCAGGCACTTTCGTGCGGGTGGAAAACGAAGTAATACCATTACACAACAGTCCTCGATGGGACCCACAGAACAAATATATATACAACAGCGACTCAACGAGTCGAGAATACAGATATACAATACAAAGATCCAAATCACCTTGAAATCGATACAACATCCGAGTACGGACAAGAAGCAAATTGGGCTAAGAGCCCTGAAGAATAACCAATGGCGCCCATAACCCTGCCCAGGCCAAGCCGGAAGGGTAACCCTGCTAACGACGACGATCTCAAACCTGCTAAAACAAAAGGGGTGCCGACAAAGGGCAAAGGAAAAAGAGGAGCGTCAGTACTGAGGCCAGTACACGGCGAGGCTAGAATTCGGCGGCTCTCGCCTACATAGGTATGGTGGTCTGAAGCGGCAGCGCAGCGGCACTAAACAACCTATAGAGACTCGATACAACTGGCGGTTATCAGAGAGGGATAAGAAAGACCTATTCAGATTCAACCTGAAGCTAACACCAAACAAACCCATCCTGGTATTTCCCCCTCGAGACCAAACAAGGAAGTCGGGCCAAGGAACTCACACAGTTGGCAGTTTTACTCATTCCATTTTAGTTGTAGCATTTACTAGTCACATATATATAGCATGAGTCATCCTGATAGCATAAGTAGTGGGCAGTCTTAGTTAGCCATTCAGCTGTAGTTGTAGTACTTACTAGTCAGATACAATAAGCATGTGCCACCCAAACCCAACAGTTGTTGGCACTTTTATTTCATTCCATTGGAGTTGTGATACTTACTAGGCAGGTATAACATGACACGATACACCAAGATCCGCCAGTTATTGGCATTCTTAATATCCATTCCGTTATAATTGAGCTGATTACTAGTCACATATTAAGTCAAATTTATAGCACTACTTTAGTTATGCTTGTCTATGATCGATATACTATGATCCAAGTCGTCCATAACCGCAGACACGGCTTTCAGAAAGTTTTACCCTGCAGGGGTGCACAAATAGCAACACACACCCGATCAACCTCGGAAAAACCAACTCAAAACCCAACAAGGCATTCACGACAAAGCGATCAAAGGATTCATAAAATATTTCAGGGGGCCACCCCACTAAGCTACCCGCAACAAAGTTGGCTGGCTCTGGAACGGACCCAGGGTTTGTGTGGACGGCTGTAAATGACTGGGAACCCGAAAGTGTGACTGGGCTTGTCGATACAGCGAAAACGTGTCACGATCCTTAACAGTACAGGTGCTCCACACACAATCGTAAATAAAGCAGTAAAGCATGGCATAGGTACAGGATAGTAATAAAGCCCCAAACTACTTTGTGGCCCCAAGAAATAGAAATGAATCAAGCTCTGGCTCAGGGGGGTCCAGAAGGCCTCCTGGATGTGGATAGTGCGAATAGTCAAGGAACAGGTATCAAGTACTCGGGGTCCTACGGGACACAAGTGGGTGTGGAAGAACCAAATAACATCTATTGCCCACTGATGCCTCTGCATTAGTTATATCTAGCATTTTAATAGTTGTATTTAAAGTCATGATCATCTCCACCAGTAAGCATCTCCACCATAAACATCTGCCAGCATACCAACAATTGGTACTCGACAACATGAGATCACACCTGAGCAAGCAACTACGACTCGTGAGGCCAGCTATCTACCAAACAACAGGTATTAGGAGGTGTCCATGGCAATATACAGGCTGCACGGGATATAACTGGTGCACGGAAACTAAAGCATCGCGACACGGATAGCAATAGATCAACAGGAGGAAATAAAGACTATAAATGCAAAATAGGTAGAAGGGGGAGAGATGCTCGCCTGGGAAACACTGCCTAAGGATCATATCCGGAGAACTTGTCGATACTCGCATCAACTCATCGGCCTAATCCGCGAAGAAGCAAACACTAGAAGAAACACCGGATGCAATATTTAATACTACGACAGAAGGTCCGGCATGATTATGATATGATGCATGACATGGCACGGATGCGATGCACTAGGCAATATTAAGCGGAACCGGGGCCCCGACAATTAATTAATAGGTTCCCGTTATTTAGATACCCCGCAATTTAAATGTTGTATTGATAGGGCGAAACATGGCATCGGTTCCCTACACCAATTTAAATGGAGTCCGGAATAAGACAACAATATTCCGCATATAGGCTCCATATTTAATTATGAGGTCAATTCGGCATAATGCCCCCAAACCACAGACAGGTATGCATGCATTAACAATTAATATGCAACAAGTGATAATGTCATATTATAAAAATAGAGGCTTAGGGTCACACATCTGGGTTCGGAAGATCTTGGGTTCCGGGGGTCCGGGTCTCAGGGTTCGACGGGGGAGAACGGTTCGATGGGATCGGTCTCGGACAACGGAAGGAGAGCTTGGCATTTCGGGAAGAAGGACTTGGTTTGTCATCGGGGGCGCATCGGATTCGCCCTGGTCGGTGTCAATCTTGTCGTCGCAAAGATCTTGTCAGGTCCGCGTATCGGGTCGGTCTTGGCATCCGGGGTGAAGTACTTGTCGTTCCCGTGGCGATCTTGGCGGTCTTCCGGTTCGGGTCTTGGCGTTCGAGGGGAGAACTGGGCGTCCTTGTAGGAGAACTTGTCGCATCTGTGTCGGAGAACTCGGTGGTTCCGAGAAGGCGACCTTGGCGTCCGGGTGCCAGCGTCGGCGGTCTTGCCTGGTCCAACGGTTCCGTGCCGAAGATCTTCGGGTACGGCGGCAGAGTTCTCGGGGTTTCAGCTTTGGTGTAGATCTTGACGAGGTTGGTCTTGTGCGGCAATTAGAGGAAGTTGGGCTCGGAAGGACAAATAGGCAAACAGGATATCACGAGGCCACAACCCAGTGATGAGGTTGGATTGAAGCCAACGGGACACGAACAGAAACATATGCACACATAGGACATGGGAGCCGACAGGAACATGGCACCTGCAGGTGGCCTAGGCGCAGGGGAGGTGGGCTCGAGGCAAACAGGACCCGTGGAGGTTAGAGACAGGACAGAGGGCGGCGGTGCTCACGAGAGCAAGGAGAGGCAACAGCGGGATCTCGCTGCAAGCGGCAACAGCGTGTGGCGGCGCACGAGGTGGAGGTCGACGCGGCTAGAAGAGCTCGCTGTGGGGCGGCAGCAGATGCGAGGGTAGGAGGGAGGCCCCGCTCACAGAGCTTGCGGGTAGGCGCGAGGTACTGTGGCCGCGGGGCGTTCAATGGCCGGCCACGGAAGGGTGCCGTCGCCTCGGGCAGAGCTGGGCGGTGGCGATGACCGGGAAGCGGGGCCGATGAGGGCCAGGCGGCGGCGACTTGAGGAGGAGGAGACCGGCCTAGGCCGAGAAGGACCCGCGGTCAGAGCAGCGCTGACGACAAGGTCGGGCCGGAGGCGAGAGGGAGGCGGTCAGAGGAAGGCCGACGGAGGGCGAGGTTGAACCCGGCCAGGAAGAGGGGAACGCGGGCCGACGACACTCTGCAGGAAGGTTGAGGCGATGTCGGCCAGAGAGGCCGCCTGCGAGGTCGCTGACGAGGAGTGGGGCCGACGGAGGCGTGCAGGGGACGCGACGGCGAGGTTGGGTCCGGGGTCGCCGAAGAGGAGCGCTAGAGAGACGGCAGGGCCGAGCGGCACGGCGGTGGTTGGTGATGGGGCGGCGTTGCCGGAGTTTGCGGGAGAGGAGGGGTGGCGCACAGAGAGGACGAGTGCGGGAGGAGACCGGGGGGCAGCTCTGCAGGGGAGGAGGCGAGGCGAGGTAGGGGATCGCACGGGGTAGGTGGGATCGAATCGAGGAAGGGCGGTCGCGTGTGTGCACCGGCGTCTGCGAGGTGGGGCCGGGGTGTGGGAGGTTGTCGGCAGGGGAACCAGGTGGGCGGGGGCGCGGGCCAGGGGGCGTCGGGCTGCGTGCAGGGTGGGGTTGGTGGCGACGTGCGTGCCAGGCGGTGGGGTGGAGCGGCGCGTCTACTAGTGGGGCTCGCGCGCGCGGTTGGTTGCTGGTGGGTGTGGGCGGGAAAAGGAAGTGTAGAACGTGCAGGTGGCCAGGGTGGCGTGCGGGAGTTGGGAGTGGGCCGGAAAGGAGGTGGGCTGGGATTTTGGGCAGGTGGGGTGAGAGAGAGAGAGAGAGGCGGCGGGGCAGGAGGGAGTTGGCGGCTGTGGGGAGTAGGTAGGTGTGGGTTAGGGTTTTCGAGTGTGTGGGGTGGTAGGTAGCTGGCTGCTGGGCCTTGGGCCTGGCCGCTGGCTGCCTCCCCCACTTAAAAAAAATATTTTATTTTTATTTAACTTTTAATGTATTTTATAAATAGTTTTTAGACAAATAAAAGATTCAGAAGGGACCAGGGTTTGATTTGAAATTAAGACGGGGGTATTTAGAAAACAAAGATAGGCTTTTCAAAAATAGTTTTTAAACAAAGCATGCATGATGACATTACGATGCTCAAATTCAATGTGGCATGATGACATGAGCATGCGGTCATGATGATGCAATGCACAAAAACACAGCGATTTTCTAGTAGTGGTTTTAGCGGGATGCCACAATTCGACACCACTAACAAGGGATCTCGCCCTCGAGATCCGCCTGATGGCACGGGGAAGAAGGTCGGCGATCTGAATCTTCTCGCTTCGTGTCGATCTTCGCGACACCACTAAAAAAGGTTCCTTCTTCGTCTTGAATCGGCGACACCACCAACAAGGGGTCGTTGCTCGCGTTCGTTGAGAGAACACTCCGGAGAAACAAAGACGAAGATAAAGGTCTCAAAAGATAAGGCCACCTTTAACTTCCGTGGAAGGAGTGAAAATTGCATTGATCCTCCAATTCAATGTACAAAGCGAATGATAAGAGTAGTGGTATGGTCATGACTCCATCCCGCACTCAAAACATTACTCTGTACATGAATAGTTGAATTATGCAATCAACTCTCGAAATTAGACTGAAGATCTCGACAAACGAGGTTCGGAACAAAAGAGGGATGCAGACTTTGCATCGGATCTGGCGTAGATGATATCGTCGCATTGGAAAACACCGGAAGGCACAATAAGGAACAAAGAGAAGTCCAACAGATGAACATTCCTCAGATAGCATGAAGTCCGGAAGTAGAAACACCGTTGCCAAAGGAGAAAGCGAAACCCTGAAGGTACAACGGAAAACCCACCCACGAGAAATCCTGGACTAGAAGAAGGTAAGAGAGCAGATTTAAAACACGCAGAGGTAAGAGGAGAACAGCAAAGGGATAAGGAGTAAAAGCAGACCTAATTAGAGCTATCCAACCGATTTTCCAAAATAGTTTTGACACTCTACTTCGGCCGTTAGCTAGGTTATCCTACAGGCTGGACTTGTGGGGTATCGCAATTGCTGGGCTCTGATACCACTCTGTAACACCCTCGAATCGGCCCTATGCAAGTTTGAGCCCTTTCCGCCAAACCCGCATAGAAACGATTCAAGGACTCCCACCAGGCACTTTCGTGCGGGTGGAAAACGAAGTAATACCATTACACAACAGTCCTCGATGGGACCCACAGAACAAATATATATACAACAGCGACTCAACGAGTCGAGAATACAGATATACAATACAAAGATCCAAATCACCTTGAAATCGATACAACATCCGAGTACGGACAAGAAGCAAATTGGGCTAAGAGCGCTGAAGAATAACCAATGGCGTCCATAACCCTGCTCAGGCCAAGCCGGAAGGGTAACCCTGCTAACGACGACGATCTCAAACCTGCTAAAACAAAAGGGGTGCCGACAAAGGGCAAAGGAAAAAGAGGAGCGTCAGTACTGAGGCCAGTACACGGCGAGGCTAGAATTCGGCGGCTCTCGCCTACATAGGTATGGTGGTCTGAAGCGGCAGCGCAGCGGCACTAAACAACCTATAGAGACTCGATACAACTAGCGGTTATCAGAGAGGGATAAGAAAGACCTATTCGGATTCAACCTGAAGCTAACACCAAACAAACCCATCCTGGTATTTCCCCCTCGAGACCAAACGAGGAAGTCGGGCCAAGGAACTCACACAGTTAGCAGTTTTACTCATTCCATTTTAGTTGTAGCATTTACTAGTCAGATATATATAGCATGAGTCATCCTGATAGCATAAGTAGTGGGCAGTCTTAGTTAGCCATTCAGTTGTAGTTGTAGTACTTACTAGTTAGATATAATAAGCATGTGACACCCAAACCCATCAGTTGTTGGCACTTCTATTTCATTCCATTTGAGTTGCGATACTTACTAGGCAGGTATAACATGACACGATACACCAAGATCCACAGGTTGTTGGCATTCTTAATATCCATTCCGTTATAATTGAGCTAATTACTAGTCACATATTAAGTCAAATTTATAGCACTACTTTAGTTATGCTTGTCTATGATCGAGATACTGTGCTCCAAGTCGTCCATAACCATGGACACGGCTTTCAGAAAGTTTTACCCTGCAGGGGTGCACAAATAGCAACACACACTCGATCAACCTTGGAAAAAGCAACTCAAAACCCAACGAGGCATTCACAACAAAGTGATCACAGGATTCATAAAATATTTCAGGGGGCCACCCCGCTAAGCTACCCGCAACGAAGTTGGCTGGCTGCGGAATGGACCCAGGGTTTGTGTGGACGGCTTTAAACGACTGGGAACCCGAAAGTGTGACTGGGCTTGTCGATACAGCGAAAACGTGTCACGATCCTAAACAGTATAGGTGCTCCACGCACAATCGTTAATAAAGCAGTAAAGCATGGCATAGGTACAAGATAGTAATAAAGCCCCAAACTACTTTGTGGCCCCAAGAAATAGAAATGAATCAAGCTCTAGCTCAGGGGGGTCCATAAGGCCTCCCGGATGTGGATAGTGCGAATAGTCAAGGAACAGGTATCAAGTACTCGGGGTCCAACGGGACACAAGTGGGCGTGGAAGAACCAAATAACATCTATTGCCCACCGATGCCTCTGCAATAGTTATATCTAGCATTTTAATAGTTGTATTTAAAGTCATGATCATCTCCACAAGTAAGCATCTCCACCATAAACATCTGCCAGCATACCAACAACTGTGGTACTCGACAACACGAGATCGCACCTGAGCAAGCAACTACGACTCGCGAGCCTAGCTATCTACCAAACAACAGGTATTAGGAGGTGTCCATGGCAATATAGAGGCTGCACAGGATATAACTGGTGCACGAAAACTAAAGCATCGCGACACGAATAGCAATAGATCAACAGGAGGAAATAAAGACTATAAATGCAAAATAGGTAGAAGGGGGAGAGATGCTCGCCTAGGAAACACTGCTGAAGGATCATATCCGGAGAACTTGTCGATACTCGCATCAACTCATCGGCCTAATCCACGAAGAAGCAAACACTAGAAGAAACACCAGATGCAATATTTAATACTACGGTAGAAGGTTCGGCATGATTATGATATGATGCATGACATGGCACATATGCGAAGCACTAGGCAATATAAAGCGGAACCGGGGCCCCGACAATTAATTAATAGGTTCCAGTTATTTAGATACCCCCTAAGTTAAATGTTGTATTGACAGGGCGAAACATGGCATCGGTTCGCTACACCAATTTAAATGGATACCGGAAAAAGACAACAATATTCCGCATATAGGCTCCATATTTAATTATGAGGTGAATTCGGCATAATGCCCCCAAACCACAGACAGGTATGCATGCATGAACAATTAATATGTAACAAGTGATAATGTCATATTATAAAAATAGAGGCTTAGGGTCACACATCTGGGTTCCGAAGATCTTGGGTTCCGGGGGTCCGGGTCTCAGGGTTCGACGGGGGAGAACGGTTCGACAGGATCGGTCTCGGTCAACGGAAGGAGAGCTTGGCGTTCCGGGAAGAAGGACTTGGTTTGGCGTCAGGGGCGCATCGGATTCGCCCTGGTCGGTCTCGATCTTGTCGTCGCGAAGATCTTGTCGGGTCCACGTATCGGGTCGGTCTTGGCATCCGGGGTGAAGTACTTGTCGTTCCCGTGGCGATCTTGGCGGTCTTCCGGTTCGGGTCTTGGCATTCGAGGGGAGAACTAGGCGTCCTTGTAGGAGAACTTGTCGTATCCGTGTCGGAGAACTCGGTTGTTCTGAGAAGGCGACCTTGGCGTCCGGGTGCCAACGTCGGCGGTCTTGCATGGTCCATCGGTTCCGTGCCGAAGATCTTCGGGTACGGCGGAGGAGTTCTCGGGGTTTCAGCTTTGGTGTAGATCTTGACGAGGTTGGTCTTGTGCGGCAATCAGAGGAAGTCGGGCTAGGAAGGACGGATAGGCAAACAGGATATCACGAGGCCACAACCCAGTGATGAGGTTGGATTGAAGCCAACGGGACACGAACAGAAACATATGCACACACAGGACATGGGAGTCGACAGGAACATGGCACCTGCAGGTGGCCTAGGCGCAGGGGAGGTGGGCTGGAGGCAAACAGGACCCGCGGTGGTTAGAGACAGGACAGAGGGCGGCGGTGCTCACGAGAGCAAGGAGAGGTAACGGCGGGATCTCGCTGCAGCGGCAACAGCGTGTGGCGGCGCACGAGGTGGAGTTCGGCGCGGCCAAAAGAGCTCGCTGCGGGGCGGCAGCGGATGCGAGGGTAGGAGGGAGGCCCCGCTCACAGAGCTTGTGGGTAGGTGCGAGGTACTGTGGCCGTGGGGCATTCAACGGGCGGCCACGGAAGGGTGCCGTCGGCTCGGGCAGAGCTGGGCGGTGGCGACAACCGGGAAGCGGGGCCGACGAGGGCCAGGCGGCGGCGACCTGGGGAGGAGGAGACCGGCCTAGGCCGAGCAGGACCCGCGGTCGGAGCAGCGCTGGCAACGAGGTCGGGCCAGGGGCCGGGCCGGAGGCGAGAGGGAGGCGGTCGGAGGAAGGCCGACGGAGCGCGAGGTTGAACCCGGCCAGGAAGAGGGGAATGCGGGCCGGCGACACTCTGCAGGAAGGTCGAGGCAATGTCGGCCAGAGAGGCCACCTGCGAGGTCGCTGACGAGGAGCGGGGCCGGCAGAGGCGTGCAGGGGACACGATGGCGAGGTTGGGTCTGGGATCGCCGAAGAGGAGCGCTAGAGAGACGGTAGGGCCGAGCGGCACGGCGGTGGTTGGTGATGGGGCGGCGCTGCCTGGGTTTGTGGGAGAGGAGGGGTGGCGCACGGAGAGGACGAGTGCGGGGAGGCGACCGGGGAGCATCTCTGCAGGGGAGGAGGCGAGGCGAGGTAGGGGATCGCACGGGGTAGGTGGGATCGAATCGACGGAGGGTGGTCGCGTACGTGCGCTGGCGTCTGCGGGGTGGGGCCGGGGTGCGGGAGGTTGTCGGCAGGGGAACCAGGTGGGTGGGGGCGCAGGCCAGGGGGCGTCGGGCTGCGTGCGGGGTGGGGGTTGGTGGCGACGTGCGTGCCAGGCGGCGGGGTGGAGCAGCGCGTCTGCTAGTGGGGCCCGCGCGCGCGGTTGGTGGCTGGTGGGTGTGGGCGGGAAAAGGAAGTGTGGAACGTGCAGGTGGGCAGGGTGGCGTGCGGGAGTTGGGAGTGGGCGGGAAAGGAGATGGGGCTGGGATTTTGGGCAGGTGGGGTGAGAGAGAGAGAGAGGCGACGGGGCAGGAGGGAGTTGGCAGCTGTGGGGAGTAGGTAGGTGTGGGTTAGGGTTTTCGAGTGTGTGGGGTGGTAGGTAGCTGGCTGCTGGGCCTTGGGCCTGGCGGTTTGGCTGCCTCCCCCACTTTAAAAAAATATTTTATTTTTATTTAACTTTTAAAGTATTTTATAAATAATTTTTAGACAAATAAAAGATTCGGAAGAGACCGGGGTTTGATTTGAAATTAAGACGGGTGTATTTAGAAAACAAAGATAGGCTTTTCAAAAATAGTTTTTAAACAAACCATGCATGATGACATGACGATGCTCAAATGCAATGTGGCATGATGACATGAGCATGCGATCATGATGATACAATGCACAAAAACACAGCGATTTTCTAGTAGTGGTTTTAGGAGGGTGCCACACTGACTGTCACACGTTATAGGAACCATGATGCCATGTTCATCCATGAAGCTAAACTTTGCAGTCTGCTTTGGCCATACTTCAACATGATTATGCAGAGCAGCAACCATACCAGATATAGTGCAGATCTGTGCAGGCACTTCTTCCATCGTGAAACAATGGCTTCCATACCACTTGCCCTTGGAGTCGTACCTGTAGAGGACTACTGTAACCAGGTAAGGGGGTCCGCGCAGATCCCACTTGATAGAAAACTGTGGACAAAATATGTTTGTTAGCGTTGGGCTAACAAACAATTTGAGGTTCAGTAGCCAGCTAGCAGTTGTAATTAGTGCGAATAGCAAAGAGAAGGGTAGCTCACCCGCTTGTAGGCAGAACTTCTTCTTCCTTGATAGTAGGATCTTCCATCCTCCGAACTGCTCGACTCGTCGGTGGCGGAGGCGGGCTAGAGCCTCGCAACAGCGGCTACTGCATGCGCCATTGGAGCTCGGTATCAGCGACTGGGCGCAGCAACTGGGCGCAGCAACTTGGCCTCGGAAGTCAAATGTCCGAAGGGATCGTCCTGCCTGGAGGGTGGATTCCGACGCCGCCGGTGCTAGGGCAAAGCTGGGAATGGATTTGTGAAATTGGTCAACGCATCCAATCCACTTAGCTGCTCGATTTGCCTAAGAGGTTTTCGCGTTGGCACCCGCGTCACGGACAGATAACCGACATGTGGGTCCCGACCGTCTACTTCATGGGGCAGTTTAACGGAATGTTTGTATTTGGCAGGGGTGAGATGAGTTTGCCTCGAAATGGCCCCTCTCAGTAGTTGGCGGCCCAACTTTTTGAAACGTGGTAATTTCAAGCAACTTAGGTACCGCCATGCGCTGGCCTGCCAACTTTGGTACCGCAGACGAACAAGCCCCATTAAGATGGGCATGATAATTTTGATGATGCTCACTTAGGAATATGAATTGAAGTGAAAGAGAGCATTAAGAAGCGAAAATACACACGTTTAAGTCTAACCCACTTACTATGCAAGGGTATTTTGTAAACAAACAAGTTGTTAAAACCAGAGCCTACTAGCATAGGAAGGCAAAAGAAGTGCAACATAAAAACTTTCAGCATAAAACGAGGAAACTTGATATTATTGAGATGCATAAGAGCATGTTTCCCTCTCTCATAGTAACTTTCAGTATCATGCATCAATTTAATGATATAGCTATCACAAGGGCCATCGTAACAATGATCACTTATCCTAACATAAAACACAGGAATACTAGCTATTATAACACTACTTTGTGAAATAATATTAGAGGTATCCTTAGAAAGGATAGTGTGTCCCTCTTCTACATATTTAGTGACAAAGTATTTCACATTTGCTATTATAGGTTCATCATCCATTTGTTTACCAGGCTCATCAGCTTTATTTGTACTTTCATTAACCATACAAGCTATCATAGAATGTTCCTTTATCTTAACTGGGAAAGGCATTTTCTCAATGTAAGGTTCGGGTAAAGCATGATTAGCAGTATAAACTTCAGTATTTCTTGCAGGAACACTCTTAGCAACATATTTATAAGGTTCATGATACTTATTCCACTTCTTTTTAGGCACTTCAATGTAGGAAGCAAAAGCCTTAAAATAAGAAGGAATAGCTTGAGAGTCTAGACCATAAGCATTTTTAATATTTTGAAAGTCATCAGTTCCCATAAAAGATTCAATGCATTCATAATCATAATTTATACCTGACTTTCTAACTTTGTCATTCTCCCAAGCTTCAACATTGTCTTGAATATGGTCCAGAAGATCCCATTTAGCTTCTTCTTCCATACGACTGAATGATCCAGCACAAGAAGCATCCAATAAATCCTTGTCATGTAGAGGGAGCCTTGCATAAAAGTTATTAATAATGATATTATTGGGGAGCTCGTGGATGGGACATTTGAGCATTAATAACTTCAATCTCCCCCAAGCTTGAGCTGTACTCTCTCCATCAAGAGGCCAAAAGTTGTATATTTGATTCCGATCTTATGAATCTCACTAGGTGGATAAAACTTTGAATAAAAGAGAGGCACTATTTCCTCCCATTCAAGAGCTTGACCATTCTTCAACAACTTATACATTTCCTTAGCTCTTCCTTTCAGTGACAATGAGAATAACTTCTTCTTAACTTGATCTATAGTAATACCTGCACACTTGAACAACCCGCATAATTCGTGTATAAAGAGTAAATGATCACCGGGATGGATAGTTCCATCCCCAACATAATACTTATCCATAACACGATCAATAATTCTTGTAGGTATTTTAAAAGTATCATTCTCAGCAGGTGGTGGTTTATCTACTACCTTAGCAGTGGTAGTAGCATTACCAAATAAGAAACTCAGCGAATTATCCATAACAAAAATAAAGCAACTAACATAAGTAAACAATACTCACAGTAGAAGTTTCCTTTACCAGTTCCACTCTCCAATAGCGCTTCACTCCCCGGCAATGGTGCCAGAAAATAGTCTTGATGACCCACAAGTATAGGGGTGTATCACAGTATTTTCGATAAGTAAGAGTGTCGAACCCAACGAGGAGCAGAAGGTGCTAGCTAGTGGTATGGATCAGGAATTCTCTCCAAATACTTAGCAAACGGATTTTTAGGGGTTTTTGATAATGCAAGCAAATAAAGTACGAGTAAATAAAAGACAATAAGAATAAATGCAGCAAGTGGCCCAATCCTTTATGCATCAAAGGAGAAGCCGGTTGTATTACTTATGATGACCAAACGTTCTCGAGGACACACGGGAATATCATCAAGTGTTTTCGCTTCATATAGTTGATTAATCTTCTTTAGCTTGCTAAGTGTTGTGTGGGTGAACCTGTGCTAATGTACCGATATTCCTAGGACTAATACATACTTGTGATTATACCCCTTGCAAACATCTGTCAGTACAAGAAAGTAATTAAGGTAGAAACCTAACCACAACTTTAAACTCTAAGACCCTTACATCCCTTGTGCAATGGTTTCCTAACGGGGGTTTAGGTTTCTGTCACTCTGACAACCCCTACGATTAGTAGCCAAATACACAATGCATTCCCCTAGGCCCATATAGGTGAAGTGTCATGTAGTTGATGTTTACATGACACCACTAGAAGAAGTACACCACAACTTAAATATCAAACTATTGAATCTTTCTCAACACAACTCCACTACTAACAACATGACTTCTCCCATGTCCTCAAGAACAAAACAAACTACTCACAAGACGTCATATGGATCATGATTAGAGATGGAATAATTATGTATAACAATGTGAACATAAACAATAATTCAATGGTTCACTCAATGGCATCAACTACAAAGAGTAATCAACACCGGAAAAGTTTCCCCTAAGAACTATGCAAGATTCAACCCAATTGTTACAGCGAGATGGTGGTGCTGATGGTGATGATGAGGATGATGATGATCCTGATGAAGTCCAGCTTGATGGTGGTGTTGATGGCGACGATCTCCCCTCTCCGAGAAGGAATTCCCCCGGCAGAAATCTGTCTGCCGGAGAGATCTTTCTCTCTCGGTGTTTTTTGCCCCGCAGAGGTGGCGGAATCTTTCTGTGGTCGCTCCCCGAGTATTAGGGTTTCGGGAGGATTATATACGCCAAAGGGGAGAGCCAAAGGTGGACCAGGGTGGCCACACCACCTGGTGGCGCGGCCTAGGGTGGCCCGTGCCAGGGGGTGGTGTGGGCCCCCCTATGGCCCATGTGTGCCTCCTCTTCTGGCTTCCTTCGTCTTCTGGAAAAATAGGATTTTCCTTATATTTTCCTGGATTTTCTGATGTTCGTGAATTTTGCCTCCAGTCAGCACCTTTTCAATTAGAATCCTGACTGCAGCGGTCCATGCTCCAAAAGTCATCAACCATGCAAAAACAAGTGAAATTACATAAGTATCATCTATTAATATGAAATATATCAATGAATAATAGTAAATTATGATATAGAATAGTGATGCAAAATGGACGTATCACAAACAGAGCCAGAATAAGAGACGGAGAGGGGCCAAAGGGCGGCCACACCACCTGGCCGCGCGGCCAGGCCTGGCCTACGCTAGGGGGTGGTGTGGCCCGCCCAGGCACCCCCTCGGCCTCCCCTTCTGATTATAAGATGCCTCCGATACAGAAACCCTAAGTACCCAATCAAAATTCCACAAAAGAGTCTGTAGCCGCCATCATCTCCATCCCTAGATCGGGGGGGATCTAAAGCTCTTCCCGGCACCCTGCTAGAGAGGGGAATTCACCCTGGAGGCCTTATTCATCACCGTGCAAGCCTCCGATGTGATGCGTGAGTAGTCCATCTCTGGACTACGGGTCCATGTAGTAGCTAGATGGCCGGTTCTCCTCCTTTGTGCTATCATGTTTAGATCTTGTGAGCTCCGTTCATGATCAAGATCATCTATTTGTAATTCTGCATGTTGTCTTTGCGGGGATCCGATGGATTGAGATGCTATTTCAGATTGATTATTGATTCTATCATGTCTTTGTTATTGTGATCTTGCATGCTTTCCATTGTTAGTAGCTATCTTGGCCAAGTAGATGCTAGCAAATCCAAGAGTTAGTATTTATGCTCGATAGTTGGTTCATGCCTCTAGTAATCTGGGGAAGTGACAGAAATCTCTAAGGTACTAGATGTGTTGTTGCTACTAGGGAGAAAACAGTAATCCTTTGTTCATGGAACAATTGTATTGTTTACTTTACACGCAATTCGTAATGCAATTATTCATTGCTTGCAACTTAATCCTGGCGGGGGTTCAGATGATAACCTGAAGGTGGATTATTAGTCATAGATGCAGTTGGATGACGGTCTATGTATAATGTTGTAATGCCCAATCGAATGTCAAAGGAGTCAAGATGAGTAGTATATGCTTGTATGCTTTCTCGATGTTTCTCAATTGCCCCGCTGTAATTTGTTCACCCAACATGTCATCTATCTTAAGGAGAGCCACCACTAGTGAACTATGGACCCCGGTCCTTTCTTTTACTTTCAATCTACAATCAACTATTTACTGCTTTGTGTTTACTTTCTTCCACTCGATACGTTTACTTTGTTGTTTTTGTTTTGCTTAGTTTACTTTTGCTTTGTTTGCTTGTTTCTTTATCAAAAACACAAAAAGATTAGTTCCTACTATAGTTGTTATTTTCATTGGTTTGTTATTGTCTTGTTTTATCATGCTTTTTATCAATGGTTGGTTTCTTTGAAACTGAATCTTATTGGTAAGGTGGGTTCACGGAAGAACAAAAATATTATTATAAGGAACACCGCTTGTCACAAAAAGGGAAACACTTATGGGAACAAATTGATAAATGGTATAGCATTGCTATAAATGTGTGCTCTACTTATAATGTTACTTATTGCTGTAGGAGGTATATGTTGGGGATCGGTGCGGAAAACAAATTTTTTCCTACGATGGAATCCTAGAAACTGCCTAGGATCTATCTATGAGTAATGCAATAACGGCCGGAGCGTAGATAATACATACCCTTGTAGAACATACGCGATTAACGTTCCGCGGGGAACATGGTTGAAGTAGTCGTACTCGTAGCCGACCTCAAGGTCGCAAAGCTCCTCGCAGGTCACCCTTGCTCCTTCTTCATCTTCATCGTGCAACAGCTCTGGCTCACGACATTTAAGCGCCCCAAGTGTTGCGCCTCATTTCTTCGTACACATCCGGTGCACGATGAGACCTCCGGCTCCCTGATCCCGCTGGGAGTGCGGAAGTTGATATCCGGCTAGGAATCCCTACAGCGTAACGGCGTACTGCAGGTGTGCCTCGATCGCACAGCCCATGCTTGGGGCCATGGTCACGAGGTATAGAGAGGGAGAGAGAAGGAGAAAGTCAACCAAAGGACTTCTCCAATTATGTGTTTAATCCCACCCATGGGCACCCCTTTATATAGGGGGAGGGGGTGTGCCCTCCCCTTTGGGTTTCCCATGTGGGACTAAACAAGGGAGAGGGGGGAGGCGCATGGGCCTTCATGGGCCCCACCCCATGCACAACCCTAGGCTAGCCGGGTGGGCCCCCTTGAGGCGCCTAGGCCTTGGCCCTTGGCCCTTCCCTCCTTCGGTTTTCCCTCATGGGCCTTTATTCACTAGGAAGTTTGGCCCATTAGTGGAATAACCCTTCAAATTAGATTTTAATATTATATTTAATATTAATTACACTAATTAATATGTAAATACATATTACAAAACCCGATTAAACCTGAAACACCTTTCGGTTCCCTTTCGATTTCCTCCGAACGACTTCGGATCTTTCCCGGAATGATTCCGGTCCTTTGTTCTTTCTCCGAACAACTTCGGATCTCTCCGCGGAACGATTCCGGCTTTCTCTTTCTCTACTATGATTCCGTCTTACGAATGATCGCTCTCATCGTACCATTAAGTGTATCCTCTCACGGCTCGAGAATGCTCTAGACATGATCTGTATCAATGATCTACAGAGGGACCAGGGATATCCATGTGACCCCTATGCATTCCTGATGACAATGTCGTTTGAACTGTCTAAATGTAGCATCCTCTTCCTTTTGTTTCTCGATACAACTTGTCCAAGATCCGATCACTGGTATCCCATACCTTTGTTCAATCTCGTTCACAACAAGTTATGTTTTCTTGTTATCGTGATATTACATCCCCATGACCTGGTCACATGTTGCAACATTTATGGATGTAATCTCACCAAGCCGGCCGTATGTATCTTTACCCGTCATGTGGGTGAACAAATCCCGGTCTTGCAGTCACATGTCATCAACTGTGCCTTTGGAATACCCAACATACACCTTTATGGCCACCGTATTACCAGATGACGGTTGATGTAGTCAAAGCGGCCTCGGGAAACAGTGAGTAATATGAGCTCACGGTCTAATGAGAAGGAGTCTAGGTATAGCTATTGCAACAATGAACTATATGACTTGATCGTGTTGCAATCCTTCGAGGAATGTCCAATCACATCATTCTCCAATGATATGATCTCGTTGTCAGTCGGCATAAATTCCCATGATCTTGAAACCCATATCATCTTCTTGACCAACGAACTAGTATGAATAGAGGCTACTAGGGACTTGTGTCGTGGTGGTGTCACGGCAGATGCAATGGATAGGCTAAAGGTGGGGCCAATATGCACTAGAGGAATCCAGGGAGGGATAGTGTGGTGATTCCATACACAGATGCTTTATATTCTCCAAGTTAACAAGGTTACAAATGCTCCTTGAGCTGTACTGGGGAGAGGAGGAAGAAGAAGCTCTCTTACTCTCACCCCTACTTCTACTCAATGAAACAACCACTCAAATGCCAATCAACCAACCCCCACTACAGAGACCCTAGTGCCCCTTATAAAGGGGAGGCTAGGTCTCCAGTTAAGGCATACGTGGAGGCATATTCCTAGGAATATGCCTCTTCCCAAAATAGCAAACCGACCGGGTCACCTTTTGCCATCATAAGCCATGTAGAGGCTACGTAAGCCTCTGCGGCGCCAGCGTCAGCCGACATAGGGTGCGTCACCTTTGTCGGCCACGCCTCGCCGGTCCCTCCCTCTATCCGCTTCGCTCACGCTCCTGCGCACAGAGGTCACCTTTTGACCAGCGAGATACCTTCCTTCTCTTGCAAGCTTGGTATGATCCAGCCCCGTGGGTTCCTGCATACAAATTACAAATAGCCCGCCAGCATACAACGTACATCGGCCGGGACATAGTCAGGTGGACATCCTCCGGTCCGGGTTACTCCGTAAGTCGGCCTGCCTTGAGGTAACCCGGCCAGCTTACGCTTTGACCTTCCCGTACCTCGGCTAACTCGTGTTGGAAATATGCCCTAGAGATAAATAGTAGTAAGGACTATTATCATATTTCATATGGTTTATTGATTAAGTTTTATGTCATGCTATAACTGTATTGAGAGGAAACATCAATACACGTGTGATATACAAACAACCAGGGGTTCCTAGTGAAACTCTAGTCATTGGTTCATTGGTCAACAGATGATCAAGTTTCCTGATCATGTGGCATTTATGCCAGTTGGAAATGAGATCATCTCATTCTGAGAATGAGATGATGAACCAATACCCAACCTAAACATCGTGACCCGATCATGTCATGAAGTTCAAGTTACGATGATTAGAAATGGATCCTCGTAGACTATTCCTTAGACCGTGATGCTTATCAATCACTATCTCCCGAGAGTGCTTAGATAGCATCAAACGCCATCTGGTAAAACGGTGGTTATAAAGGTGCGTTCAGGTACTCAGAGGAAACCGCAGAGGCAATATATGTCAAGAGCGAGATTTGTCTGTCCATGTGACGGGAAGATACTCAAGGGCCCACTCGGAGAAGTTATATCCAATAGCTGCGCAACGTGTGATTAAGATCACGAGGATATCACTTGTCGGAACGAGTCAAGTAGCATTGTTCAGTAACGAGATTGAACACGACATGGTGATGTCATTGATCAGATCTCAGGAAATGCAAGTATCGAGTGACAAAGGGAATAAGACGCGACTGTCCCGGTTCAAACGACAAAAGATCTTGGTGGAATGCACAGGGGTCACACGGCCATCCAGGTCCCTCTGCCGATCATTGGTGCGGGATTTTCCCGACCATGTCTGGAGTGTTCCCGCACCGTGGGGTATCACGCTTAAGGGCTTGCTGATGCTTAGAGTGTGTTTATAGGATCAGTAGAATCACCAAAGAAGAGAAGGGAGAAAACCCAAAAGGGTTTCGGTAAGTCTGGAGGATGTCCGGAGTGGAAGTGGAAGGTGTTCCATAGCCACGGAGATTGAATAATATGTGAATGAATGTTTAAATATTGATTTAATCATTTATTCATAATTATTTAATAAAGAGAAAATCAATTAAAGGCCAAAAAGGCTTAATGGGCCCAATACCAGAGGGAGAGGGCCCATTAGGGGAAAGGAGAGAGGGAGAAGGGGAAAGGGGGAGGCCGGCTGGGCCTAGCCCCCCCCCCCCCGCGTGGGGCCCACTAGGTGGCCGGCGGCCACCTCCTCCCCCCTCCTCTCCTTTAGTCCCACCCCGTGACTTTAGGGGAGGTAGTACCTCCCCTCCGCCTATATATAGTTGGGTATTTGCCCTAAAAAATACACCAATAATCAATAAAGGTCTCCCCACTTTTGGGAGGACCTCTAATTGATATTTTCTCTCTCCCCCTCTCTCTCTCGTGACCGTGGTCCCAAGTTTGGACTGCGTGAGCGAGAGACATCTTCACGTGGAGCGCCGTCGCGCTGCGGGATTCGGATCCGGGAGCTCTACTTCCGCAACTGCTGCTGGATCAGGGAAGCGGGAGTCATCGTCAGACACCGGACGTGTGTAACTCCCCGCGAGGTGTCACACTTGAGGCACTCAAGTCGTTGGAGCCAAGGAGCGCACGGACTTCATCACAACCTTGAGGTCGGCTTCGGCTCATCTACATCAACCACGCTCTCCTGAGCATTGACAACGCTTTTCGGTCTTCATGGGTAAGTTTGTGAAAAGCCCATCCCGTTACTGTATTACTAATAGATAGGTCCTGGCAGCTTCCGGGGTTCAGGGGCATAGAGTAAAATTTATTGTTTTCATACGCGGAACCCCAACAGTGGTATCAGAGCTAGATCTATGCGTAGTAATGCTAGTATGGGTAGAACACACGAGATGTAGCGTGTGGGCGTTGATCTTTTAGTTGTCACCCTCCCACATGTACTTGTGCATACTGCAGTAATGCTTGATGAAGCGGCCCCCAACCGACTTTACGCGTTCATTCGTGAGACTGGTCCACGCTTGACATACGGCTTGTACCGTATAAAGTGGCTTAGGGGGGTGTCTGTCTCTCTCGCATTAGTTCGTATGCCATTTGCAACGGAGGGCCCCGAAAGGAGTGTAGTAGAGACAACTACTTGATCAGCGTTGTGCTGAAAGTTCATAGGTAAGAACGGTTCTTGTGCGAAAGCCCATTCAGCCACGTAAAACGTGCAAAGATAAAGTAGAGGCGTCTAACTTTGTTTTGCAGGAGGGGCATTGCTTTGTGATATGGTTGTGGCAAAGGTAAGGTAATTACCTTTTGTTACATGGTAGTAGATAGTCACGGTAATGACAAACTACCACGCCGGAATGACACCGGTACCCTGGTGTCTGCGGCGCCGGAACCCTGGCGCCGGAACCCGGTGAAGGCGGATGGAGATCACGACGTGAAGGCCCATATCAGATAGAACTTATATTCAATGTTATTGTTTGTATGTCTTATTGTGTGCTAGTATTAGATACTCAACGGTAGCCTAATAAGATGATCCCTATTAAAATTACCAACGATTGTGTTCCCCCTTAGTGTGCACCACCAAGAAAGTTCTTCGGTATGAGGCGATCCAGGGTTACAGGCCTGGGTGTCAGACATATCTACGTTCGCATACAGTGGGTGTAAGCCATGTTGCACAACGAATACACTAAGGTTGAGTTGGTGAGCCTAGCACGCCACAGAAGCGTGGCCTCAGAACACGGATGGTCGAAAGATCGAGCACGAGTCGCATGAATGATGTGACCGACGTTTAGCGTCCACCCTTGAACCCACATCGATGGTCGTGATCAATTGGGGCAGATGTGGCTGATAGGGGTCGTGTTATCACTAGAAACCCTTTTGGGGATAGGTGTTTCTGAGTGGAGTTATTATTAACTCATTTAATTATAAACTTAGTCTAAATTCCTTTTGCAATTATAAATGTAGATGGGACCTTTCGTATCGACAATTGAATGGTTAGAAGGAGAGAAGCTCAGATTAGATGGATCGAACTTCTCCATTTGGGTTATCAGTCTCCATGTTCTACTCAGTAAGAACGACGTGGTCGACTACATACTCGACGGGATGGATTTGGATCTATCCACAAACCTTGAGACCCCAGAGGAGCGGAAAGACTGCTATCTCCATCGTGAGATGGCCTCCTACATTTCAGTTGTGATGCGTTTCGAAATGGTGGACGAGCTATGGCCTTTCGTGGGTGATGTCAACCCTCATTTGGTAATGCTACAGCTTAGAACACATTTCGTGGAGCAGACACGCATTTGGGAGCATGAGCTGATGGGAGACTTCCTCTCCATTAAGATGGAGGAGAACTCGTCACTTGACAGCCACTTGCAGCACATGCATGATGTGTACATGAGGCCAGCATACTTCCTGGACATCTAGATTGCAGGCTCTTTTGCAAATGCTGTTGTGCTGCGGTCGCTGCCACCAAGCTACCAAGCACAAGTCAGGTCTTGCGTAATGAGGGGCGACACGAAAGTAGAGTTCCACCGGTTCATGACACATCTCAGGAATGTGTTGGTTGAACCAGATGTCGCTCAGGTCGTCAACGACAAAGGTATATATTTGATATACAGTTTTATAAATGTTATAATCTTGAAACACATTGCAGTGTTAAGTACATCTGATACTTGTTCTGTTTTACTGAAAACAGGTCCTTCTGCATGAGAGGTGCTTGCTGGAAAGGAGGTGACGTTGCATGTTGATGGCAAGCATGATTATGATGGCCGACGACACTCTCCCTCTACATTTATCATTTATTTTATGTTTAGGATGATTTTTGTAATCAAGAGATTGTGAACTTCTTTAGTGTGTCTCACACTTCGTGAGACGGTTATTCATATGAGTCTGTAACAAACAGTTGTTCTGCTTTTATGAATGATTTCTATTCGTGTTCATATCTTGTTTGATTACTTGTGAATTATCCTTGTTGTTTGAAACTAATTGATAATGCATGAACATTTGTAAAACATTAAAATGCCTTGTTTAAAATACCCAACTTAATGATATTTCATTAATGAATGAAACCATTGTTTGAATTCAAAGTTATGTGTTGATATGTGAAAGTCATTTGATTTCTTGTCACATATAAATCATGCCTAAGTTTTGCAAAATAACTTGAACACTGATTATTACTTGAATACAAAGTGTTTAATGAATTGTTAAAAGTAAATACATATTCGATGTATTGAGTTTTAACGAAAATGGTAATTATCATTATATGATTGTTTAAATGTGTAAAGTAGTTTACCGAAGGAAACATGAATATGAAACTATTTGATTTGATCAAAGTGTTTCATCAACAAAGGGTTTAAATATAAAAGAGAATCAAATTACTATGATTTGATCAATAGTAATGAAATTCAACTTTATAAGAATGGCATGAAAGTAATTGTGAAATGCAAAGCGTTCTGAAATGTCTGAATGCAAAGCATCACAATGTGATATTAGATATCAAAAGGGATTGAATAGAAAGGCACCAAAT
Organism: Avena eriantha; assembly: GCA_910589775.1. Lineage (NCBI taxonomy): Eukaryota > Viridiplantae > Streptophyta > Magnoliopsida > Poales > Poaceae > Avena > Avena eriantha. The sequence goes on along the minus strand of OU342743.1, from coordinate 50,148,055 downwards.
AAATCGTTGTAGTGTAGATGTAGAGACCATCATCTTAGAAATAGTTAGCACTCAATTAGAATTTATAGTGAACCATTTGAATTCGTGAAAGTTTTGGGGTTATTCGATATAACCAAAACAATAGCGAATAAGTCCTTGTAGTGTATTCATTGGAAACTTTGAATACAAAATCCATTACTGAGACCAAAAGGAAAGCAAGATTAGTATTGCTAGGATTTTGGTGCATTCTTGAGAAAGCTCACTTTTTGTGATGTTTCTCAATTATGAAGCAAATGGAAAATAGTGTAAAACATGATGAGGATTCAAACCCTGCATCAGAGTGTTGAGAAGCGCAACGGACAACGTTCCTGAACGATTCTCTTCATAGAAGGAAATAATCAATGATTTTGATCATTGTGTTTTTACCTCCACTATTGTTTTTCACTACATGAAGTAGAATTCAAAATGTAAATCTGTATCTTGTATGGAGACATTTGTGAATCACTTGTCATGATTTTTGAAATATGACATATCTACGAACTACTAAGGAAATAATGGTAAACTAAATTATGAGAAATCCTAGAAGTAAAATTCCTTTGAGATTAGAAAGCAATTCATTGCTGAATCTCACAAGTAAATGAGTTACTTGGAATTTTCCCAAATGACTGCAAAGCCATACTGGAAAAGGGGGTGAATGACAAAATCACAATTTGTCAAGTATTGGACAAATTCAAATGAATTTGATTCATGTATGCTAAATGTCTAGTGGATTTAAAACTAGTAAAGTACTAGTATCTCATAGTAAAACTCCAAGTTTGGTATTTGATCAAAAGATTTTGAAGTCATTCAAAATAGTAAGGAGATATGCAATTTGCATAAAATTGAGTGGGAGCTATGAAAGTCTTCCTAAAACAATATGTGATTGACATATTTTTGAGTGGGAGCTTATAGGAGTAATTCTTAAGTATGTTAAGAATGAAAGTTCAAATACTTATGAATAAAGATTCATAAGATATAGAGGTTGATAATAGGTGTGTTATGATATTATGTAGTATTCCTTAAGGGATTCTGAAAAAGGGTTTCAGGATAGAAGTTAATTAAGGAACCAGTCCTTAATAACTCAAATTAGGAATAACATTAAGTTTTACATCGATGATTGAAAGAAAGAAAAGGATGATCATCATCCACTATGTTGAGACATAGGTTCTGTCTTAGTAAACCATAATGATAACTTTGCATAATATGTGATCCAAATAAGGAACGTTTGAGAGTGATTAAGTTCGAACCACAGAACGTTGAGCTAAGTTTGTCCACAGTATCTAATGGAGAACTGTGGACATATTTTCCAAATCCATAAAGGATAACATATCTTAAAGCATAAAGAATTGTGTTATAAGGAAATATGTTGGAAACTCCTGTAGATACCAATTAAAGTCAAGTAGGAAGCGAGGTGAACAAAACATCGAAAGTTGCACATAGTCACTAGTGTTTCGATGAATACATTTATAATAATAGATAAGGGTACCATCTAAAGTGTTGTATAATGTTATGTCAGGGCTAGTTCGCTTTTAACATAGAATGATGTGTCCTAGGGCACAGTGCCCATGAGAAAGCCCTCGAGGTTAATCTAACGCCACTGTAGGCTCCTAGAATCAGGCCTCGTTCTGCTGCCATAGCGACGATACGTACACACAGATGCTATCATGTGATGATAAAGTATTAATGTCAATCAAGGTGACATTAGTAAGTTGCAAAGGATTTGGGACTATAAAGTACAGACCCAAGACTTAACCTCTTCCATGAGCAAGCATGTTCAGGGTACCGGGTATATGGTGCCAATGATTTAGAACTGATGCAGCTAGTGTATTTGTACTCTAGTGCAAGTGGGAGACTGTTGGAAATATGCCCTAGAGACAAATAGTAGTAAGGACTATTATCATATTTCATATGGTTTATGATTAAGTTTTATATCATGCTATAACTGTATTGAGAGGAAACATCAATACACGTGTGATATACAAACAACCAGGGGTTCCCAGTGAAACTCTAGTCACTGGTTCATTGGTCAACAGATGATTAAGTTTCTGATCATGTGGCATTTATGCAAGTTGGAAATGAGGTCATCTCATTCTGAAAATGAGATGAATGAACCAATAACCAACCTAAACATCGTGACCCGATCATATCACGAAGTTCAAGTTACGATGATTAGAAATGGATCCTCGTAGACTATTCCTTAGACCGTGAGGCTATATCAATCACTGTCTCCCGAGAGTGCTTAGATAGTATCAAACGCTATCTGGTAAAACGGTGGTTATAAAGGTGTGTTCAGGTACTCAGAGGAAACCGTAGAGGCAATATATGCCAAGAGCGGGATTTGTCCGTCCATGTGACGGGAAGATACTTAAGGGCCCACTCGGAGAAGTTATATCCAATAGCTGCGCAGCGTGTGATTAAGATCACGGGGATATCACTTGTCGGAACGAGTCAAGTAGCATTGTTTAGTAACAAGATTGAACACGACATGGTGATGTCATTGATCAGATCTTGGGCAATGCAAGTATCGAGTGACAAAGGGAATAAGACTCGACTGTCCCGGTTCAAACGACGTAAGATCTTCGTGGAACACACAGGGGTCACATGGCCATCCAGGTCCCTCTGTCGATCATTGGTGCGGGAGTGTCCCGACCATGTCTGGAGTGTTCCCGAACCGTGGGGTATCATGCTTAAGGGCTTGATGATGCTTAGAGAGTGTTTATAGGATCAGTAGAATCACCAAAGAAGAGAAGGGAGAAAACCGGAAGGGTTTCGGTAAGTCCGGAGGATGTCCGAAGTGGAAGTGGAAGGTGTTCCATAGCCACGGAGATTGAATAATATGTGAATGAATGTTTAAATATTGATTTAATCATTTATTCATAATTATTTAATAAAGAGAAAATCAATTAAAGGTCAAAAAGGCTTAATGGGCCAATTTCGGAGGGATAGGGCCCATAATGGGAAAGGAGAGAGGGAGAAGGGGCAAGGGGGAGGCCGGCTAGGCCTAGCCCCCCCCCCCCCCCCCCGTGTGGGGCCCACTAGGTGGCCGGCGGCCACCTCCTCCCCCCTCCTCTCCTTTAGTCCCACCCCGGGACTTTAGGGGAGGTAGTACCTCCCCTCCGCCTATATATAGTTGGGTATTTGCCCTAAAAAATACACCAATAATCAATAAAGGTCTCCCCACTTTTGGGAGGACCTCTAATTGATATTTTCTCTCCCCCCTCTCTCTCTCTCGTGACCGTGGTCCCAAGTTTGGACTGCGTGAGCGAGAGACATCTTCACGTGGAGCGCCGTCGCGCTGCGGGATTCGGATCCGGGAGCTCTACTTCCGCAACTGCTGCTGGATCAAGGAAGCATGAGTCATCGTCAGGCACCGGACGTGTGTAACTCCCCGCGAGGTGTCGCACTTGAGGCACTCAAGTCGTTGGAGCCAAGGAGCGCAAGGACTTCATCACGACCTTGAGGTCGGCTTCGGCTCATCTACATCAACCACGCTCTCCTGAGCGTTGACAAAGATTTTCGGTCTTCAAGGGTAAGTTTGCGAAAAGCCCCTCCCGTTACTGTATTACTAATAGATAGGTCCTGGCAGCTTCCGGGGTTCAGGGGCATAGAGTAAAATTTATTGTTTTCATACGCGGAATCCCAACAACTCGGCCTTTATACCCCGGTGTTACCCTACCCAGGGGTATCCCCCCAACATTAGTCCCCGAAGCTGGTGCGGTCTTAGCAACTTTAGCTGCTAAGGCCACGGCAGGTTCAATCTTTTTGCTCCCTTTTCCGAGTTATTCTGTAGCTCGAATCTCGCGGTGTAGTATTCCCTTGGCACATTCCGAGTTATCACTCGCTGGCTAGGCTACCCCTCAGCTTTTCGGGTTATCCTTCCTTCTCTCGTACGCTTCCCCACGTCCTACATGGAGGGTAATCATTATCTTGCCTCATTTTAAGGGCCCGCGCCCGTTACCGTTCTTATTGTCAGGAGTTACTGTTGCAGACGTCGTGTCGTGGCCGCCTCCTCGTTAAATGCATCACCACGTCGCGTCATGGGATCCCCTATTTCCTGTAGCCCTTCCTGTGGCTCGGCTCTGATTGGCTGATCCGGTTAATACACGGCCACACCGTGTGGCCTCGATGCACCACACGATCCCACTACCCACCACTAGGGCGTGGTTAAATAGGGGAGCGGGTGCGTCCCTTGGGCGTTTTCCCCTTCTCGTGCCCCTTAGCCTTTCTGCCTATTCTTCTTCCTTGTGACTGCGCCGCCGCTGCCACATCTGCTCTGCAGCGTCGCCGCCGTACCGTGCCTCTTCGCACCAGCCCCGCTGCCGCTCCTGCGCTGCTTCACCGTCACGGGTCCATGCCAATCCAAGCCTCTGCTCCCCACCCCCGAACTGGCCAGTGAGGATAGTGATTTGGAAATGACTGAGGAGGAGCTCGCCGTCGTCAGGGGAGAAGAGATGGAGGAGGAGGGCAAAACTATGGGGCGTGGTGGCTGGGTTGGTTCCTGGGTGTGCCAGGATGACCTGGATTGGCTCTACCGCACCTGTCGCATTCCAGAAGGAGTAATTTCGCGCCTCCCCTGCGAAGAGATTGCTCCCTCACCCAATACGGGTGAGTTCGTTGTCTTTCGCTCTCACTTCTAGCGTGGCTTCGGCCTACCAGTGAGTGATTTCTTCCATGATTTCATCAACATCTACGAACTCCAACCCCACCATATTCCGGTGAACTCCATCACATCCCTCTCTTCCTTCACATCTGCCATAGAAGGATATGTCGGCCTGTGGCCCACCAAAGAGCTCTGGATCCGGTTCTTTGGTCTGTGAAGGAACGTTATTCCGGATGACCTGGTCACATGTTGCAACATTTATGGATGTAATCTCACCAAGCCGGCCGTATGTATCTTTACCCGTCATGTGGGTGAACAAATCCCGGTCTTGCAGTCACATGTCATCAACTGTTCCTCTGGAATACCCAACATACACCTTTATGGCCACCATATTACCAGATGACGGTTGATGTAGTCAAAGCAGCCTCGGGAAACAGTGAGTAATATGAGCTTACGGTCTAAGGAGAAGGAGTCTAGGTATAGTTGTTGCAACAATGAACTATATGACTTGATCGTGTTGCAATCCTTTGAGGAATGTCCAATCACATCATTCTCCAATGATATGATCTCGTTGTCAGTCGGCATAAATGCCCATGATCTTGAAACGCATGTCATCTTCGTGACCAACGAACTAGTATGAATAGAGGCTACTAGGTACTTGGTTGTTTCATACCACACCTGTACCAATGTTTCTACTTGGCACAGTTATAGCACAATATGAAACTATTATAAACTAATTTAGATATGACAATAAAAACCTATTTATTATTTGCCTCTAGGGCATATCTCCTTCAGTATAAACACCTCCCTTTTCAATGTGAGTATAATGATAATGTTACCATATATTCTTATGTTAAAGGGAATTATGACTTTTGTGATGTGGAACAAATTGAAGAATTTTTTTCTTGGAAGGGTGCACTCGAACTAGCTTATTTGCTTGAAAATACTGATGATGCACCTTATAAATATGAGGTTTATGATATACTTCAATTTTGCTTTGATAATTACAAGGAAAAAAATGGCTATATTCTTGAATATCTTAATAGATGCTCTCCACCAGCAGAAGAAAACTAATGCCTTGCAGGAGCCTATGGAAGAAGAAATTGCTGAAACTGGAAGCTCATTGGATGAAAGAGAGGAGGAGAGCGATGATCAAGAGGAGGAAGAATGGATCAACCCATTCCTACCTTCTAATGAGAGTAACTCTTTACCCCTTACATTATTTGATTGTCCCCCATGCTTACCAAAGGAGGATGAATGTTATGTTCCTGTGGATTCTTTTGAAAATGTTTATAATAAAGCTCTAGTGCTTGTAGATCCTGCAAAGAATGTTTTATGTGATAGTTATATTGTTGAGTTTATTCATGAGGCTACTAAAAATTATTATGAGAGAGAAAAATATGGTTGTAAAAGTTTTCATGGTACTGAAACACTTCTCTATTTGCTGAAAGTTTTGAAGTTACTCTTGTTTTATCTTCCTATGCCTATCCCTTTGTTCTTTGTGAATTTGTTTGCATACAATATTCCTATGCATAGGAAGTGGGTTAGACTTAAATGTGTTTTGAATTTGCTTCTTGATGCTCTCTTTTACTTCAATACATATTTCTTATGTGAATATCTTCGAAATTCTTATGCCTAACTTAAAGGCGTTAAAGAAAAGTACTTATTGGGAGATAACCCAAAAGTTTTAGATGAGTCTTGGAAGTTATTACTTCTGTAATAACCTCTCCTTATACTTTTTATTTACTTTTTGTGCCAAGAGTAACCTCTAATGAGAGAGAAGTAATGATTGGGAAAGTTGCTGTCCCGAAACAGATTTATGTGCTTCACCGTAAAAATTCGTGTAAAATCTCTGTACGTCCTTTTGAGGCGTGAATTTTTGTGTTTCTGCACCAGGTTGTTATCTAACTTTCGTTAGATCAACACTTTTCGATTTGAGCAACAGAAAGTCTTCAAAAGAATTCTTCTTTACCTACTGGTCTATTTTGACAAAATTCTGCCATTATTTGCATTTGCTTCTTGTTGGTTCCTTTTTGAGTTCTTTTGGGGAATTGAGCTTTTTTAGGGAAGTGATACAATAGCTAGTTTTTTAATGGAAGTTTTATTGGTGTTGGGACTGAACCTAAATACCTATTATCTTGAGTGCACTAATGTTGCTAATTAAGATTGTGTGAAGTTTTGTATGAAGGAAAAATTTCAGGTGTATGGAAGGAACGAGTAATGAGATGAAGGATGGAATAAAGCTCAAGATTGAGGATGACACGCATGTCACCCCAATAAATATCCAAGAAGTACAAGCGCCAAAGCTTGGGGATGCCCAAGGCATCCCCCTCTTCATCAATAAAAATCCCAGGTTTCTTCCAAAAACTTCATTTTTATTGTTTCATGCACAGTTGTGTTGTTCTTGGAGCGTCTTCTTTTTTGTTTTTGTTTTGGTTTTTGGTTTGCTTGGTTTGCTTAGTTTTCTGAATAAATTGGTTGGTCCCCCTCTTTCATGCATTGGTTTTCAAATAGTTTGGTTTGGATTGGAAAAGAGTAGGAAAGTTCATGCTTAAGTGGTAAAGAGAGCTTGTTTTTGACCGTGGCCTATGCTTTGTCATGCCATGCTTGATATTTTTTTGGCTTTATGCTTAGTATTCTTTGCTGCAGCATGACATGTTATAAACAATTGAGATTGCTTAATGTGCCTTGTAAGAATCATGCGTTGTTTTAGCATATTAAAGCATAGTATTTTGGTATTCTCCTTTGATGCTTTATTTGGGTTGACTTGGCACATGCTCACACCATGTATGACTATACCAAGTCACCATAGCCTTTATGATCCTTTAGTTTTCAACTTGTAGTATCACTTTATGCTTTGATCAATGATGTTTTGTCGCTCTGCATGATTATGGCCATTATTGCTCTCTTAGTTTGTCGCTCCCAGTCTTTTGCTAGCCTCCATAACCCAGTATGAGTTCTACTCATGCATCAAATTCCTTAAACCAAGTTATTCCAAAGAGTCCACCATACCTACCAACTATCATATGCTATTCCAAGTATATTCATGTTTTTATCTACCTTCTGAATTAAACTTGTTATGAGAAAACTAGTGATTAAAGCTCTCACGAACTTGATGGCACACTTTACTTTTCTTGCGCTTAATAAACTTGAACCATTGTGTCGTCTATGTTGTATATGCTTGCACTTATATGTTGGGGATTAGCATAACCATGTTGTCATGGGGAACGCTTTCAACATTGAACTTGTACTTTGTACCTAGTTGATATCATGCTCTTTTGTCTATGGATGTCGTCGGTGTGAAATGAAAGGGGACCTTGTAAGTCCATGGAGTTATGTATGTGTGTTAGAGAAACGTCTGGGCCGCTGGTCGAATCCATGCTGTCATGGTGGAAACCTGCAGCGTAACCATAATGAGCTATCTATGAAGCATTCTTCTTATAAAAAGAGTCAGATATTGAGAAAAAAGAGAAAAAGAAAAGAAAAAAAGATATATGAAAAGAGGAAAGAGAGAAAAAAGCACCATATTCCCAGGGTAAATAAGAATATTGCTGAGATGCTCATTGTCTGCTTGCCTTGTCATTTTGATATGGGGATTCTTCCGTATCATTGGGCAAGGGGTACCCCGTTGGTGGTTCTCTATGATACACATGTACTTACAATGACAAGAACTTACCGGTGACTAAACTTGAGTAGCATGACGAGTGGCCCTCTTATTCAAGGGACATGAGATTTCCAACTTATACTTTGTCAAGCATATACTCCATAGTTTGTTCACTTTAACCTTAATCACTTCAAGATGCTTATGATAGGGGCAATGAGAGTTGAAAGATAATAAGTACCATAATTTTTGGAAGTTCTTTATGAAACTTGAATCTCTGCTTCCTTCTACTTTTATGTTGAGTCTCCACCTTCTACCTTTATGCACCTATTTTGAGAGCATAGTGGCCATTCTTAGTTCTATGTGCATTGTCCCAAGACTTGTTGATTGATGCATAACTTTGATATTGCTTGTTTTAAACTATTTGTATCTAGTCACTCTTATGAACTTTGGAGGTGTCCTATGCATTTATATTTGCTACTCTATGAGGGACAAGCTGAATGCTACTATGCTATGTTTTCTTTATGTGAAACAAACAAACGTCTTGCAAAGTATTGTTATTCATCAATCTTTTGTTTATGCCTTTTCATGTTGCAACATAGTTTCTTTGCCTTATTTGTAGAACTTTATCTTTCATGTTATGATTGAAGTACTATGATCCCAGCTCTGAATGTTTTACACATACTTTGATCAAGTTTATGATGGTGCATGTCACCTAAAAAATTATTCTTTCTTTTTATCACTTACCTACTCGAGGACGAGCAGGAGTTAAGCTTGGGGATGTTGATACGTTGCTAACGTATCCATAATTTTTGATGTTCCATGCTTGGTTTTATCTACTTTCTTATGTTTTGCCCACACTTTGGAGTACTTTTCATATGATTTCTTGGACTAACCTATTAAAAAGAGCCACAGTGCCAGCTGCCTGTTTTCTGCTATTTTTGGTTCCAGGAAAGTCAGAAAATGAATATCCTCGGAATTGGACGGGACAAAAGCCAAAGTCAGTTTTTCACCGAGGGACACACAGAGCCAGAATACGAGACGGAGAGGGGCTAGAGGGCGGCCACACCACCTGGTCGCATGGCCAGGCCTGGCCCGCGCCAGGGGGTGGTGTGGCCAGCCCAGGCACCCCCTCGCCCTCCCCTCCCGACTATAAGATGCCTCCGATACAGAAACCCTAAGTACCGATCAAAATTCCACGAAAGAGTTTGTAGCCTCCGTCATCTCCTTCCCTAGATCGGGAGGGATCTGAAGCTCTTCTTGGCACCCTGCCGGAGAGGGGAATTCACCCTAGAGGCCTTCTTCATCATCATGCAAGCCTCCGGTGTGATGCGTGAGTAGTTCATCTCTGGACTACGGGTCCATGTAGTAGCTAGATGGCTGGTTCTCCTCCTTTGTGCTATCATGTTTAGATCTTGTGAGCTCCGTTCATGATCAAGATCATCTATTTGTAATTCTGCATGTTGTGTTTGCGGGGATCTGATGGATATTGAGATGCTATTTCAGATTGATTATTGATTCTATCATGTCTTTGTTATTTTTGATCTTGCATGCTTTCCGTTGTTAGTAGCTATCTTGGCCAAGTAGATGCTAGCAACTCCAAGAGTAAGTATTTATGCTCGATAGTGGGTTCATGCCTCTAGTAATCTGGGGAAGTGATAGAAATCTCTAAGGTACTAGATGTGCTATTGCTACTAGGGAGAAAACAACAATCCTTTGTTCATAGAACAATCGTATTGTTTACTTTACACACAATTCGTAATGTAATTATCCGTTGCTTGCAACTTAATACTGGAGGGGGTTCGGATGATAACCTGAAGGTGGATTATTAGTCATAGATGCAGTTGGATGGCGGTCTATGTATAATGTTGTAATGCCCAATCAAATCTCAAACGAGTCAAGATGAGTAGTATATGCTTGTATACTTTCTCGATGTTTGTCAATTGCCCCGCTATAATTCGTTCACCCAACATGTCATGTATCTTAAGGAGAGCCACCACTAGTGAACTATGGACCCCGGTCCTTTCTTTTACTTTCAATCTACAAACAACTGTTTACTGCTTTGTGTTTACTTTCTGCAAACTATTACTTTCTTCCACTCAATACGTTTAATCCTTTGTTTTCAGCAAAACCGGTGAGATTGACAACCTCATCGCAAGTTGGGGGCAGAGTTCTGTGGTTGTGTTGTGCAGGTCTCCATGTTGCTGCTGGCACCGGTAGTGCGCCCTGCCAAAGTTCAGCTAGCTACACCTTTGGGGTGTTTCCTTGCTCCTACTGGATTGATAACCTTGGTTTCATAACTGAGGGAAAACTTTTTGTTGTGCTCATCATACCTTCCTCTTGTGGTTCCCCAACGAGCTCGATATATTTTGGGCCATCATACATCGCCAATGGGGAGCTTCCGGATGACGAGGTGGAGGCCAGGCAAATCCGGCGACGCGCGCACACGTACACCATCATCAACAAGGAACTGTACAAGCGCGGCGTATCCAGCATCTTCGAAAGGTGTGTCGATGTGGACACAGGCTACCGGCTGCTCAAGGACATCCACCAGGGCGAGTGCGGGCATCACGCTTCATCCAAGGCAATAGTCACCGAGGCGTTCTGCCATGGCTTCTATTGGCCCACCGCCCTCGAGGATGCCGAGCAGCTAGTCTGCGCGTGCAACGGGTGCCAACGCTTTGGGCAGCCCAGGCACATACCAACTACGGTACTCAAGACCATAACGATCACCTGGCATTTCGCTATCTGGGGCCTCGACATGGTCGGTCCCTTCAAGCGGGCGCGCGCTGGCATGACCCGCCTGCTGGTGGCGGTAGACAAGTTCACAAAGTGGATAGAGGCCAAGCCTATCCGGAAGCTGGACGGGGCGACAGTCGTCACCTTCTTCACCGACATCATCAACCGGTTCGGCTAACCCAACAACATCATCATGGACAACGGCACGAACTTTGCTAAGGGGACCTTTCCCCGGTTTGCGGCAATAAGGGCATCCGGCTGGACCTTGCTTCCGTCGCACACCCGCAGTCCAACGGGCAAGTCGAAAGGGAAATGGCCTAGTGCTAGCTGGCATCAAGCTGCGCCTCGTCGAGACCTTGGAGCGGTCACCCGGGTGCTAGATTGAGGAACTTCTGGCTGTGTTGTGGACCCTCCGCACCACGCCGAATAGGTCAACCGGCCTCACCCCGTTCTTCCTCGTCTACGGCTCAGAAGCCATCCTTTCCGTGAACATCGAGTTTGACTCACCGCGCAAGCTCCTCTATGATGAAAAGGCCAACCAGGAGGCGCGGAAGGATGGCGTGGACCTCCTCGAGGAAGCCCATGAGCTGGTGTTGTCCAGATCATCCTTGTACCAGCAGCGCCTACGCCACTACCATTCTAGCCGGATCTGCCCTGTCACGTTCCGCGAGGGCGATCTGTTGGAGATATGCCCAAGAGGCAATAATAAAAGTGGTTATTATTATATCTTTGTGTTTATGATGAATGTTTACATCCCATGCTATAATTGTATTATAAGGAAACACTAATACATGTGTGTTTTGTAAACATAAAAGAGTCCCTAGTAAGCCTCTTGTTGAACTAGCTTGTTGATTAATTGATGATCATGGTTTCCTGATCATGGACATTGGATGTGATTAATAACAAGGTTATATCATTAGGAGAATGATGTGAATGGACACACACCCATAGTAAACGTAGCATAAGATCAAGTCATTAAGTTCGTATTGCTATAAGCTTTTAAATGCATAGTAACCTAATCCTTCGACCATGAGGTTGTGTTAATCACCATCACCGGATGGGTACTTTGATGACATCAAAGACCGCTTCGTAACTGGGTGGTTATAAAGGTGTCATTGGGTATTCTGAAAGTATGTGTTGAAGTGCATGGACCAAGATTGGGATTTGTCCATCCATATGACGGATAGATATGCTCTGGGCCCTCTCGGTGGAATGTCATCTAGTTAGCTTGCAAGCATGTGACTGGGTCACAAGGGATGACATAACATGGAACGAATAAAGAGTACTTATCAGTAACGAGGTAGAACTAGGTATGGAGATACTGACGATCAAACCTCGGATAAGTAGAGTATCGCGTGACAAAGGGAATGGTTTCGTATGTTAATGGTTCTATCGATCACAAAGTCATCGTTGAGTATGTGGGAACCGTTATGGATCTCCAGATCCCGCTGATGGTTATTGATCAGAGAGGTGTCTCCATCATGTCTGCATATTCACGAACCGTAGGGTGACACACTTAAGGTTCGATGTTGTTTTAAGTAGATATGGAATGTGCGTTGGAGACCGAATGTTGTTCGGAGTCTCGGATTGGATCCGGGACATCACGAGGAGATCCGGAATTGTCTAGAGAATAAGATTCATATATTGGGGATCATTTTCTGAGTTAGGAAAAGTTCCGGAGTATTTGTATGAGGATTCTAGAAGGTTTCGGAATGTTCCGGAAGGTTCTGGAAGATTTCTTGGAGTTTGCTTGAAAACCAAGAAAGGATCAAGGAGTCCTTGTGGGGCAAGGCAAGGAGTCGTGGGGGAGGAGGACTCCTCCCCCCTCCCTCCCAATCCGCCGGCCAAGGGAGAGGGGAGTCCTACAAGGACTCCACCTCCCCATGACGCCTCCCTCCTTTAAATAGAGGGGTGGAGGCGCCACCCCTGGCCCCCTCCACTACTCCAAACCCTAGCCGCCTCTCTCCTCCTCCTTTCTTCTGCTCAGGCTTAGGCGAAGCCCTGCAGAATTCTCTACTCCACCACCACCACCACGCCGTCGTGCTACTGGGATTCCGTGGAGAAGATCTACTACCTCCGCTGCTCGCTGGAACGGGGAGAGGAAGGTCTGCTTTGACTCCGCACGTGTGATCGACTGCGGAAGCGCTGCCGGAACGCGGCGACGGAAGGATCATCCACTCGATCTTGAGATCGGCAAGTGATCGACTACATCAACCACGAGATCCAATCTCGTAACGCTTTCGGATCTACAAGGGTTAGTACAGATCTATCTCGTTGCACATGTCTAAAAGATTAGATCTTGGCTTTTATCTAGATTAGATCTAGGTTTTGTTCGTTCTTGCGGTAGAAATTTTTTGTTTTCCATGCTACGAACCCATCAGTGGTATCAGAGCCGTATCTATGCGTAGATCTGTTGCACGAGTAGAACACAATGGTTTTGTGGGCATTGGTGCTCGTGCCGTCTTTTGCTTTGTGTACTTTGCATCTTGCGGTATGGTGGGATGAAGCGGCTCGGGCTAACCTTACATGTCATCGCACATGAGACTTGCTCCACGCTTGACGTGTAACTTGCTTTGCACAAGTGGCTTTGCGGGTGTCTATCTCTCTCACCATAGTATAGATCCAATTTACACTTTGCACTTGATAGCACTTGTATCAACGTTGTGGTTCAGTTTCGTAGGTAAGATCCGTTCTTATTCGAAAGCCCCAAACCACGTAAAACATGCAAAGAAAATTAGAGGCGTCTAACTTGTTTTTGCAGGGGTTTTGTGATGTGATATGGCCATCATGTGATTGTGATTATATTTGATGTATGCAATGATCCTTGTTGTAATATGGCAACCGGCAGGAGCCTAATGGTTGTCTTTAATTCTGTTAAGACCTGCGTGTCTATTCATCTTGTAATAGCTTTATTCCAAGTAGTTGTAATAGTTGCTAGTGATGATGGACAACCATGAAGCGGCGCCACTGACCTTGATGCAATGCTGGTGATGATGGAGATCATGTCCGTGCTTTGGAGATGGAGATCAAAGGCACAAGAAGAAAGGGCCATATCATATCACACTAATTATGAATTGCCTGTGATGTTAATCCTTTATGCATCTTGTATTGCTTAGATCGCGATGGTAGCATTATAAGATGATCCCTCTCACTAAATATCAAGTAATAAAGTGTTCACCCTTAGTTGGCACCGTTGCTAAGACTTGTCGTTTCGAAGCATCTCGTGATGATCGGATGTGATAGATTCTACGTGTGCATACAACGGGTGCAAGCCAGATTTGCACATGCGGAAACTAAGGTTAATCTTGACGAGCCTAGCATATACAGACATGGTCTCGGAACACGGAATACTGAAAGGTAGAGCATGAGTCATATAAATGATATGATGAACATGAAGATTGTTCGCCGATGAAACTACATCTTCTCTCGTGAAGATCGGACTTTTTGTAGTGGACTTGGTTCGTGTAATCACTAAGACAATGTGAGGGATGTTGTTTTGAGTGGGAGTTCACCTAGTTAATTTAAGAATTAAATTTGAACTCAATTTATCATAAACTTAGTCTAAACTACTTGCAAATTTGTTGTAGATTATGGCGACCCCCTCCATCAATTTCAATGCGTTCCTAGAGAAAGAAAAGCTTAAGAACAATGGAAGCAATTTCACGGACTGGTTCCGTGGACTGAAGATCGTCCTCAGGGCTGGTCAGTTGACCTATGTGCTCGAAGCACCGCTAGGTGACCCACCTGCAGAAGATGCCACCGATGACGTAAAGAATGTTTACGCCACTCGGAAAAATCATTACTCCACAGTTCAGTGTGCCATCCTGTACGGTTTAGAAGCGGAGCTTCAGAAGCGTTTTGAGCACCACGACCCGTTCGAGATCATTAAGGAGCTTAGGCTGATTTTTGAGACTCGCGCGGCCATGGAGAGCTATGAGGCCTCCGAAAAGTTCTTTAACTGTAAGATGGAAGAGGGTAGCTCCGTTAGCAAGCACGTGCTCACCATGTCTGGGTACACAAACAAGCTCCAAGAGTTGGGGATATCGATGCCTAATGAGTTAGGGATTCACCGTCTCCTCCAATCACTGCCATCGAGTTATAAGAACTTTGTGATGAACTACAATATGCACTGCATGAACAAGACGTTGCCTGAACTATCGTCCATGCTGAAAACTTCTGAAGTGGAGATCAAGAAGGAGCACCAAGTGTTGATGGTCAATAAGACCACCAATTTCAAGAAACAGGGCAAGCCTAAGAACAAGGGCAACTTCAAGAAGGACGGCAAGAAAGCTGCCGCACCTGCAAAGAAACCCAAGGCTGGTCCCAAGCCTGAAACTGAGTGCTTCTACTGCAAGGGTGCTGGTCACTAGAAGCGTAACTGCCCCAAGTACCTGGCGGATCTGAAGAATGGCAACATCAAGAAGAAAGGTATATTTGATATATATGTTATTGATGTGTGTCTTACTAGTAATCGTAGTAGTGCCTGGGTATTTGATACTGGTTTGGTTGCTCATATTTGTAACTCGAAACAGGAGCTGCGGAATAAACGAAGACTGGCGAGAGACGAGGTGATGATGCGCGTTGGAAATGGCTCCAAGGTTGATGTGATCACCGTCGGCACGCTCCCTCTACATCTACCTTCGGGATTAGTTTTAAATTTGAATAATTGTTATTTGGTGCCTGCGTTAAGCAGGAACATTATATCTGGATCT
The DNA here is from genome assembly GCA_910589775.1 of Avena eriantha. Taxonomy (NCBI): domain Eukaryota; kingdom Viridiplantae; phylum Streptophyta; class Magnoliopsida; order Poales; family Poaceae; genus Avena; species Avena eriantha. The sequence goes on along the minus strand of OU342743.1, from coordinate 50,132,385 downwards.
TGTTTATTGCGAGACGGATACTCTTTTAAGTCCGAGAATAAAGGTTGTTCGATTTATATGAGTAATATCTTTTATGGTAATGCACCTGAGATGAATGGTTTATTCTTACTGAATCTCGATAGTAGTGATACACATGTTCACAACATAGATGCTAAACGAACAAAATTGAATGATAATTCTACATACATGTGGCACTGTCGTCTTGGTCACATTGGAGTGAAGCGTATGAAGAAACTCCATTCTGATGGACTTCTTGAATCACTTGATTTTGAATCACTTGAAAGATGCGAAGCATGTCTAATGGGAAAAATGACTAAGACTCCATTCTCTAGAATAATGGAGCGAGCTACATACTTATTGGAAATAATACATACCAATGTGTGCGGCCCAATGAGTGTAGCATCGCGTGGTGGATATCGTTATGTTCTCACTTTCACGGATGACTTAAGTAGATATGGGTATGTCTACTTTATGAAACATAAGTCCGAAACTTTCGAGAAGTTTAAGGAATTTCAAAGTGAAGTGGAAAATCATCGTAACAAGAAGACTAAATTTCTACGTTCTGACCGCGGAGGTGGATATCTAAGTTATGAGTTTGGCATGCATTTAAAGAAATGTGGAATACTTTCACATTTGACACCGCCGGGAACACCACAGCGTAATGGTGTGTCCGAACGTCGTAATCGAACTCTCTTAGATATGGTTCGGTCTATGATGTCTCTTACAGATTTACCGCTATCGTTTTGGGGCTATGCATTAGAGACAGCCGCATTCACTTTGAATAGGGCACCATATAAATCCGTTGAAACGACACCGTACGAATTGTGGTTTGGAAAGAAACCTAAGTTGTCGTTCCTTAAAGTTTGGGGTTGCGAAGCATATGTAAAGAAATTACAACCTGATAAGCTTGAACCCAAAGCGGAGAAATGCGCCTTCATAGGATACCCTAAAGAAACAATTGGGTATACCTTCTATCATAGATCCGAAGGCAAAGTTTTCGTTGCCAAGAATGGATCCTTTCTTGAGAAGGAATTTCTCTCGAAGGAAGTGACTGGAAGGAAAGTAGAACTCGATGAGGTTATCGAACCTTCTCTCGGATTTGAGAGTAGCGCAGCACCAGAAGATGTTTTTGTGCCGCCTGCACCAATTGGAGAGGAAGCTAATGATGATGATCATGAAACTTCAAACGAAGTTACTGCTGAACCTCGTAGGTCAACGAGGGTTCGTACCACTCCTGATTGGTATGTCTCTGCCTTGAACGTCATGTTGGTGGACAACGCTGATGACCCTGCGACGTATAAAGAAGCTATGGTGAGCCCAGATTCCGACAAATGGCTAGAAGCCATGAAATCCAAAATGGGATCCATGTACAAAAACCAAGTGTGGACTTTGGTGGACTTACCAGATGGCCGTAAGGCTGTTGAGAACAAATGGATTTTCAAGAGAAAAACAGATGCTGATGGTAATGTTACCGTCTATAAAGCTCGACTTGTCGCGAAAGGGTTCCGACAAATTCAAGGAGTTGACTATGATGAGACATTCTCACCAGTAGCGAAGCTAAAGTCTGTGAGGATTTGTTAGCAATTGCTGCACATTTCGATTATGAGATTTGGCAGATGGATGTCAAAACGGTGTTCCTTAATGGTGACATTGAGGAAGAGTTGTATATGGTACAACCCAAGGGTTTTGTCGATCCTAAAGATGCTGACAAGGTATGCAAACTTCAGCGCTCCATTTATGGACTGAAGCAAGCATCCCGGAGTTGGAATCAACGTTTTGATAAAGTAATCAAAAACTTTGGATTTATAAAAACTTATGGAGAAGCTTGTATTTACAAGAAAGTGAGTGGGAGCTCTGTAGCATTCCTAGTACTATATGTAGATGACATATTATTGGTTGGGAATGATATAGAACTTCTTAATAGTGTCAAAGCCTATTTGAATAATAGTTTTTCACTGAAGGATCTTGGCGAAGCGGCATATATTCTAGGCATCAAGATTTATAGAGATAGATCAAGACGCCTAATAGCGCTTTCACAAAGTACATACTTAGACAAAGTTCTAAAGAAGTTTAGAATGGAAGAGAGCAAGAAATGGTTCGTGCCCATGTTGTCAGGTAAGACCTTGAGTAAGACTCAAAGTCCAGCTATGGCAGAAGATAGAGAGAAAATGAATAATATTCCCTATGCCTCGGCCATAGGTTCTATCATGAATGCCATGCTGTGTACAAGACCGGATATAGCACATGTTGTTAGTTTGACTAGCAGATATCAAAGTGATCCTGGAATGGAACACTGGACAGCGGTCAAGAATATCCTGAAATACCTAAAGAGGACTAAGGATATGGTTCTTTCTTATGGAGGTGATGAACAGCTTGTTGTAAACGGTTACACCGATGCTAGTTGGAACACCGATCTGGATGACTCAAAGTCACAGTCGGGATACATATTTATTTTGAATGGTGCTGCAGTGAGCTGGAGGAGTGCCAAGCAAAGCGTTGTGGCGAAATCTTCAACTGAATCGGAATACATAGCTGCTTCGGAGGCTGCACAAGAAGCCATATGGATGAAGGAATTCATTACTGAACTTGGCATGGTTCCCAGTGCGTTGGACCCGATGGCTATCTACTGTGACAACACAGGTGCCATAGCTAATGCACAGGAGCCAAGGTCACATAGCAAGCTGAAGCACATCAAGCTACGTTTCCATGCTATTCGCAAGTATGTCCAAGATGGCGACATAAAGATTTGCAAAGTACACACTGATCTGAATGTGCCAGATCCATTCACAAAACCTCTCCCTAGGGCAAAGCATGACCAACACCAGAACTCCATGGGTGTTAGGTATATTACCACGTAATCTAGATTATTGACTCTAGTGCAAGTGGGAGACTATTGGAGATATGCCCAAGAGGCAATAATAAAAGTGGTTATTATTATATCTTTGTGTTTATGATGAATGTTTACATCCCATGCTATAATTGTATTATAAGGAAACACTAATACATGTGTGTTTTGTAAACATAAAAGAGTCCCTAGTAAGCCTCTTGTTGGACTAGCTTGTTGATTAATTGATGATCATGGTTTCCTGATCATGGACATTGGATGTGATTAATAACAAGGTTATATCATTAGGAGAATGATGTGAATGGACACACACCCATAGTAAGCGTAGCATAAGATCAAGTCATTAAGTTCATATTGCTATAAGCTTTTAAATGCATAGTAACCTCATCCTTCGACCATGAGGTTGTGTTTATCACCATCACCGGATGGGTACTTTGATGACATCAAACACCGCTTCGTAACTGGGTGGTTATAAAGGTGTCATTGGGTATTCTGAAAGTATGTGTTGAAGCGCATGGACCAAGATTGGGATTTGTCCATCCATATGACGGATAGATATGCTCTGGGCCCTCTCGGTGGAATGTCATCTAGTTAGCTTGCAAGCATGTGACTGGGTCACAAGGGATGACATAACATGGAACGAGTAAAGAGTACTTATCAGTAACGAGGTAGAACTAGGTATGGAGATACCGACGATCAAACCTCGGATAAGTAGAGTATCGCGTGACAAAGGGAATTGGTTTCGTATGTTAATGGTTCTATCAATCACAAAGTCATCATTGAGTATGTGGGAACCGTTATGGATCTCCAGATCCCGCTGATGGTTATTGATCGGAGAGGTGTCTCCATCATGTCTGCATATTCACGAACCGTAGGGTGACACACTTAAGGTTCGAAGTTGTTTTAAGTAGATATGGAATGTGCGTTGGAGACCGAATGTTGTTCGGAGTCTCGGATTGGATCCGGGACATCACAAGGAGATCCGGAATTGTCCGGAGAATAAGATTCATATATTGGGGATCATTTTCTGAGTTAGGAAATGTTCCGAAGTATTTGTATGAGGATTCTAGAAGGTTTCGGAATGTTCCGAAAGGTTCTGGAAGATTTCTTGGAGTTTGCTTGAAAACCAAGAAAGGATCAAGGAGTCCTTGTGGGGTAAGACAAGGAGTCGTAGGGGAGGAGGACTCCTCCCCCCCCTCCCAATCCGCCGGCCAAGGGAGAGGGGAGTCCTACAAGGACTCCACCTCCCCATGGCGCCTCCCTCCTTTAAATAGAGGGGTGGAGGTGCCACCCCCTGGCCCCCTCCACTACTCCAAACCCTAGCCGCCTCTCTCCTCCTCCTTTCTTCTGCTCAGCCTTAGGCGAAGCCCTGCATAATTCTCTACTCCACCACCACCACCACGCTGTCGTGCTGCTAGGATTCCATGGAGAAGATCTACTACCTCCGCTGCTCGCTGGAACAGGGAGAGGAAGGTCTGCTTCGACTCCGCATGTGTGACCGACTGCGGAACCGCTGCCGGAACGCGGCACCGGAAGGATCGTCCACTCGATCTTGAGATCGGCAAGTGATCGACTACATCAACCACGAGATCCAATCTCGTAACGCTTTCGGATCTACAAGGGTTAGTACAGATCTATCTCGTTGCACATGTCTAATAGATTAGATCTTGGCTTTTATCTAGATTAGATCTCGGTTTTGTTCGTTCTTGCGGCAGAATTTTTTTGTTTTCCATGCTACAAACCCATCACGATCTGGTTCTCCGGCTGGTGCAAGACACGAAGGGCATGCACAAGTTATCGCCACCCTGGGAGGGTCCCTTCATCATCAGCTGGGCGATGCCCAATGAATCCTACTACCTCATCGACACGCATCATCCGCGCAAACAAGATGGACAAGTCGGATGAGGAGGCAGAGCACCCCTGGAATGTGGCCCTGCCTTGCCCGTTTTACACCTAGTCACCAGATAGTGTATGTATCTCGTGAACTCTATGAATGAAAATGCGGACCCCCACGAGATGCTCGGGGGCTCCTTGCTAGAATTTTGTGTGTATTCGTTTCCAGTTCAGTTTTCTGGCTCTGGCAACCCCTACCTGGGGGCTCGCTGGCTGGCCCGACCTGCTAAATCAACAAACCGCTGAGTAGTGTGCGACGATGTCAGAGGCCCACGTTCATTTTGCATCACTATTTTATATCATAATTTTAATGTTATTCATTGATATATTTCATATTAAGAGATGATACTTATGTTATTTCGTCTATTTTTGCATGGTTGGTGGCTTTTGGAGCACAGACCACTGCATTCAGGATTCTAATGGAAAAGGGGCTGTTTGGATGCGAAATTCACGAAGATCAGAAAATCCAGGAAAATACATGGAAAATCCTATTTTTCCAGAAGACGAAGGATGCTAGAAGGGGGAGTGGAGATGGGCCATAGGGTACCCACACCACCCCCTGGCGCGGGCCACCCCAGGCAGTGCCACCAGGTGGTGTAGCCACCCTGGCCCACTCCAGGCTCTCCCCTCTAGCGCATACTATCCCCACGAAAACCTAATACCAGGGGAGCGACCACAGAAAGATTCCGCTGCCTTTGCGGGGCGGAAAACACCAAGAGAGATCTTTGGCAGACAGAACTCTGCTAGGGGAATTCCTTCCCAGAGAGGGGAGATCGTCGCCATCGACACCACCATCGAGCTAGACTTCATCATCATCATCATCACCACCACCATCTTCTCCACCAGCACCATCATCTCCACTTCATACCACTGTAACAATTGGGTTGAATCTTGCATAGTTCTTAGGGGAAACTTTCCCGATGTTGATTACTCCTTGTAGTTGATGATATTGAGTGAACCATTGAATTATCGTTTATGTTCAGATTGTTACATATCATCTCTGATCATGATCCATATGATGTCTTGTGAGTAGTTTGTTTTGTTCTTGGGGACATGGGAGAAGTCATGTTGTTAGTAGTGGAATTGTGTTGATAAAGATTCAATGGTTTGTTAATTAAGTTGTGGTGTACTTCTTCTAGTGGTATCATGTGAACGTCGACTACATGACACTTCACCTATATGGGCCTAGGGGAATGCATTGTGTATTTGGCTACTAATCGTACAGGTTGCCGGAGTGGCAGAAACCTGAACCCCCATTAGGAAACCTTTGCACAAGGGACGTCGGGGTCTTAGAGTTTAAAGTTGTGGTTAGGTTTCTACCTTAATTACTTTCTTGTACTTGTGAATGCTTGCAAGGGGTATAATTACAAGTATGTATTAGTCCTAGGAAGGTCGGTACATTAGCACATGTTCACCCACACAACACTTAGCAAGCTAAAGAAGATTAATCAACTATATGAAGCGAAAGCACTTGACGATATTCCCGTGTGTCCTCGAGAACATTTGGTCATCTTAAGTGATACAACCGGCTTGTCCTTTGCTAAAGAAAGAATTGGGCCACTTGCTGCATTTATTATTATTGTCTTTTATTTACTCGTACTTTAGTTACATGCATTATTAAAAACCCCTAACAATCCGTTTGCTAAGTATTTACAGAGAATTCCTGCTCTTAGCCACTCGCCAGCACCGTCTGCTCCTCGTTGGGTTCGACACTCTTACTTATCAAAAATATTGTGATACACCCCCTATACTTGTGGGTCATCAGCCCACTCTTCGTCTCAACTATAGATCACAACCCGGCTGTCCAGCTAGCAAGAGAAAAAGCCCGAGGCATCCCGCATGAAAAATAGGGAGGAGATGCGACAGATCGGGCGTCCCGGCCTTCCAACTAGTTTGAGACGATCCGGCTACTAAACCGTCAGTACCATGCGCAATGTATTGTCAGCTCCCTTCGATTCCGGCTGCAGACCACAACCCGGCTGCCCGGCAAGGATGCAGCGTAAACAGCAGAGCGCACGGGAAAGTGGCTAAGTGTCCTGAGAGGCACAAGCTAGTTTTCGAAAAACAAATCCGCCTCCGGCTAAAAAGGCGCTATCTTAACCGACTAACCTATTGATGGGTGGGAATGTATGAATGTTTGTTTTTGTACGACTACATCGAGTCGGAATTCAAGAAGGAGGAAGATTCGAAGTCCTTGCCTTCATCAAGCGCTCCGAATCTCGGGGGCTACACCCACTAGGTGCGCTCGCGCGCCCCTAGTGGAATCTTGTAGTTTCCGACCGGCTAAAGGCGTTGGCCGGATATTTGGAGCCCATGTGACATGGGTATACCCTATAGGTACTTGAGTTTGGTATATACGGCCTGAATACAGCGGAAGCCCACGGCGTCATCAAGGCCCAAATGGAGAACTCGAGTAACCTACGGACTCTTGATTGCTTCCAAAACAAGAAGAAGCTAAAGGTAGAAAGTTTAAAGGGAAAACCCTAACTTGTAACCGACTCGACCTGCTACATGAGACCTAGCCTCTCTATATAAAGGCTAGGAGGGGGCGGCGAGGAGGACACACGCAACCCTAGTTTCTACAACCCTTGCCAGATTGCATCTGTGCACAATTGTAATCTTCGATTCCTCCGATAATTCCACGAGCAGACAAGCAGAGTAGGGACATCCATGACGCCTGAACCTGGGTAAATCTTCGAGTCCCCTGTGTGCTTGTTTGCTAGCCGATTGATGCTTCTAGCGCTCCCTCCTTCTCCAAAACCCAAGTCCATAACAATGGGCATTTATGAGTTAAACCCTCGTCACCAAGTGAGGGCAAGGGGAGGAAGAAAAGAAAAGAAGAAGATTCGAAGCACCTGGCTACGCCAGCTACTCCGAATCTCGGGGGCTACACCCAGTGGGTGTGCTGACGCACCCCCACTGGAATGGAAGTTCCCCCAGCTGCAAGCATCCAGCTAGTGAAACTAACCGGCTAGATATGTCTAGCCGGATGAAGCTAAAGACTTGAAGGAAAGTAAGAAGATTCGAAGCACCTGGCTATGCCAGCTACTCCGAATCTCGGGGGCTACACCCAGTGGGTCCACTAGAGCGCCCCCACTGGAGTTGGAGTTCCCCCGGCTAAAGGCGTTCAACCGAGTGAAGACAGCCGGATAATTTCAACCGGTGAAATATCAAAACATCGAAGCACATAAAAAGCACAAGTTGGAAGCAAGCCAAATAGTTCAGTTGGATAAAAAGGGGGGAGACGAAGCTCTTGTGAGTTCACCCGGCATCAGAGACAGCCGTCATAGACAATAAGGTTCAGACAAAGCAAGATAAATAACAAGTACACCCGGCATTCTGGGGATCACATCTAGGCGGCAGGGCCCTTGCCGTGTGGAGGATCTTGGTTGGAAGCAGTCTCAGGAGGTGGAGGAGGCGCATTGGCAGATCCGGCTCCCGCGTCCCCACCAGTCGGCTGTGACGAGACCTCCGCATCAGGAGTGCCGGCAGACTCCGAGTCGGTGAGGATCTCGTTGACATCCGCGTAATTGGCGATCTTGATGGCGGAGGCCCGGAGCTCCGAATGGGCCTGGCGGATGGCGGTGAGCTCGGCACCGGCGTGGAAACCCCCGTCAATCTTCTCAACCCGGGCGTCCTTGTACCAAGAGAGCATTAGGGCCATGGCCATTTCCGCCCCAGCTCGCGCCGCAAGATCCCTCAGGCGATCGACGGTAGCCGGCACCTCCGCCACCTTGGCCGCCAGCTGCGCCATCGTCTCCGGAACCGGAGCATCCGGCCTAAGGAACGTGAAGATAGCCTGAGCCGCCTGATGAAGCTTGGCGGCCTCCTCGCCAAGGAGGACGACCAACTCCTGGGCGGTCGGTAGCTCCCCCGGCCAGTTCTCCTGCAGCTGGTTATATGCTAGCAGGTCTACACTGGGATAAAAAGCTATCAGAAAAAAGGAACGTCAGATCTGGCTACCGGATCCAGAAAGACGAAGAGAGTCAGAGATAAAACTTACCCTTTGCCGTGTGCTCGACCTGCATCAGCTCCTCCAGCAGAGCCTTCTCCCGAACCGTCAGCCGTTTGACCTCCTTCTCTTGGTCCTTGTTCTGGGCTTCGAGGAGGTCGAATGCCTGGGCCCAACTGGCGAGGGTGGCGTCGCGCTCCTTGACGGTGTCTTCCAGGACGTCTAGCTTGGCGTGCCAGTCCTTATTCTACAGCCGAAGCGTAGAATTGGACTTGCTCAGCCGGTCGTTCGCCTTATTCAGGCGATCGATTTCCCGCTGAGCACACACCATGATGGCTATGGACCGGCTATCAGTAAAAAAATGAAGAGGAGGAAAGACCAAAGTATCCGGCAGTTGTATCCGACGGAGAGGACTTACTCTGTGATTTCCCATTGGCAGCCGCAAGCTTCTGCACCAGGGTCTGGTTGCCGCTGGCTGCGGCCTCGAGCAGCCGGATCTCCTTCACCGCCAGCTCAAGGGTGGCGGCAAGGTCCGACAGCGAGGCGGCAGAGGAGGCGTCATTGTCAACAGCGTTGGCGGCTAGTGACTCTTTCGCCTCTGCCACCGCCATCCGCCACTCCTCCCCTGGCTCGTCGTCGGAGTTGTCGTCGGCAACAACCACGAGCTCCTTGCTGGTGGCGACCCTCTGCGCCACCGTGGGGGAACTACCTCCACTTTGTGAAGTGGTCACAACCATTTCCGGCTGCACCACCGTGGTCGGCGGAGCGCCCCTTGCTCCGGCTGCAGCAGCCGGATCAGCTCGAAGCGGCGGCGGAGGTAGCACCCTAGACGGAGGAGGAGCGGGAGAACATGGAGGTGGTACGGTGTCCGATGCACAGGGCAGCGAGCCAGTGGGCGCCCGCACCGGGCTCGCAGCACCAAAGGAAACCAGTGTGCTAGGCAGCAGAAGACAGGAAAGAAGCAAACACAAATAAGCAAAAGACAGAAAAATGGGCACAAAGAAAGGAAGAGGAGGAACAAGGGCCAGCGAATAGCTTACCCCGGCACCACGGGGGGCGGCCCCTTCTTGCGACCAAGGCGGCTCGGCGGAAGGGTGCTGGTCTGGCTCCTCTTGGGGGCCGGCTCCTCCACGGCGGGCCGGTTAGCCTTGCTACCACCGGTGCCAGATCGGCTGGAGCCACTTCCTCCAGCACCAGACCGGTTCGAGTCGTCGTCCGCCGCGCGGCGCCGGGCCGGCTCGGGAGCCGGCGCTACCTCCTCCTCCTTGTCGACCTCTGCGTGAGGGTTGGGGGCTGGCTTGTTGTTCCGGCTGGGAAAGATGTCATCGTCCCCATCCGACTCCTCGCCAGACCGGCGAGCGCGTGGCTCCGAAAGGTCGGGCATAAAGTTCTAGAGGGGGGTCTCGCCCTCCTCCCAGAGGATACAGGGGAATATCTGCCAAGAAAATAGAAGCGCAAGAGATTAGCCGGACGGCAAAAAATCGCAAGAAAGAAAATTCTGGCTAGCAAGACTTACCCAGGGCGCACGGTTGTCGTGGCTGTAAGGGGCCAGCCCAAACTTCCAGCCTTCTGGCAGCCGCTCCTTCATAATTGTCCACACCCACTCCTTCAAGTTGTGGTAGCAGGGATCATAGCGGGACAACCGGGTCGGGTCTAGCCGGCCAGTGTAGAAGCACATCTTGTGCGCGCGCTGCTGCAGTGGCATCATCAGCCTAGACATCCAGCTGAGGGTGATGTCCAGGCTGGTTAAGCTGGCAGTGACGAGGGCGCGCAATCACTGCAGCATCACATCCGACTGTGTCTTCTCACCGTTGATCTTTAGATCCCACTGCTGCCAACTGGATTCCACGTTCTGGAAAGCCGGCAGGTTGATCCGGTCCTCCTCGGTGAGGTTGCGAACGTAGAAGTACGATTGTTGCCACAGTCGCACTATGTCCTGCAGCCGGAACTTGGGGTAGCCGGTCTCTGTCCGGGAGTAGATGGAGGCGCCACCACATGTCACCAACAGCCCTTTGGTGAACTGGACCTGCGGCCGGACTCGGAAGATCCGGCGGAAGAGCCCGAGGTCCGGCTGGATCCCGAGATAACTCTCGCAGAAGGCCACAAAGTGCGCTAGCGTCCCGATGGCATTGTCACCAAGGTGGTGGAGGCGGAGGTCGAAGAAAACAAGAAAGGTGAGGAACAAGGGATGCACCAGCAGCGCAAAGCCGTGGGGAAGATGCGACAGAAAAATCACCTGCTCCCCCTCCGCCAGGAGCGGTGATTCCTCCCCCTCCGGCACCAACCGCACCACCACTTCCGTCTCCGACGGCAGCACACGGGTGGCGCGATACTTCTTGATGTGCTCCTCCATCACGGAGGATCCGCACCAGGCTCCGCGTTCAGCGGCCATCTCCGGCTCGCTAGAGGCACTCCGGTGGAAGAGTCACGGTGACTCGTGTCTCTAGCGACGCTAAACTGGCAGCGTCGTGGGCTACAACAGCAGCAAGCGAGGCAGAGCAAGGAAGGCAAGGGCGCAGGGGAAGATTGGGAAGGCAACAAACGGAAGGACGAACCGCTCTCCCCGGGTGACCTGTTAAAGACCCGGAAGCGGAACCGTCCGCGATGCCACGCGGCGCCCATCGAGACGCACCCCGCTCTACCCACCGCGTAGGATCCTTTGTGCAGGCACGGGATGCGCAGACGATCCCGGAGCAGAAACCGAAGAGGCAGACGGCAGTTCCCGAGGCGAAGTGCAACGGGACGTTACCCTGCCTGCCGTAGTGTAATGATGGCGCGTGCACATGTGGCCGGCGTCAGCACTGACGTCAAGGGTAGTGCAACCGCCAGGCGTAGCCGGCCAGAAAATTCAAAGTTGCAGAGGAGCGTGCGCACATTTCACCTAAGGGAAAAATCTACACGCGCTCGGGGGCTAGTGTCAGGGGGATGACCTCTGGATACCCCAACCAAACAAGAATCACGGCAGTCGGATCGCGTCCGACTGACTGAGCGCAGCCGAACAAGAGCAAGTCAAGCCGGCTACCTCACGGTAGACTGAACCGCGAGGAGCAGCAAGGCACGGGCCGGCTACATCAGCGTAGCTGGACTCAATCAAGAGGACAGTGCGACGTGCTACACAGCGCACGGTACGCCCTGATATGATGACAAGACCCACAACTACTCGACCATACTGAAGACTTTGCGGGGTGACGTGGGAACAGTGGGCAGACGCTAACGACAGGCTCGCACGGCGTTCACTGTACCCACGATGACCTTACCGCTTGTACTCTAATGGGATGTAAGTGTATCGAGTACTGTAGATGACCAGCTGGCTGGGACCCGCCTGTGGGGCCCGCCAGCCGGACTGGCTAGTGAGACTGTTGTTTCCAGCCTATATAAGGAGAGGCAAGGTTCTAGTAGTAGAGAAGGTGGGTCTCGGTTCATTAAGAGGGTAGATAGAAGATACAGCTCCAGGAGCGATTGTAGCATAGTCAGATCGGCAGGAGTAGGAGCTTTACCTCACTACGAGGGCTCCAAACTTGGGTACTTCCTATGTCCAGCTACACTTGCTTCTATCCAATCCTACCGGCGGATGCCATCGATAGCTTCCCTGCTAGTCCCCACGCCTCTATCTAACCTGCTTAGGTACTGTCGTTCCCAATACAACGACAACTTGCATACATAAAAGTGGTACATATCGACGATCTAAGGGGAACTCTACAAGTTATCTTCCAGGGTCGTTTGCTATAGTAGTCGTGAACGCTATGCCACCTAGAGAATCAGCTATATGAGAGTGATACTATGCGACGGTTCTTGCCGTGAGATTCGCAAGGCATGCGTAATATATTGCCTAAAGGATTGAACATGTGTTTTGGTACAGTAGTGCAACTCTCCTCCCATCCCGCCACACAAAGCCTATTTATCCCATTTGCGAGATCCCACTTTCACCCACTAGGATTAGGCTACCGTCCCACAAGATCTGGCAAATCCTACGCTAGTTAATCTTGACCATGAATCGTTGACTTCGTGTTTGCTACTCTCTTGACACTAGTAGAAAACAGACCTTTGGTCTAGGGGTATTAGCCCTGGTTTTGCTACAAACCGGGACTAATGCCTCGGTCCAACAGCTAGAACTGGCCCCAGGGGGTGGCAGGCACTAGCCCCGGTTCGAACGGGACCTTTAGCCCTGGGTCGTGTAACAAACCGGGACTAAAGGGTTTCAGGCAGGCCGGGTCGGGCGCTAGACCCTTTAGTCCCGGTTTGTTATACGACCCGGGGCTAAAGGTTGACCTTTAGCCCCGGTTCTAAACACGAACCGAGGCTAAAGGTCTGGCTATATCTTCTTCCCCTGCCTGAGCCACCATTCAAGTTGGTGGCTCTCCTCTCTCTCTATTTCTTGCTTCAAGCTCGAGTTCATGCCCTTTTTTCCTCAAGATTTGTCTATATTTTGTGGCGCCCCATCTATCCAAAGGTTCTGAAAGGTGAGCAACTTCATCCTTTGAACTCTCATTGCTATATTAGCTCGTTTCATGCTCTATCTTATAGATGGATTTGTGGATTTAGTTTGGTAGTAATTTTTGCAATGATAGCATGAGATCGATGTTTAGATTCTATCTATCTTGTATTAATGTAAGGAACTCTAAGGTAAATATCACAATATGTGGATTCTATCTATATATATCTTGTTTTGGCACATAGTCTCGAAATTTGATTTTAGAAGCACACACATGCGTGAGTTCATCATTCTAACTAGCTAGCTGGGCAAAATATCCTTCTTCGTCTTCCTGCGTTCAACAAACTGAAAAAATTGTAACAAAGATAGGGTTAATTCATAAAAGCTTGATAAGAAGACATCACAGTACATCTTCGAGAAGCTCCTCTATGGCGAGCTCCTCGAAGATGTCTGAGGACGGGATCCTAAGACATCTTCGAGAAGCTCTGCCGTAGTGGTGCCCTGCTCTCGCACACCATCTTTCAGTTTATATCTTCTCTAGCTAAATCAGTATGCTGGTGGAGCTAACTAATTTCACATATTAGAGAGTGCCTCTACGGCGAGCTCCTCGAAGATGTCTAAGAACGAGGTCCTAAGACATCTTCGAGAAGCTCCGCCGTAGTGGTGTCCCTGGTCTCGCACACCATCTTGCAGTTCTTCACAAGAATGCATACCTATTTATAGATTAAGCAGCACAACATAGTGTCGGGCACTGATGACATAATGTCAACACACTCACCCTGGCATAGTACTGCCACCCACCCAAAATAGTGTCGTCATTTAATTTACTGGCTTAGTGCTGCCCACTGAGGACATAGTGTCGACATGCTGTCTCCACATCCACATTTAGTCCCGGTTGGTGCCTCCAACCAGGACAAAAGGTTCATCATATCTTTAGTCCCGGTTGCTAGTTTTTTTTTTAGATTAGTACTAATTAATTATGATTATGCTGCCACTCACCCAAAATAGTGTCGTCATTTAATTTACTGGCTTAGTGCTACCCACTGAGGACATAGTGTCGACATGTTGTCTCCACATCCACATTTAGTCCCGGTTGGTGCCTCCAACCGGGACTAAAGGTTCATCATATCTTTAGTCCCGGTTGCTAGATTTAATTTTGTTTTTTACATTAGTACTAATTAATTATGATTATGTTTGATGTACTTAACTAATTATATAATGCAGATGAGCCGGCAATAGATGTACGCTGACCGACTCTCTAACGAGTTCATTAAAGGCGTGCATTCTTTTCTTCTTGTGGCCGAGGCAAACAAGCGGAATGGTTTTATGTCTTGTCCATGTGGTGTCTGTCGGAATCATAAGGAATACTCTTCCTCAAGAGTCCTTCACAGCCACCTGTTTTGGTCCGGTTTCATGACCAGCTATAATTGTTGGACTAAGCATGGAGAAAGAGGGGTTATGATGGAAGACAACGAAGAAGAAGAGAATGACAACGACTACCCTGAATACGATGGTACTACAATGGAAAACATTGATGAAGAAAAAGATGAAGAACGGGCATCAGATCTGCCCGATGATGATCTTAGTCGGGCCATTGCTGATGCCCAGGAAGAATGCATAACTGAAAGGGAGAGGTTGAATTTCAAGAAGATGTTAGAGGATCACAACAAATTGTTGTACCCAAATTGTGAAGATGGGCACAAAAAACTGGGTAGCACACTGGAATTGCTGCAATGGAAGGCAGAGAATGGTGTGACTGACAAAGGATTTGAAAAGTTGCTAAAAATAATGAAGAAGTTGCTTCCAAAGGATAACGAACTGCCCGCCAGTACCTATGAAGCAAAGAAGGTTGTCTGCCCTCTAGGATTAGAGGTGCAGAAGATACATGCATGCATTAATGACTGCATCCTCTACCGCGGCGAGGAGTACGAGAAGTTGGATGCATGCCTAGTATGCACTACATTGCGGTATAAGATAAGACGAGATGACCCTGGTGATGTTGAGGGCGAGCACCGCATGAAGAGGGTTCCTGCCAAGGTGATGTGGTATGCTCCTATAATACCACGGTTGAAATGTTTATTCAGGAAAAAAGAGCATGCCAAGTTGTTGTGATGGCACATGGAAGACCGTAAGAAAGACGAGATGTTGAGACACCCTGCTGATGGGTCGCAGTGGAGAAAAATTGAGAGAGAGTTTCCGGACTTTGCAGGTGATGCGAGGAACTTATGGTTTGGTTTAAGTACAGATGGCATGAATTCTTTTGGGGAGCAGAGCTGCAGTCATAGCAGACTCTGTGTATCTATAACCTTCCTCCTTGGTTGTGCATGAAGCGGAAGTTCATTATGATGCCAGTGCTCATCCAAGGCCCGAAGCAACCCGGCAACAACATTGATGTGTACCTAAGGACATTAGTTGAAGAACTCTTACAGTTGTGGCACAGACAAGGTGTACGTGTGTGGGATGAGAACAAGCAGGAGGAATTTGACCTACGAGCGTTGTTGTTCATAACAATCAATGATTGGCCTGCTCTTAGTAACATTTCAGGACAGACAAACAAGGGATACAATGCATGCACACACTGTTTAAACGAGACTGAAAGTATATATTTGGATAAATGTAAGAAGAATGTGTACCCGGGGAATCATCGTTTTCTTCCACCCACGCACATCCTAAGAAAGAAAGGTAAGCATTTCAATGGTGAGGCAGATAGCCGGTGTAAGCCTATCCACCGTACTAGCGATGATGTATTTGATATGGCGAAGGATTTAAAAGTAATCTTTGGAAAGGGTCCTAGTAGACAATCTTTTCTGAAGGACGATGTCAGACACGCACCCATATGAAAAAACAAATCTATATTTTGGGAGCTACCCTATTGGAAAGTCCTAGAGGTCCGCTCTGCAATTGCGTGATGCACTTGACGAAGAATCTTTGCGTGACACTGCTAGGCTTCTTGGGCATGTATGGGAAGAGCAAAGATACACATGAAGCATGGTAGGACCAACAACGTATAAAAGACCGAGACGACATGCATCCAGAGCTGTTTGAAGGTACTGCTAGCTGCGCTCTTACCAAAGAAGAGAAGGAAATCTTTTTTGAAGTCCTTTACAGTACCAAGGTCCCATCTGGTTTCTCGTCGAACATAAAAGGAATAATAAATATGGCAGAGAAAAAATTTCAAAACCTAAAGTCTCATGACTGCCACGTGCTTATGACCCAACTGCTTCCGATTGCATTGAGGGGACTCCTGCCGGAAAATGTTCGAGTACCCATTGTGAAGCTATGTGCGTTTCTCAATGCAATTTCTCAGAAGGTAATCAGTCTAGATATTCTACTGAGGTTACAGAAAGATGTGGTCCAATGTCTTGTCAGCTTCGAGTTGGTGTTCCCACCATCCTTCTTCAATATTATGACTCACCTCCTAGTTCACCTAGTCGACGAGATTAACATTCTTTCTCCTGTATTTCTACACAATATGTTCCCCTTTGAGAGGTTCATGGGAGTGTTAAAGAAATATGTTCATAACCGTGCTAGGCCAGAAGGAAGCATCTCAAAGGTCTATGGAACAGATGAGGTCATTGAGTTTTATGTTGACTTTATTCCTGACCATAAGCCCATCGGTGTTCCTGAATCACGGCATGAGGGTAGAATTAGTGGAAAAGGCACGCTAGGAAAGAAAGCAAGGATATGTATGGACGGACATTCTCTCACTAAAGCACACTACACAGTTCTACAAAGTTCCACCTTGGTGGCTCCGTATATCGAGGAACACAAGAATATTGTACACTCCAACAACCCGGGGAAGCCTGGCCCCTGGATTAGAGATGAACATATGAGGACTTTCGGCGGTTGGTTGCAGACACATCTCATGAATGACATAAATGTTGGAGAGCAGTTGTACTTGTTGGCCAGGTCACCATCTTCAACTATATTGACTTTCCAAGGGTACGAGATAAATGGGAATACATTTTACATGATCGCCCAAGATAAAAAGAGCACCAATCAAAACAGTGGTGTCCGATTTGATGCAACAGACGAGAATGGGCAAAAGGATACATATTATGGTTACATAGAGGAGATATGGGAACTTGACTATGGACCTTTTTTAAGGTTCCTTTGTTTCGGTGCAAATGGGTCAAGCTAACAAGAGGCGGGGTTGAGGTAGACAAGAAATACGGAATGACAATAGTGGATCTCAACAACCTTGCGAATAGAAATGAACCATTTGTCCTAGCCAATGATGTGGCTCAGGTTTTTTATGTGAAGGACATGTCTACCAAACCGAGAAAAAGGAAAGATAAGCAAAAGAATACAGCATCCGATGAGCCAAAGCGCCACATAGTTCTTTCAGGAAAAAGAAACATTGTGGGGGTGGAGGATAAGACAGACATGTCAGAAGATTATGATAAGTTTCATGAAATTCCGCCCTTCGTTGTGAAGGATGACCCAAGCATCCCATTAAGTAAGGAAGATGCTCCATGGTTACGGATTAGAAGAAAACCCTAACATGTGTGGATGATGGTGATGTACAATATTATTAAACCTTTATTTTTAATGATCTTCTTATATGTATATGGATATGAACTATCTCGATCTCAATAGGTAGTATTGCAACTTGTTGTGGCCAGACATTTATTAATATTAAAACGTAAAAAATAGTCATAATCATATCTAGCCCTGTAATACATAGCTTCAGGGTCGTCTTCAGAATCGTCATCGCCATCGTCGTCGCTCGTAGCACGCGGGTGGATCCTCTGGCCTTAGATTCACGACGCGCGGGGGAGGGGGATCCCGGATGACGACCCTAGTACACCCTAGGCCTTCACCACCACCACCATTCTTGTGGCTATGCGGCTGGTGAAAGTGCGGGTACCTCAGGCGAGGATGGTCTCCCATGGCGATGTAGCGCATCACACCGGCGGTAGTCCGGTTCGCCCACCACAAGCCGGCGACCAGCCTCGTTGTGGTTCACCGGGGCAGGCTGTCACCCTCGTACTTGGCGAGCTCCCTTTCCCGCCGGTTTGTGAAGAAGGCATTCCAGGTGTCGAGTTTGTCAGGATCCCAATCGGGATCCATCCGCTTCTCCGGCGTGAGCTCGAGGTAGAAGTGGTTCATGATGGTCGCCTGACGGGCCGAACCTTGAGGCACAGGAGAAACAAGAACCCCTCCAGCGCTCAACATCCAGCCAGCGGGGAGCCGGTACCCCGGCGGGCATGGGTAGCTGGAGGCGCACAGCGCCTCGGTCTCCTCGAGCGTCAGAAAGGCCCAGTAAGCGGTGTCCATTGTTGTGAGAGAGAAGGTGTGGATGTTTGGATGGACATGGCGGTCGTCCTAGATATAGAGGGACATGGTGGGAGAACATGGCGGGAAGCGGGGGAAATGGCGGGAAAACATGGCGGGAAAACATGGCGGGAAGCGGAGGAAATGGCGGGAAAACATGGCGGGAAGCGGCGGAAATGGCGGGAAGCGGGGGAAATGGCCGGAAAATATGTTTTAGTCCTAGTTAATAGTTTTAGTATTAAATATTATATTTCTAATGAGTCTATTACTTTTTTTTGAATATTTTGGTATATTATATGTATTAAATTATAGATCTTGTTTTTCAGAAAATTTTGATATATAATACATAATTTTCTGAAAAATATAAATTATTTTTGGTTTTGGCGCCAAAAATAACCTTTAGCCCCGGTTGTAATACAAACCAGGGCTAAAGGGTGCGCGTACGTGGGAAGAGCGGCGGGACGAAAACACCTTTAACGCCGGGTTGTAATACGAACCGGGGCTAAAGGGAGCCCTGGTTCGTATTACAACCCGGGGCTAAAGGGGGGTGGTATAAATACCGCACCCCCACCCTGGGTCGTTCCATGACCCGGAGAGCCAGATCACTTCTTCCCAGGGGAGCTCGCCGCCCACGCCCGTTCGTGCTGCCGCCCGCGCCCGTCCGTGCCGCCGCCACCCTCGCCCGTCCATCTCCGCGTCGTCCCTACTGCCGCCGTTCGTGCCGCCGCCGCCGCCCGCACCGTCTCCGCGCCGCCCCGCCGTTCAGGTGATCGCCATGCCACACTCCCGTATTTAGGGTTAATTAGTATTTAGGGTTAATTAGTTGTTAATTTTGGTTATATGTTGTTAATTTTGGTTAATTAGTATTTAGGGTTAATTAGTATTATAGGTTAGTATTTAGTATTAGTATTAGGTTAGTATTTAGCATTAGGTAAGTATTTAGTATTAGTATTAGTATTAGTATTAGGTTAGTATTCAGTATTTACGTTAGTATTAGTATTAGGTTAGTATTAGTATTTAGTATTAGTTAGTATTTAGTATTAATATTAGTTAGTATTAGTATTAGGTTAGTATTTAGTTAGTATTAGTATTAGGTTAGTATTTAGTAGTATTAGTATTAGGTTAATTGTATAGGTTAGTATTTATCTAGGATTAGTTAGGGTTAGTTAGAATACTTAGTTAATTAGGTTTAGTTTAGTTAGTGTTAGGTTTAGGGTTAGTGTTATTAGGGCAATACTTCGTGATTTAGTTACTGTTTATGTTTTATGATTGTTTATTGCTATTATTTAGTTATGTCACGTCCACCTCGTCCGAGCCTACTGGACTCCGTCGGGGATGTCCGAGTCTAGGCTTCACCGGGTTGGCACTGGGAGATGCTACCTGTCGGGACTCGTACTTTGGTGAGGAATCCGGGTATCATCGTCGACCCGGAGCTTCTTTGGTGGCGTCCATGATGTCCAGGAGCGGTGTAGAGGGAGCCAACCCCCGAGGAGGTGGTACGTCGTTGTATCAGGGAGGAGGACGAGCATGTATGACGGTACATGTATCTTTTGGAGACTAGGTTCTCCAATATCTGGCAGGTTCACGGATCTCACCCCAGCTATTCTCCGGTGATGGTTCCTCTTCTGTGGCTGTAGAGCTCCCGTAGCACAGAACGCGGCAGCCGCGTTCGCTAGTTTGATATGAGCGAGATGTATTAATAATGTACTTTATATTATGAGCGAGATATGAGCGAGATGTATTAATAATGTACTTTATCTTATATTATTGTACTTTATCTTAATCACTAAGTACTGTATCTGAGTTGTCGCAATTGTAATATTCTTTTACTAAATGCAATATTCTTTTTCTGTATTAGTTAAGCTTGAAGAGGAGCTTCTTAACATGATAGATGAGGGTACTTGTGGGTCTTATTACGATGGCTCCGAATATCTTAATTTGTCTGGAGGAGACGATGGTGCAGAAGATAGTGGAGACGATGGTGCTGACCATGGTGGAGACCATGGTGAAGAAACCATAATAATGACAAACTCCGTCGACGTATATAAAGCCTCTATCGATCGTTCACTAGTATAGATGCACTAATTGATTCATATATATTTACTGACGAATGTTTCTTCTCTTAGACCTCCGCTTCTGGCCAATCTTCTACAAGGACAAGAGGCCCGACACACAAGTTGCCCGCTGATGTCCGTTTCAGCATTGACTTAGTCTCTCCGCAGGGTCAACCGCTGGAGCCCAAAGAATCTGCGAATGCATTTACAAGTCAATGCGGAGTGATTGTTAGAGACACTGTCCCGATCACCACGCGAAATTGGAACAAGCCAGGAAAGAAAAATGATCCAACTGGGGCTAGTTTTGTAGATGACAGAGCGAGAGATACGATGTGGAATTCTCTCATGACACATTTCACCCTACCATTCTTGGAGACTGATGATCTCACACAGCAAATGACGAGGAAAGTCAAGCACTTTGCTCTTAAGAAGATGGCCGAACTATTCAAGGAATGGAAAAAATATTGTACCACAAATATGTCTTGAAGAAAAAAACTCCTCCATTCACTGGCCCACTAGAGTTGCAGCAGGATAACTGGACCGCATTTGTGGAATACAAGACCTCGGAACCAGCTAAGGCAATGTCATCAAAGAATAAGTTAAATACAGCCAAAAAGAAATATCACCATCATATGGGCACAGGTGGCTACAGGAGTGCCATGCCTAAGTGGGATAAAGCTGAGGCTGACCTGGAGGCTAAAGGGGTCACTCCAGCTACGTCTTGTTGGCCCAGTAGGTCAAGAAATTGGGTACTCGGGCATGGGGCAGCATTAGACCCAGAAATAAGCGAGATTGTTGTAGCCGAAGAAATTTCTTCACACAAGAATCAACTTATTAAAGTGATAAAAGAGGTTGAAGAGGGAACGTTTGTTCCCGACAGAGAGAACGATGAGCTGACAAAGGCTCTCGGGAATCCTGAAAAGGCTGGACGAACAAGAGGGTTCGGACCTTCTTATCCATGGGTTATCGGGTTTCCTGAGCACCTTGACACATACAGAAGCCTATCGAGAAAAATAAAGCGGCAAAAAGAGGAGGATACGGAGCGGTTCGCGAGGTTTGAAGCCATGCGGCAGGAGCATCGCCAGGAGCTTAATGAACTTAAAGGACTCCGACAGCAAGATCCTGCACCGGACAGTACGGTCGACCCATCGCAACGGAAAAGCAGCGTGGCTTCCACGGAGGGCCACAGTAATGATGCAACGATAGATGTGTACCCCGTGGATGCAATTAAGGAGAAGACTAGTTGTGAGCTGCATGTTGAACTGAAGAATATATCCATGAAGGTGGCGGTCGGCTTTGCTTTACCTTCTGCACCGGGAGCGACCTACCATTGCAATCCGATTCCAGCTGGCTATGCTCGTGTCGGTGTGGATGAAATTCAACCTATGTGTCAGTCACTATAGCTTGACATCCCTAGAGGTGAAAGGGAGACGACACTGGGAGAAGTCACGAGTGGCTTCATTCTTTGGAAAAAAGAATACATCAAGTTTCTAGGCTCGACACCAAGGCCACCTTCTCCACCGAGAAACAATCCATCACCTCCAAGGCAACCGTCTCCTCCCAGTAAAAGTCCACCTCCAAGTGCACCGTCTCCTCCCAGTAAAAGTCCACCACCTCCAAGTCCAATCCATGACCCCAACACGAGTCCATCTCAATCTACGCAGCCGCCTCCACCCACTAAGGGCCAAAAGAGGAAGAATATCACCGCTCCGTCGAGCGATAACCGACGCCCAAAGCGACAGTTGTCGCTCCTCCCAAGAGTACCGCCAGTTCCTCCAAAGAGGGCTTACGACCTAACCGATGAGGAGACCGATGCGGTCGTACGGGCCGAATTGAATGCTCCTTTTAAAAAGAAACAACCTGAGCCAGAGGTCTAAATAAAACCGGAAACCAATGAGCACTTTAGGAAATTAGTGACGCAGCCATCCCAAGCTCAGTTAAATGCGCCAGATGACTATACACGATGTCTTCAGAAGACACTGACACAGAAGAGATCAAGCGGTAGAGGAAGCATCACAAAAGAGGTTCCCTAGCAGGGGAACAAGCAAAACAATCGAGTGGTAGTGGAAGCATCAGAACAGACGTCCCCCAGCTGGGGAGACAAGCAAAACAATCGAGTGGTAGCCGAAGAGACAAAAGAGATGTTCCCCAGCTGGGGAAACAAGCAAAACGATCGCTCCCCCCACTCCAGGTGAACATACCCGAACCTCAACTATATGAGGTAGAACCTATGGATCCGGAAACGGCTAAGATATTGGCCGAGCAATGTAATATGTCTATTCATGAAATTCTTCACAAAGATATGCCCAAGGCTGAGGTAGCACCCAAATTTGTTCACGGGTAGCCTCTGGTCAGTTCTGAGAGGCTTCGGGATATGCCAACACAAATGCGACGATTCCATGAATGGTACATGAAAACATCAAAAGAACAGCAATATTGGCTCTTACTGAAAGTTCGAAAATCGCATTACTTCACTGAAGACGAGGTCCCTATTGAATTTGCAGAATTATTTTAGTTATTCAATCTAAAGGAACTCGACAAAACTATCCTCAGTTCGTATTGTCTGTAAGTGATTACTTTATTTATGTAATTAGGTCTCTATCTCAGCTTGTTCAATTCATTGCCGGTAAGTATACTCACTATATTCTTTTGTACGCTATATATAATGATACAGAATGAAGATGCTCGATTGTAAAAGAAAGGCAATAGATTTGGGTTCATTGACCCACATCGAGTTCATGGAGCTATACTAAAGGATAAACCACTGGAGACCCAGCACAACTTGTTGCGGTTTCTCACGAAACAACTTTTCTGTAATGAAATACTATTTCCTTACCACGATGGCAAGTGAGTTTTTGTACACATTAAATTTTGCTTACTCGATGTTCAGTGTAAATGATGAGTTACTAACGTATGTAAACCTTGCGTAGGTACCACTGGATTCTTCTAAGCATTTCAGTTGACTTGGGAAGAGTTCACATCATGGACTCACTAAACAAAGACATTGAAAACTACCGCAGCATTATCGATGCGCTCCAGAGGTAATTTCAACCATTATCGCACTATATCGGTTTCTTTCGTTCATTTTCTAGGATATCAAGTAGTTATTAACCCATACATTAATTTTCTTTGTCGAGTAGGGTTTGGACACAGTTCAAGAACCATGTCCGTGGTCAATGGCGTGAGGAGCTATTTTTTAAATCACTCTCGGTAAGTAGTACGAGCTAAGTCCGCGCATCTATTTAATTCTTGTTTGTGTGCATTTAACATGCTAGAGTTATTATTTGATTGAATTCTATTCTCGTAAAGTGCGCGAGGCAGCCACAGGGGACTAATCTATGTGGATTCTATGTGTGCGAATTCATTCGCATCAGTATTGAGAAGCTCTCGGAAAATGTTCGAGTAAGTAAACAATATATTCACCCTTTATTTTATTACAAAAAGTTGTGTTGACTCTAATTCATACGATCTCCTTTTTATATAGTTGGACGCGATGCAGGACAAGCTCCTACCAGAGGACCGCCTAATAGCAATCCAAGAGGAATTTGCTGGATTTTTTGTCGACGAGGTCATAGACCCACGCGGAGAATACTCTATACGTAGACCCTAAAGCATCCATGTAATGATCTCCATGTAATCAAATAGACATGCTCTAGACCCGGTTGGGACTCCATGTATGCTTGTAAGAGAAATTATATTATATATTGCATCAATGTGTACAAGTACTGTGTAGTAGCGTTCTGTATGTATACGAAAACTTGTTTCTAATGAAAACATGGAACGAAAAATAATTGAACACAAAACACAAAATGAAAAGAAAAACACAAAACCCTAAAACCTCATCCCCTGCCGCGGCAGCCAAATGGCCTAAAATGCTGCCGCGGCAAGGAACCTTTAGTCCCGGTTCGTAACACGACCCGGAACTAAATGTCCTGCCGCCCAGCGCGCCTTGCAGGGCCACGTGGTTGGACCTCGAGCCCCGGTTCGTAATAGAACCGGGACTAAAGCTTGGACCTTTAGTCCCGCTTTGGTAGTCCCGGTTCGCAATCCGAGACTAAAGGCCCTTACGAACCGGGGCTAATTGCCTGGTTTCTACTAGTGTGAGTAATCCCGCATGGTTGAATTATGCATGTGTGGGCTAATTAATGGGTCCCACGGAACCCATCTCTCACCCCGTCTGAAATCCCACGTAATCCATTTTCTCCCATCGGGCTAGGTAGGCGAGGCGGGATCTCCCGTACACGCGCCGCCTACAACATTACTTAATTATGTCAATCCATCAGTAGTTACTTATTACATACATTGAGTGGATGTTGAGTAAAATTTGTTGTATATGAATAGCAGTAGGAATTATAAATAAGGAAAAATCATGAACATTTTCTTAAGTAAACATGCAAGTGGTTGTCTTGGTTAAAATAAGTCCAAAATATTCCTCTAGTTTGTTCATAGTTGAATATTCATGTGTATCTAGTTTTTGTTGTGCGCACTGCAAATTCATATTTGTGGGGAGTTTTTGTTCGTATATTTTATCCATATTTGCTATATGTTGTTTATGTTTTCTAAATTTGTTGTTTGTATTCATTTCTCAAATATATATATTGAGTTAATTCTTTATATTCTTTCAAAACACCTTGGTCTTTTGTTGCTTGTTATGTACTTGCTTCTATTGAATCATGATAACATCATGAGTCCATTTTCACCTTACGAATTCGAGAAAAAAGAAATTTGTGACATATACTAGACCGGCACCTGGCGAATAATATGGGCCGACATCACTGGAAGTACAAAACTGTTGCTCACTTCTCCCCGCTGCTTGAGTTCTGAATAGATTGGTTTATGCATGTAATTCTACATAGTATCGGAGAAAACTTATTACATACCACTTTTGGTCCAAGTTTAGGACCGATAGATCCACATCTGAGGTAAAAAATCAACTTTCCTCATGAAGTCCAACATACACTTTTTCCTTGCCAATCATTAGGCCCTTCTGGATACCCAAGGGTTTGTCCCACCAACGTCACACCAGACTAGTCCTCGATGTGATGGCATGCTCTTTTACAAGGCAACAACATTGTCCGAGTGGTGCCGATAACTGGAGGACAACCAAGCTATAGAAATGTTGGTGTCCAATTCAAAGTGATCATGCAATTCCCACTAGAAGTATGACAATATCTCGAGAAAATGCTCTACAACACTAAACCTCCATAATATCTAACAAGTTGAGTCTTATGTCGGTCATATAGAACACCAACACATAGAAAAAGGGCTGAAGAAACCAGTCCATGACTTAACATAAGTAAAATGCTACCTCCAATTCCCTGTATGTTCAATAGAGCCTAATATTCCCCCAGAGTACGCCGCTTACCCCCCGAACCGTACAAGATAGTTACCACCTATCATACGTAGGTGCATCTAGCCCTTGACTCATGCCACATGCTTTGCACAAGGACGATATGTTACCTAATGCTACAATGGTGTATAACAATCAAGGAAAGACTTCAAGATGAACACTGCTTACAATACTCCAAAACAAGCCTCAACCTCAATTTGAACCGTCCGAGCATCACACAAACCAAATAATGTATAGAAAAGATAGATGAATAGATACGAATATTGGACAGTCTAGAAACCATGTTGGACCATCCAACAACATGCCTTATGACTCATTCCTTCTTGATCAGAGATGAATGTCAAACCATTCTGTGGTTGTATTGGACCATCCAACTTACTTCTATGTGTTCCCCATGGGATATGACATTTTAGCCTAACTAAACTAAGGGTTCAGTAGATGTACTATGAATAATGATTTCTCGCCTCTGTTTAGGGTTATACTTGAGTTTAGACATGCTAGCTTTGCTCTTCTCTAAGACCCATGACCTTCCCCAAGAAAAAAAGACTCGGTACCCACTCCTAAAAGATTAATATCCCTTCCTAGTTCTTTATTTCCCCGTTGTATTATGTTGCATCAAATGGAGCTATTGTTAACTTGAGCTCTTTCTCCGAAGGATATCATATTTCTGTGTATTGTTGGAAGTTAGTTATTAAGTAGACTTCATAAGTATCCTCATAATGTGTTGAGATCACAAGCCCTCTCATAACATATGGTTGTCCATATCTGAAAGATTAAGAAGGGACATAAACACATCAGGGGAAGGTATTGGAGAAGAACAAGAAATTTAAGAAATTAGTTTAATAGGGTCCACCATAAGATACATGAGAAGGAAAAAAAAGGATAATTTGTATAGATGACATGGCTAGGGTTAAGATATTACACCGCACCAAACTTCTATCACAATGCTTTCCATGTGGCTCTTGTTCAAAAAAGAGTCTTCTAGTTTCATGGCATAAATATCTAGAGTCGAAAACAATTATTGTCACAAAAACTTTGAGTAACCTCAAACCCGTTATTACCAACAGAGAGAGAGGAGAAATATCAACAGTCCATCATCGTCATGCCCTTGTAGATACAGGTGGTGCATGTTTATTTGTTTGTCCATTCATCAATTAAACACAACACAAGCGGGCACCCTAGGAGGCCTCTCACGACATAAAAGATTTTCTTGTCAAAGTTCATCTATGGATCATCCTTGGCCACACGATCGTTCTTTCTACCGTATGGGATGCTCCTGGGCCGGATGGAGTAATACTTCTCCAGTACTCCGACTTGTTGAAGATTTCTACTTGAAATTGGTAATTGACATAGATGCACATAAAAAATGCATCATTATGATATTTGGTCTTAGAAATAGGATTTATAATGAGT
Source organism: Avena eriantha (assembly GCA_910589775.1). Classification (NCBI taxonomy): domain Eukaryota; kingdom Viridiplantae; phylum Streptophyta; class Magnoliopsida; order Poales; family Poaceae; genus Avena; species Avena eriantha. The sequence goes on along the minus strand of OU342743.1, from coordinate 50,105,169 downwards.
GCATTGTTGTCTATAGATAGCTTAATTTCATCATGATTAGAAACAGACATTGCATCTCATTAACAGCGATATAGTTAAACATTTCTATATTTATGTTTCACTGATTAATTAATTACACTCTTGTGCTCAATATATGTTCGGGTCATCTAGGAAGGTGAAGAAGCTATGTGTTTGTGATTTGTCAAAATTGCATTCTCGAGTCATATAATTTTTGTCCATTTGAAGTGTGTAATCTTCACATATATCAGTACAGTGATCTCTATGTGAGCATCTAATTGAGTATCCATTATTTGTTGCAAAGATAAGTCAGCATGCACTGAAGACATATACATAATCTGTCCGCCCCATCTACGCAATTGTTACCCAATGTGGAGGAATGAATGTTACCTTTTGTCATATGACTCTAATTAATCATGTAAGAGATTATACATTGGGTGCATCGTCATATATCTCCAATAGCCATGTGATTTGTGACGAGCAAGAAAGTGTTGGAAATATGCTCAAGAGGAAATAATAAAGTTGTCATTATCATATTTTGTATTCGTGATAAGTGTCTAATCTCTATGCTATAATTGTATTGATCGGAAACTTAATACATAAACAATATTGAGTCCCTAATAAGCCTCCACTAGACTAGCTCGTTGATTAAATGATGGTTAAGGATTCCTGGTCATGGATATTTTTTGTCAATTAAGGCCATTTCATTAGGAGAATGATGTGATGGACATACTTGTTGGAGATATGCCCAAGAGGCAATAATAAAGTGGTTATTATTATATATTTATGTTTATGATAAATGTTTACATCCCATGCTATAATTGTATTTACCGGAAACATTAATACTTGTGTGTTTTGTAAACATAAAAGAGTCCCTAGTAAGCCTCTTGTTAAACTAGCTTGTTGATTAATGGATGATCATGGTTTCCTGATCATGGACATTGGATGTCGTTAATAACAAGATCATATCATTAGGAGAATGATGTGATGGACACACACCCATAGTAAGCATAGCATTAGATCAAGTCATTAAGTTCGTTTGCTGTAAGCTTTAAAATACATAGTAACCTAATCCTTCGACCATGAGGTTATGTTAATCACCATCACCGGATGGGTACTTTGATGACATCAAACACCGCTTCGTAACTGGGTGTTCATAAAGGTGTCATTGGGTATTCTGAAAGTATGTGTTGAAGCTCATGGACCAAGATTGGGATTTGTCCATCCATATGACGAATAGATATGCTCTGGGCCCTCTCGGTGGAATGTCATCTAGTTAGCTTGCAAGCATGTGACTAGGTCACAAGGGATGACATATAACGGAACGAGTAAAGAGTACTTATCAGTAACGAGGTATAACTAGGTATAGAGATACCGACGATTAAACCTCGGATAAGTATAGTATCGCGAGACAAAGGGAATTGGTTTCGTATGTAAATGGTTCTATGGATCACAAAGTCATCGTTGAGTATGTGGGAGCCATTATGGATCTCCAGGTCCCGCTGATGGTTATTGATAGGAGTTGTGTCTCTGTCATGTCTACATATTCACGAACCGTAGGGTGACACACTTAAGGTTTGAAGTAGTTTTAAGTAGATATGGAATGTGCTTTGGAGACCGAATGTTGTTCGGAGTCTCGGATTGGATCCGGGACATCACGAGGAGATCCGGAATTCTCCAGAGAATAAGATTCATATATTGGGGATCATTTTCTGAGTTAGGAAATGTTCCGGAGTATTTGTATGAGGTTTCTAGATGGTTTCGGAATGTTCCGGAAGGTTCTGGAAGATTTCTTGGAGTTTTCTTGAAAACCAAGAAAGGATCAAGGAGTCCTTGTGGGGTAAGACAAGGATTCGTGGGGGGGGAGGACTCCTCCCCCCACCTCCCAATCCGCCGGCCATAGGAGGGAGGGGAGTCCTACAAGGACTCCCCCTCCCATGGCGCCTCCCCCCTTTAAATAGAGGGGTAGGGGCGCCCCCTCCAAGCCCTCCTCTACAACACCCAATCTCCGCCGCCTCTCTCCTCCTCCTTTCTTCTGCACAGGCATAGGCGAAGCCCTGCAGAATTCTCTACTCCACCACCACCACCACGCCGTCGTGCTGCTGTGATTCCGTGGAGAAGATCTACTACCTCCGCTGCTCGCTGGAACGAGGAGAGGAAGGTCTGCTTCAACTCCACACATGTGACCAACTGCGGAAGCGCTGCCGAAACGCGGCGCCGGAAGGATCGTCCACTTGACCGAGTGCGGAAGCGCTGTCGGAACGCGATGCCAGAAGGATCGTCCACACGATCTTGAGATCGGCAAGTGATCGACTACATCAACCACGAGATCTAATCTCGTTAACGCTTTCGGATCTACGAGGGTTAGTTCCTATCTATCTCGTTGCACATGTCTAATAGATTAGATCTTGGCTTTTATCTAGATTAGATCTGGGTCTTGTTCGTTCTTGCGGTAGAAATTTTTTGTTTTCCATGCTACGAACCCATCAGTGGTATCAGAGCCGTATCTATGCGTAGATCTGTTGCACGAGTAGAACACAATGGTTTTGTGGGCGTTGGTGCTCGTGCCGTCTTTTGCTTTGTGTACTTTGCATCTTGTGGCATGGTGGGATGAAGCGGCTCGGGCTAACCTTACATGTCATCGCACATGAGACTTGCTCCACGATTGACGTGTAACTTGCTTTGCACAAGTGGCTTTGCGGGTGTTTGTCTCTCCCACCATAGTATAGATCCAATCTACACTTTGCACTTGATAGCACTTGTATCAACGTTGTGGTTCATGTTCGTAGGTAAGATCTGTTCTTATTCGAAAGCCCCAAGCCACGTAAAACATGCAAAGAAAATTAGAGGCGTCTAACTCGTTTTTGCAGGGGTTTTGTGATGTGATATGGCCATTATGTGATTGTGATTATATTTGATGTATGCAATGATCCTTATTGTAATATGGCAACCGGCAGGAGCCTAATGGTTGTCTTTAAATTTTGTTTAAGACCTGCGTGTCTATTCATCATGTAATAGCTTTATTCCAAGTAGTTGTAATAGTTGTTGGTGGTGATGGACAACCATGAAGCGGCGCCACGGACCTTGACGCCACGCTGGTGATGATGGAGATCTTGTCCATGCTTTGGATATGGAGATCAAAGGCACAAGAAGAAAGGCCATATCATATCACATATTATGAATTGCCTGTGATGTTAATCCTTTATGCATCTTGTATTGCTTAGATCGCGACGGTAGCATTATAAGATGATCCCTCTCACTAAATATCAAGTAATAAAGTGTTTGTCCTTAGTTGGCACCGTTTGCTAAGACTCGTCGTTTCGAAGCATCTCGTGATGATTGGGTGTGATAGACTCTACGTGTGCATACAACGGGTGCAAGCCAGATTTGCACATGCAGAAACTAAGGTTAACCTTAACGAGCCTAGCATGTACAGACATGGTCTCGGAACACAGAATACCGAAAGGTAAAGCATGAGTCATATGGATGATATGATGAACATGTTGATTGTTCGCCTTTAAAGCTACATCATCTCACGTGATGATCGGACTTGGTGTAGTGGATTTGGTTCATGTAATCACTAAAACAACTTGAGGGATGTTGTTTTGAGTGGGAGTTCATTTGTAATTTGGATTAGTCGAACTCAATTATCATAAACACAATCAAAGTGAATTTGCATAGTTTGTTGTAGTCATTAGCATCCGTTCACCACCTTACGCTTAGTTATAGTTGAGATAGTGGAACTATAGAAATTCTGGATATTTGCTTTACGAACTGGTATCGTATTGTTTTGAATGTCAATTTAAAGTTTATAAGTCCTATTGCAAACTTTCAGCAAACTCTATTTACTCCATGAAGTTTAATAAGTAGTATTAAATCAAGAGTAAGAATTCCAATGTTAGTATCTAAAGTATCATGTTTGCCTCCATGATTCTTGATACTCAAAAGATTGCTTTTAATATCAAGTTTATCTAAGAGCTGAAAGCAATGTTTCAGAAACCATCATATGTGAAAGGTATTGCGATATCTAAAACAATGTGTTGGTTACAACATGATAGAGTATACGTCCTCATATTTGATGAGAATTTGTGAAGGTTGGAGACGCTAGTCGTCCTAATCCTCCAAAAGGTTTTGAAAAAGAAACATTATACTCGCAATTCACCTTTATAAGCTATAGCAGCTTGATCATGAAAGTTGTCATGATAAGGATGAATAGAAGATGTAAGTAAAATGTTTACTACACTAAAAGATTACTAAAGAATGGATTTTTTGAAAGAATGCCAAACATTTGATGAAGGTGATCCACTTCAAAGTGCAAGTCCAAAGGTATTGGTATTTGACTATACACACTTTGTACTATGTGTCATGTGAATGACATCACTATTGATGTTGATAGATTCTTTTAAAAGAAAACAAATTGCTGAAAGAGAATCTATAAAATATTTGGCAGAAAATAAAAGGTTGGAGATGTCCAACTTAGGCATATAGAAGATATACATGTTATGGTTGTATTCCTTGCTTGTTAAACAATGGGGTTCTCCGGTATTGGATACCGAATTGGTTGGTATGAAGTGTCATACAGGACAACACAATTCAAGAACTGCAATGGCCTAAGTAACTAGCAAGAGAAAATGTGATGATGTTCATCGAAAACAAACAAAGGGTTGTTGTGTTGCTCGTTAACATCAAATCTTGCCTTCAAGATTTGTTTCAATAATTGTTATTTTGATCAGGTATTATGACGACAAAAGGTTGTTCAAATAATTACCGTATTCCATAATAGATGGATGATATACAAGTCTGGTTGGAGAAATAATGACCATAAAACTAATGCTAAAATGTCGCAAGACAAATGATTGAAAGATCACTTGCGAAGTGACATCGCCGTTTAAATTATATTGAAAGGGATACATGAAGAAACTCCATGTTGATGGATTTTTGGAGTCTTTGATTTGGATCGAATGACGCTTGTGATACTTTCCTGGAGATAATTAAAACTCCGTTCGTAGGCCAAAAGAGGAACGGACGACTAACTGATTGGAATTTGTACATATTGATGTATATAGTCCATTATGTGTAGTCGTGGGCGATGGATTTCAACTTCATATGCTTTCTCCGAAAATTTGAGTGAATATATCTGTATATTTACTTAATAAGGAGGAAGTATGAAACATTTGAAAGTTGTTCAAAGACTTTCAAGATGAAGTTGAAAATCATTGTAACAAGAAAATAAAGAATTTATGATTCGATCATAAAGGAAGATATTTGAGTTACATGTTTAGCAAAAACACCTAAGACTTGAGGAATTGTTCTATGATTTGTGTTTCCCGATAAACCATAGGAGTATGGCATATTCGAGAGATAAAATCAAACCATGTTTGAGATGGTAAAATCAAGGGTGTCATTTATAAAACTGCCATTATGTTTTTAAAGATTAAAGCTTTAGTGACTACCGCTTTTACACTGAAAAGAGCACCATCGTGATCCATTGAAATGACACCATATGAGTTATGGTTTGGGATAAAACCCGAATTGTCTTTTCTTAAATTTTGGTATGTTATGCACAAGTAAAATGTTTACAACCAAAGTCGGATAAGCACGTCTTTGTAGGTTATCCCAAAGAATTTGTTGGCAATTTCTCCATAACACCGAGGACAAAAGAGTCTGTTACTTGAAACGTCAAGTTTCTTGAGAAGCAATTTTTCGTGAAAAGTTAAGTGGGAGGACAATAGAACTTTGATAAGGTTGTTGAACCTTAGCTATATGTGCTAAGTAGCGCAGCGCCGGAAAGTGTCCTGGTGGCGGCCACAATGCTCATGGCTCTCGTGATTACAAAAGGTGTGATCTCGGAGATTAGAGTTCCTATAGAACCGTGTGGGTCGGTAAGAATCAAATAGTAAGATTTGATAAGCAAGTCGTTATTGTTTTGACAATGATGAACCGACTACATGCAAAGAAGCGATGATGGGCTCTGACTCCATAAAATGACTAGAAGTCATAGAATCCGTGATAGTATCCATACACGAGAAATCAAGTTTCTGAACTTGGAAGACCCTCCGGAAAGGCGTGAAGCCTATCGGTCATGTTTGGATCTATAAAGAAATAGACATGGATGTTTCGAATCTATGAAATAGTCGACATGTCGGAAAGAGTTTACGACAATGTTCAAGAAATTGACTATGATAAGATTTGATCTTTCATAGCGATATTTAGTCTGGACGGATTAATGTAGCAACCACTGCATATATTTTGGTATATGGTAGTTGAACAAACAAAACAAGTTCTTCTAATAGAATGGTTACCTAGGACGTGTACATGACACGATCCAAAGGGTTTTGTTAATTCAAAGGATGCTAAAAGAGTATGCAAAACTTCAATGGTTGAAGTAAGCATAGCGGAGTTGGAATCTTCACCATGATGAAACTGTTAAAAGAGTTTAAATTCATCGGAGATGATGAAGATGCTTGCATTTGCAAGAAATTAAGTGGGAGCGCTGAGACATATTTCTAATACATTATGTAGAGGACATATTGTTGATTAGAAATGATGTATTTTTTATTGACAACAGGTTAAGAATTTCATTTCGATGAAAGACTTAGGCATAACTCAAGAATTAGGCATCAATGTCTATATGAATAGATTGAGGCGCTAATATGGTTTTGCCAAATGTACATAGATAAGATGTTGAATGAGTTCAATATGTAAACAACAAGAAAGGTTCTTGACGCACGGAAAGGACTAAATCAAGATTCAAGTGTGTTGACACGAGATTCAAGTGTTTTAACACATGGTGAAATCACAAGAATATTTTGATCAATCATTCTTTGAGATGTACACATCCAGATATGTCCTATGCTCTAAATGTTATGAGCATATACCAGAATGATTCATAAGATGATCATTGGACAATAGTAAAGATATTCTTATGAGCTTTGGAAGAACTAAGAATATATCATGTATAAGTGACAAATAGTTAAAGGTAGTTCATTGTAAAGTGTTACATTGAAACTAGTTTTGTCACAAGATACAAATTAAATTTATCTCAATTTAGACTATGGGTGGCACAATATAATGTAAAGGATGTTCCATGATGGATTTGGATGAGTTCCAAAGTTGAGATATTGTGACGGATACTACAACAAAAGGCTAAGTATATAACTGCTATAGTAGCAGCAAAGGAGGGCATTTATGTTAAGTAGTTTGTTATCAAACTAGGTGTGGTTCAAAGTGGGCTAATACTATGAAGATATATTGTGTGACAATAATATCAACATATTTTGAGCCGAAGGAACTAAAGGTCTCGCGAAAGGACCAAATTTATACAATACCATCTCATTGGAGAATGAGTAATGCGTAAAGACGCAGGGACATGCAAATACACACGGACCTGGAAGTGTCAGATCCGAAGATTATGTTTACCACTAGCAATAGTGTCTATACAACACCAGAAAGCCATAGGTGTTGAATGCACAAGTTTTTTTTAAACTAGATTATTGACTCTAGTGCAAGTGGAAGACTCTTGGAGATATGCCCAAGAGGCAATAATAAAGTGGTTATTATTATATCTTTATGTTTATGATAAATGTTTACATCCCATGCTATAATTGTATTTACCGGAAACATTAATACTTGTGTGTTTTGTAAACATAAAAGAGTCCCTAGTAAGCCTCTTGTTAAACTAGCTTGTTGATTAATGGATGATCATGGTTTCCTGATCATGGACATTGGATGTCGTTAATAACAAGATCATATCATTAGGAGAATGATGTGATGGACACACACCCATAGTAAGCATAGCATTAGATCAAGTCATTAAGTTCGTTTGCTATAAGCTTTAAAATACATAGTAACCTAATCCTTCGACCATGAGTTTATGTTAATCACCATCACCGGATGGGTACTTTGATGACATCAAACACCTCTTCGTAACTGGGTGGTCATAAAGGTGTCATTGGGTATTCTGAAAGTATGTGTTGAAGCTCATGGACCAAGATTGGGATTTGTCCATCCATATGACGGATAGATATGCTCTGGGCCCTCTCGGTGGAATGTCATCTAGTTAGCTTGCAAGCATGTGACTAGGTCACAAGGGATGACATATAACGGAACGAGTAAAGAGTACTTATCAGTAACGAGGTAGAACTAGGTATAGAGATACCGACGATCAAACCTCGGGTAAGTATAGTATCGCGAGACAAAGGGAATTGGTTTCGTATGTAAATGGTTCTATCGATCACAAAGTCATCGTTGAGTATGTGGGAGCCATTATGGATCTCCAGGTCCCGCTGATGGTTATTGATAGGAGATGTCTCTCTGTCATGTCTACATATTCATGAACCATAGGGTGACACACTTAAGGTTCGAAGTAGTTTTAAGTAGATATGGAATGTGCGTTGGAGACCGAATGTTGTTCGGAGTCTCGGATTGGATCCGGGACATCACGAGGAGATCCGGAATTGTCCGGAGAATAAGATTCATATATTGGGGATCATTTTCTGAGTTAGGAAATGTTCCGGAGTATTTGTATGAGGTTTCTAGAAGGTTTCGAAATGTTCCGGAAGGTTGTTGAAGATTTCTTGGAGTTTTCTTGAAAACCAAGAAAGGATCAAGGAGTCCTTGTGGGGTAAGACAAGGATTCGTGGAGGGGGGAGGAGGGGGGGAGGACTCCTCCCCCCACCTCCCAATCCGCCGGCCATAGGAGGGAGGGGAGGCCTACAAGGACTCCCCCTCCCATGGCGCCTCCCCCCTTTAAATAGAGGGGTAGGGGCGCCCCCTCCAAGCCCTCCTCTACACCACCCAATCTCCGCCGCCTCTCTCCTCCTCCTTTCTTCTGCACAGGCATAGGGGAAGCCCTGCAGAATTCTCTACTCCACCACCACCACCACGCCGTCGTGCTGCTGTGATTCCGTGGAGAAGATCTACTACCTCCACTGCTCGCTGGAACGAGGAGAGGAAGGTCTGCTTCGACTTCGCACGTGTGACCGACTGCGGAAGCGCTGCCGAAACGCGGCGCCGGAAGGATTGTCCACTTGACCGACTGCGGAAGCGCTGCCGGAACACGACGCCGGAAGGATCGTCCACACGATCTTGAGATCGGCAAGTGATCGACTACATCAACCACGAGATCTAATCTCGTTAACGCTTTCGGATCTAAGAGGGTTAGTTCCTATCTATCTCGTTGCACATGTCTAATAGATTAGATCTTGCATCTAGATTAGATCTGGGTCTTGTTCGTTCTTGCGGTAGAAATTTTTTGTTTTCCATGCTACGAACCCATCAATACTCAACCTTAGCATAGCAATTTGATCGTGTCACTAAGTTTCAACTGGCATAGCTTTTTCATGTCAAGTATCATGTTCCTTAGACCATGAGATCATGTTACTCCCTAGTACCGGAAGAATACTTTGTGGGCATCAAACGTCACTTTGTTATTGGGTGATCATAAATGTGTTCTTTAGGTATCTCAGAAAGTACTATTTTGGTTGCATGTATCAGGACTGAGTTTTTTCACTCCATATGATGGAGAGATATCTCTAGGACCTCTCGGTAACACAATATCCTAAATAGCTTCCAAATAAGTGACTAATAAGTTTGGCCACATGGATATTGTACAAGTAAATAAAACTTCCTAGGAACGAGATTGAACTAGGTATGATGATATAGATGATCAAATTTCGGACAAGTAAAATATCGCGAGAAAAATGGAATGGAATACATGATTGTTTGAATCCTCAACATCATGGTTCAATCGATAAAAGATCTTTGTCTAATATATGGGAATCATTATGTACATCCATGATACCACTATTGATTATTGATCAGAGAGGTATATCGATCATGTCCACATGTTCTCGTAGGGTCACATACTTAACGTTTGATGGCACTAGGTTAGTAATGAGATATTAAGATAAGATTAAAAATAGATATGAAGATGATGATATAGAATATTTATTCGGAGTCTTGGATGGGATCCAGGACATCAAGAGGAGCTTCGGAATGGTCCGGAGATGAAGAATCATATATGGGAAAGTATTTCCAAGGTTACCAGAAAAGTTTGGGTTTTTTTCAATACTATACAAGATGTTCTAGAAGGTTCCAGAGGGTACCAGAGTGGGACCCACCTGTCCTGGACATCCCACATGGCCTAAGGGGTGCTGCATAGGCCCACATGGGCTAGGCACGCCAGCCCCCAAGGCCCATGCGCATGGGATAAAGGTACAAGGCTAAACCCTTGAAATTAGGGGGCTAACTTGGGGGAAGACTCCCCCTTGGCCTCCAGCCCTAGGGGTTTGGAAGTGGGACAGGAAGCCTCCCATCATCCCTATATAAAGTGGAGGGGAGGGTGGGGCACCACATCCTTAGACCTAGCCGCCAACTTCCCATATCTACCTCTTCCTCTCTGCAGAAGCTTGGCAAACGCCTGCAGGAATTTCACCCCACCTCCCCCACCATGCCGTCGTGCTGCCAGATTTGATGTTATCTACGTCTCATTCTTTCCTTTCTGGATCAAGGAGGAGACGTTGTCAAGCCACACGTGTGCATATCTTGGAGGTGTCGTTCGTGGGATACTTGATCGGATTGGATCACAGAGAGAATTTGTCATCAACCACATTTGATTAAAACGTTTCCGCTCGTGTTCTACAAGGGTATGTAGATCCATGTCTCTTGTTAGTAGCATCAATTAGACTGTATCTTGGATCTTCTCCCACTCTCGTAGGATTTTTTGTTTTCCATGCTGCGAATCCCATCACAAAGTTCGTACACACATAAGCGTGCAACTTCGGAGCAAACATGTCGTGGAACAAGACTATGATGAGGACGAAGACTAAACTGAGCATATGTCTAGACGTAGGACATGGAAGTTTCGTCCTCTTATATTGTGGAAGAGTGTGGAGGAGACATGTTGAGAAGGGAGGGGTCGGGGTGGAGTATTGCATGTGGTCTCTATACAAAAGGAGAATAAGAAAGATAATGACATTTGTCACGACGTGTGTAAAGCATGCACGATGCTCATGAAGCGTGCTCACAGGCCGCCTTAGCACACTTGTGATATAGAACTATCGTCAATCAATGCAACTAATTAAACACCCTCTTTTATTTTGTAACAACACATACTGCTTATTAGTACTAATACACAAAAACTTCATGCACATTAAATCTCTGGGAGGCTGTTTTTGGCATAGACACCGACGTGCCACATGAAGTGGAGTGTGTGCCACATGAAGTGGAGTGTTTTGCTATTGTGACACGTGTCTTCTCTAGTAGCAGAGATTTTTTAGAGAAAAATTATGCACAATTAACTTCTTGAGCCATAATAAATCGTTGAAAACCCTAATTAAAAAATAGTTAGACGCTTATAGAGGTAAAAAGAAAATATCGTTATATTAATAAATGGTTTGCGTTGATACTGCAGTACGCTAGGATTCCAATACGTAACATCCCATCCTCTGGGATTGTGACCCTTTTTTTGCGGAATCAGACCTGCATTACTCAGGGAGGAACATGAAATACAATGTTCTGGCAAGTATCAGTTAGACCATCTGGACCAGATGCTAACCATACCGCCGTTCGACTATTTATTCTAGCATAATTAGCCATAAAATGGCTACTAATATTCTGATCTCTCTTAATATGGGCAATGCTCGTCTCACGGATCTTCAACAGAGATTTAATCTCCTCAATCAGGGCAAAATGGACAGAACGGTCCATGTCTTCTTTCTTTAGCAGTTTGAAGATCTCCAGACTATCGACCTCCAATAGTAGTGGTGATGTACTCCAGTGCAAGGACAAGCATAATCCCTCCTTCAGTGCAATCAGCTCGGCTTTTAAGGCATCATTAGCATGAAAATCTGCCTACATGATGAGAAGATAATTACCCCAGGTCGTCTCTCATTATGCTCCGAGCTCCTGTTGTTCCAGAGCTAAATGAACTATCTGTATTTAGCTTGTGCCATCCGAGAGGTGGTGCCATCCATGGAATAGGACTAGTGTTCTTGACCGGCTCATATTTATGAAAAGAGGCATTTTCCAGGACGAATTTCCCTTTGACAATGTCCTCACCCAGGTGGTTTTTGATTTGCCACAAAGATTGCATATAGCTGAGCAAAAATTGGCGGGAAGCTTCCATGGGCGGTGGTTGTTTATCGTGCACGACCTCATTACGAACATGCCAAATTCTCCAGAGTGTCATGAGTACATTATTAAGGATCTCTCTTGGTAAGCTCCCAACTAGAGACATCAGCCACTCCCTACCCGTATGTTGTATTGATGATTTATCAGGCAAATTCCATCTCTCTCCCATGTAGTTCCAGAAAACTTTATCCATTGGACACCTTAAGAAAGGATGATGATTGTCCTCAGTTTCAGTCGCACAGATGGGGCACAAGCTCGAGGGCTCTAGAGTTCTCCTATATTTGTTCAACCACGTCGGCAATGTATCAGTCGCAAGGCACTAGAAAAAGTGTTGGACCTTTGGCGGCACATCACACTTCCAGATGCAATCCCAAACTTCTCTATCTCCATTTGGAGCAACACTGGAAGATTGAGTCGTCGGCCTCTAGAGTTCTTCCTTACCAAGCCTATATGCACTCTTAACTATAAAGAGACCATGCTTTTCAGGTGCCCAAGCTAGGTGGTCCTCTTGTAGCCCGACCGATAGTTTCAGCTTAAGATCTCGATAATGTCTGGCTGCGTGAAATATTGTTGTAACACATCCACCTTCCAGGAGCCATGCTCGATAAGCTCTGCACCTTTTTTCGTGACATGGGTTTGAATGTTGGAGGTTTTGGAATCCAGGAATCCCTCCACATCCTAATACACTTACCGTTAACCACTCGCCATATTAGGCCATTCTTTAGTATCTCGAGACCATGTTTTTCCTTCCACATAGAGGATGCATTTCCCGTGAATACCATATCCTCGAGACGGCCTTTGGGATAATATTTGGCCTTCAAAACCCGTACACACAAACTGCCTAGTTTTGTGATTAAATGCCATGCTTGGCGCGCTAGGAGTGTCGGGTTAAAGACTCTGAAGTATCGGAACCCCAAGCCTCCATTTTTTCCGGCCTCTGTAAATGTTCCCAAGCTTTCCAATGAACCTTTCTTTTTTGCATCCTTTGAACCCCAATAAAAATTCCTTACTAGCTTTGTCAAATTATCACAGACTGAGTAGGACAGTTTGATAACACCCATGATATAGGTAGGCAGTGCTTGACCGACTGACTTGATGAATACTTCCCCAGCCTAGGCCAAGTGTCGATCACCCCACATTAACAATCTTTTAGTTAATTGTCGTGGTGGTGTCACGGCAGATGCCATGGATAGGCTAAAGGTGGGGATAATATGTACTAGAGGAATCCAGGGAGGGATAGTGTGGTGATTCCACACACAGTAGCTTTGTATTCAATGGTTTTCCAAGGTTACAATCGCTCCTTGAGCTGTATTGGGGAGAGGAGGAAGAAGGAATTCTCTTACTCTCACCACTAACTAGCTCTCAAGAACCTAGCATCAAACAAGTAAAACTCAACCACTAGAGATCAACCCCTTCTACAGAGGCCCTAGCCCTCCTTATATAGGGGTGGCTAGGTCTCCAATTAGGACATACGTGGAGGCATATTTTAGGGAATATGCCTCTTCCCAAACTAGTAAACCTACCGGGTCATTTTTCCCCATCGTAAGCCACGTAGAGGCTACGTGAGCCTCCGCGGCGCCAGCATCATCCGACACAGGCAACGTCACCTTTGTCTGCCACGCCTCGGTGGTCCTAGCCTTTGTCCGCTTCGCTCACGCTCCTGCGTACAATGACCTCCCTTTGACCAGTGAGATACCTTCCTTCTCTTGCAAGCCTGATATAACCCGGATCATGCATGGTTAATCCGGCCACACCTGTTCCTGCATACAAGTTAGATACATCCTGCCGGCATACGACATAGGTCGGCCGGGACTCAGTTAGGCGGACATCCTCTGGTCCGGGTTACTCCGTGATTCGGCCTGCCTTGAGGTGACTCGGCCAGCACTTGCTTTGACCTTGCCATACCTCGGCTAACTCGGCCTTTATACCCTGGCGTGACCCTACCCGGGGTATCCCCCCAACATTAGTCCCCGAAGCTGGTGCGGTCTTAGCGGCCTCAGCCGCTAAGGCCACAGCGGGTTCAATTTTCCGAACCTTTTGCTCCCTTTTCCGAGTTATCTCATAGTCCGGATTCCATAGGTTAACTTTCCCTTGGCACATTCCGAGTTTTCACTCGCTGGCCGGGTTATCCTCTGGTTATCCGGGTTATTCTTCCTTCTCTTGTATGTTATTCCACGTGGAGGGTAATCATTATCTTGCCTCATTTTAAGGGCCTGCGCCAGTAACTGCCGCAGTTAATGTCAGGTGTTACTGTTGCACACGTCACATCGTGTCTGTCTCCTCGTTAACTGTATCATAACGTCACGTCGTGGGATTCACTGCGCCCTGTGGCCCTTCCTGTGGCTCATCGCTGATTGGCTGATCCGGATTATACACGGCCACATCGTGTGGCCCTTCCGCACCGCACGATCCCACTAACCCAAACCGGGCATGGTTAAATAGGGGAGGGGCGCGCCCCTTGGGACTTTTCCCCATCCTAGCGCCCCTCTGCCTCTTCTTCTTCTTCTTTCTCCCAGCGACAGTGCCGCCGCCGCCGCACCTGCTTAGCTGCGCCGCCGCCGCACCGTTCCTCGCGCACCAGCGTCGCCGCCACCCCCGCGCATCTCCTCCGCCACGGGTCCGCGCCAGTCCAAGGCACTGCCCCCCACCGCCGATAGGGCCAGTGAGGACAGCGACCTAGAAATGACAGAGGAAGAGCTCATAGTCGCGGAACAGGAGATGGAGGAGGATGCGGAGAACACCGAGCGCGGCGCCTAGGCTGGGTCCTGGGTATGCCAGGACGACCTCGACTGGCTCTACCGTATGCGCCGTATCCCGGAGGGCGTCGTTGTCCGCCTCGCCGCCGAGGAGCTCGCTCCCTCACCCAATCCGGGTGAGTTCGTAGTGTTCCTCTCCCACTTCTAGCGTGGGTTCGTCCTCCCCGTCAGTGACTTCTTCCACGATTGCCTCAACACCTACGAGGTTCAACCGCATCACCTTCCGGCGAATGCCATCACTTCCCTTTTTGCCTTTGCTTCCACCATAGAGGGCTACGCCGGATTGTGGCCCACTGAGGAGCTCTGGATCCATTTTTTCGGTCTGCGCCGGAATGTGATTCCGAATAAGGAGCTTGACCCGGAGGACAAGCAACTCACGCAGTTCGCCGCTGCCTCTATTTCTCCTCGGAAACAGTCCGTCTTTCCCCGGGTCACGGGGCTTGATTCTTGCAAGGGCTGGGCCCGAACCTTCTTTTATGTTAGCCATAGCACGAAGGAAGATCTGATCCGGCTGCGCCCCTATGCTCCGAGTCCTCCTAATCCGGATATGTGGGACCAGATCTCCAAGAAACCCATAGTCCTGGCGAACCAAGTCAACAAACGGTTCCAGGAGCTGAAAGACGCCAAGATGCACAACGAGGATGCGATGTTCACTTTTGTTCGCAACCGGATCTCCCCTCTCTAGAAACGCACACACAAGCTGTGCCATATGAGCTGGCGCCTTGACCCCAACCGGACTTCCTCCTTTGAGCTGAGCAACACCGAGATATATCGTCGGGTCAAGGCCCTCTTCACCACTGACAAGAACTTCTCCGCTGATTGGGAGTGGGGAATTGAACATTTCTGCCGAGACAGACTTCCTCCTGTGGCAATTCTCGTGTTCTAATTTCTTTCTGAATTATATTATATGTCAGAGTATGTTGTTTATCTGATCTTTTTGTATTTCTCTCTCAGCTGTTTCTTCAGCAAACTCTTGAAGATGGCGCCGAGCCTTCACACAAATGGGCAAAGGATCGAGATGCTCCGGACAAGGGGGAGCCGGATCAGGAAATGTTCCTGCCACTCCCCGACGTGACCAAGCGACATACCGGTAAATTCTCTTCCATTAGAGATTGGCCTGACGATGAAGATGATTCCGACGTTGAGGTGATGGAAGCATTTGACGTTGTCCCCCTTTCTTACGCCTATCCGGCATCAGTTAACCCAGGTGGGCAGATTCATGAAGATCCTCCTCTCGCCACGGGTGAGCCTATTCCGGTTGCGTCCAAGAAAAGGGGAGCTGCATCTGCTTCTTCTTCCGGACCTTCCAAACCAACGAAGAGACGAAACAAGTCCGCAGACAAAGCTGCCACCAAGCCTACGACCAAGGCCATAACCCGGAGAGCTCGCAAGCCCAAGGAGCCTTTGACCTCTGATGAGTAAGCCATTTCTTCCTTATCCAATTTTCTGTTTCATGCCTTTCTTCTGTTGTAACTTATTGTTCGTCGTTTGATTCGGCAGGGCTGCGGTGGAGGTTCCTCAGAACGGATCCGGCATCTCCTCGCCGCTCCGACATAGCCCTTCTCCCCCTCATGGCGATGATTCTCGCCCGCTGAGCCCCATTCAAGAGGGTTCAGTGGCTGCTCCGGGTTCTAGCCCACCTCGTCAAGAGGAGGGCAACCTCGGAATAGGGGGAAGTGGTTCTGCCGAGGCTGCGGTTGCTCCCAGCTCCTCTTCGGCTCAGCCGCAACCAGCCACCACCGAGGTTCCTTCAGCACCCTCGCCAAGATCAACATCAGCGTCAGCACCAGCGCCAGCAGCACAAGTACCAGCAGCACCAACTCTTTCCGCCTCGTCCGAGTCTTCCAAGACTCGGCGAGAAGACACATCCAGCACCAAGGCTGCGCCCAAGGCTGTGCCCAAGGGCAAATCCGCAGCCCAAACCTCAACTTCTCAGCAGCAGCCCAAGGGCAAGAAAGCTTCTGATGCCGCCAGGGCAGCAACTATCGAGGCTGGACAGCGCACGCTCGCGTCCATGCTTCCGCAGAAAATCCCACCAAAGAAAGACACCTCTGATGGGTCAGCCGATGTGCAACTTGTCTTGCACACCAGCCCCGCTGTTACACAAGTTGAGAGAAGGGAGGCCCACGCCAGGGGTTTGGTCGTGCCCCACATGCTTAGCAGAGAACGCTATCTTCCGGCCTTGATCGAGTTTGTTAACAACTGGAACAAGGCGGAGTTCGTCCATAACGACGATCTCTTAGAGAAATTTGGGCCTGCGGAGTTTGCTGCACAGATGAACACAGCCGCGAAGGCTATAAACCTTGTGGGTCGGATGATGGAGGTACGCTACTTCGTCTTTTCTTTAACATGTACTAGACGTTAGTGATATAACCATTAGTCCCCGAGCCTCCGGGGGAGTAACTTGTTACTCGGTCGGATGCTTCTTAGAGAATTAGTGTAGCTCCTTAATAACTTCGAATATGCACACACCTAGAGCCGGGTTAAGTTCCACTTGGCCCGGATTTTGCACATTTCGAATATGCACACACCTAGAGCCGGGTTAAGTTCCACTTAGCCTGGATTTTGTATACTTCGAATATGCACACACCTAGAGCCGGGTTAAGTTCCACTTGGCCCGGATTTTGTACACTTCGAATATGCACATGATCAAATCAACTTTGCTTTTCTCAGGTTACCACCAATCGTCGGAGCGCTGAGTTTCAACGCCTCTTGGACACACATAAGGCGCTGCGCTCGAAACATTCTACACTTCTCACTGAGTTCGAGAAAAGGGGTAAGTTTTCTCCATAGCTTTTTTCTCATCTTACTTTGTTTTTCCTGCCATACTAATTCATCATTCGGATTGCACAGCTGGAGTAGAAGCTGAGAACACCATCATGCGGAAGAACCTAGACCAGATAAAAGGTAAGTCCATTTCACTTAGTCTTCTTTTGCGCCCTCTCTCCTCTTCTTCTTGGCTCAGAAGATATTCATACCTCGGCTTTGCCGGGTCAACAAAATATTTCAGCATCTCTTGAAGATAGTGTGCCCGTGCCTGATATGATGCTGCATTTTCTTGAACAAGCAGGGCATCATCAGGCCGAACTCAAGAAGAAGGATGATGAGCTTGCCCTCCTCCGGACCAAGGATGATGAGATTGCCAAGCTCAAGGCAGAAATGAAGAAGCTCAAGGCGCTCCACAAATCCGAGATGGATAAAGCTGGCCAAGATTTTATTGAAGTGCGAGAACGCCTCAACCTCCAAATTGCCAAAGATCAAGAACTGCTGAAGGAGGCCGACATTAAGCTTGAGTCGGCAAATGCTGAACTTTTGCAACTCCGGAAGAGGCGTGACAACTGCACCACGGAGCTAACCCGGATCCACAGCCATATCTGTCGTAAGTTCTTTTTCTTCACCCGACATGAATTTCTCCGGGTCAACCTCCTTTACCTATTTCACTTGTCTTGTTTTTCAGACAAATTTCCGGAGGGTGATGCCATTGCATCCAATGCCGTTACCAAGTTCCGCCAGCAGAGAGGTACTCCATCTGGTCTTGGCACCATTCCTCTTGATCTGGAGGACATGCTGGTCAGCTTATCTTCTCATGTTGAGATCATGAAGAACTACGGCAAGGATATCCTAAACGTAGTAGTCCGGGTCTTTAATGCCCTTTGGCCTGGTGAAGACACTCTGGAGGGTTCCGCTGCTCTGATTAACAAGCTAATGGAGTGCGAGACTCAGCTTGACATCTGGAGGGAATCCGCCGGACGTGCCGGAGCTGAGACCGTTCTCCACTACGTGCTCACATGGTATGAGAAAATAAATCTCAATCTTCTTGAGCGCATGTGCACCGGATCAAGGTGGTCCAATGACCCGGATTGGATAGCTCGGCGCAAAGCTTTCACCCATAACCTCATTCAGTATGCCCCCATCCATCAATGGAACGAAGGACCAAGCTTCCTTGACGCTGTTGACGACGAATACGTCGAAGGTGGTTCAGGTGAAGATGATGAGGATGAAGCCTCAGACGTCGAAGAAGACGAAGATAATGCTGAAGCCAAGGCCGGAGTTCCGCCTGCTGGTGCCAAGTTACCTCCTCCTGCTGCTCCTTGATAACAAACACTTTGAATATTATCAGATCCCCAGTATGCCGGGTGCAAATGTATTAAGCACAATGATCATATTTTGCTACTAAGTTGCTCATGTCGGATTAACTTGGGCGTAGTCCCCGAGTTTCATTTTCTTGTTTCTCCAATTTCTTGGCTCGGCTCGTGTCTACCTTGGTTCGGTTTCATGCCTTACGAGTCCGAGTTTCAAAAATTGACTTAAAAATTCTTAGAAACTTTAGGACTAGCTCAAAATAATTCAACATAGAAAAAACAAGGTAAACATAAAGTTAGTCCAAATAACGAATGTCGGCTCGATTACGTTCTTTTCCTTAGTATTTTTTCGTGTGCTACGCAATTCCAAACTTGTTCTCTTGCTTGCGATGAAGCCAAATCTTGTTGGACAGCAGCAAGTCGAAGAGTTAGTTTTTTGGTGCTCACACACTACTAATCCGGCTTAGGCAGAAGCAACTTAAACCAGCCGACATAAAAATTATAACAAGTACAGAAGACAACAAATATTATTAAGGCAGTCCCCGAGTTACTACTCGAGGTGCCACCAGTTCTTTGATAAGCTCATTGCCGGCATACATACCGACGTATGAGAGACTCGGATACACACACTTCTTTGCTAAGTGTAGAACGGACGAAGTAGAGCTACATTCCATGGACGCTTAGATTCCTCGCGGGACTTGTCCGCCTTGTTCTTTTCCTGTGGTTTTGCATCGATAAGATAATAAGAGTCATTGTGCAATGCTTTGCTCACAATAAATGTCCCTTCCCATGGGGGGATAACTTGTGCATGCCAGCAGTACGTTGTACCAACCGGAGTACCAGATCACCTTCCCGGAAAATTCAGGGGTTTACTTTCCGGTTATGATAGTGTCGGAGATTTTGCTGATATATGGCGGATCTGGACAATGCCAATTCTCTCGCTTCTTCCAGTAGATCAACATCATTTTGCCGGGCTTCTTGCACTTCGGCTTCTGTGTATTGGGTGACGCTAGGCGAATCATGCTCTATGTCGGCTGGTAATACAGCTTCTGCCCCATATACCAGAAAGAATGGCATATAGCCTGTTGATCGATTCGGAGTTGTTCTTAAACTCCACAGTACCGTTGGTAGTTCTTCTATCCAGCACCCCGCTGATCTTTGCAGCGGCTCAATGAGCCGGGGTTTTATCCCGGATAATACTAATCCGTTGGATCTCTCCACTTGTTCGTTCGATGCGGGGTGGGCTACCGAGGCAACGTCCAGCCGGATCTTCTTATCCTGGCAGAATCGCGCGAAAGCTACTTCAGCAAAATTTGTGCCATTATCTGTTATGATACTGTGAGGATAACCGTATCTCAAGATGATATCTTTGAGGAATGTTACGGCAGTAGCTCCATCACATTTTCTTATTGGCTTCACCTCAATCCATTTAGTAAACTTGTCAACCATGACCAAGATGTGGGTCATGTTCCCTCTTGCTGGTTTAAATGGGCCAACCATATCCAAACACCATACGGCAAATGGCCAGGTAATTGGTATGGTCTTGAGCTCCGACATGGGCATATGTGTCTTGGTAGCATATCTTTGACAACCATTGCACTTTCTTACCAGATCCTCTGCTTGTTCCAGGGCACTTGGCCAGTAAAACCCATGACGGAAAGCTTTTGCTACCAAGGCTCTGGACGAGGCGTGATGCCCACATTCCCCTTGATGTATATCTCGGAGGATGTCAAGCCCTTCTTCCGGGTCAACACATCGGTGGAGAACGCTTGTCACACTCCTCTTGTATAGCTCGGAATTGATGATCGTGTATGCTTTTGCTCTCCTCTGAGTTTGCCTGGAAAGCACCTCCTCACTAGGCAAATTTCCATCTTTCAGGAATTGAAATATGGGCAGTGCCCAAGCTGGTATAGCTCGCACTGGAAACACATCCTCATCAATTTCCATCTGATCCACCGGCATAACCTCAGCCGGATCACGCTGCGCAGTCCCCGGGTCTTGCGAAGCAGTCCTCGGGTTTGCCAAGGCAGTTCTCGGGTTTCGTGAACCACTTCCCACATCAATGTCCATGGGCACAGCTTCCGATTCCGGATTTGCCAGGATATAAATTGACTCGGATTCTGGGGATGGCCTGATAGACGGTTTTCTGAGGTGCTCTAGTGCTACCCCTGGAGGGATTGCTTGTCGGGTTGATGCGAGCTTCGACAATACGTCGGCAACCTCATTTTCCGCCCGAGGTACGTGATGAAATTCGCATCTCTCAAAGTATCCTGATATCTTCTGCACATGAAATATGTACAGTGCCATATTTGCATCCAAAGAATCCATTGTCCGGAGACTTGTTGAACGACGAGATTCAAGTCACCGAAGCATTGGATCTGACGTATTCCAACCTCTTTTGCCACTTTGAGCCCATGCACAAGTGCTTCATATTTTGCAACATTGTTTGATGCTGCGAAGTGGATCTGTAGCACGTATTTCAGCTGGTCCTTCTTGGGCGAGGTAAGCACAACTCCGGCGCCTAACCTGGTTTTTGTTTTTAACCCGTCAAAGTGCATTCTCCAGTAGTTCGGATCTGGCAATGGTGTCTCGTACTGCACCTCGGCCCAATCCACAAAAAAGTCGGCCACAACCTGAGACTTGATTGCTTCTCTCCTGTCATATTGTGGCGCATAAGGGGCTAGCTCAATTGCCCATTTTGCAATCCGGCCACTTGCATCCTTATTGCTCATTATCTCGGATATGAGAGCTTCACATATTACTTTGATGGGGTGCTCTTCAAAATAGTGCTTTAGCTTCTTAGCCGCCATATACACACCATATGCCATCTTCTGATAATGGGGATAGTTTTGTTTCAAAGCTGATAATACCTCGCTCAGATAATATACTTTGCACTGTATTACCCTCTTCGTCGCGCTCTACCACAATTACTGCACTTACAACTCGGTTGGTTGCGGCTATATAGAGCAACATTGGCTCCTTTGATAGTGGAGAGGCTAACACTGGTGCAGTGGCTAACATTTTCTTCAATTGGATAAAGGCTTCATTGGCCTGTGGCGTCCAAATGAACTTGTCTGACTTTTTCATAAGTTGATAGAGAGGCAGTGCCTTTTCTCCCAACCGACATACAAACCGACTTAAGGATGCCAGGCAACAAGTGAACTTCTGGACATCATTAAGGCACTTCGGCAGTTCCATTCGCTCTATGGCTTGGATTTTAGTTGGATTAACTTCGATACCTCGGCTGGAGACAAGAAATCCGAGTAATTTTCTAGCTGGGACACCGAAGGTACATTTCTCCGGGTTAAGCTTCATTCGGAACCTTCTTAGGTTCGCGAACGTTTGCCTGATATCGTCAAGGAGCGTTTTGCTTTCCTTGGTCTTTATAACAACATCATCCACATATACCAGCACATTTTGACCAATTTGGTCGTGTAAACATTTCTGCACACATCTTTGGTACGTTGCCCCTGCATTACGTAAACCAAAAGGCATGGTGCGATAGCAATAAGCCCCATACGGGGTGATAAACGCAGTCTTTATTTGATCACTTGGGTTTAGAGGTATCTGGTGGAAACCAGAATATGCATCAATGAATGACAACAGTTCATACCCAGCAGTAGAATTTATGACTTGGTCTATCCTTGGCAGTGGGATTGGATCTTTCGGACACGCCTTATTCAGGTTCGTGTAATCGATACACATGCGCCAAACCACTGCCACGTTCGGATCATCCTTCTTCTTCTCCACCAACACCAGATTAGATAGCCAATCCGGGTAAAGCACTTCCATGATAAATCCAGCTACTAGGAGCCGAGCTATCTCATCTCCGATGACCTTTCTCCTGTCTTCAGCGAAGCGACAGAGAGGTTGCTTCACCGGCTTTGCTCCGGGTCTCACATTCAAAGAGTGCTCGGCCAACTCCCTCGGAACACCTTGCAAGTCTTGTGTGGACCAAGCAAAAATATCCTGATTCTCACGGAGAAAGTTGACGAGCTCGCTTTCCTATTTTTCATTTAACCCGACACCAATTGTTATGGTGCGTTCTGGGAAAATATCATCAACTGGTACTTTCTTGGTATCTTTTGTCGCTTGAAATGAGACACTACCATGCGGGTTACTCAGCGCCGGCATATACTGCTGCGCGGATTGAGCCAATGCCGCCACCTCCTGGATTTTTCTCTTCTCTTGCGTAATCACGAGTGACTCGGCCAGGTTAGACCCGGCTGACGCGCATTCAATGGAACGTCGGAAACACTACAACAAAACCATCACGTAGAGACGTTCAAAGTTAGACGCTTTAAAGTTCGTCTTTAGATGGAATCGGGTGCGGCATGTAGAGATGTTCCTTGACACGTTACACACATCGTCTCTAATCTCCTCACATACCCTTTAATCTGGGCCTCTTGCCCACCCTAATCTTTCCCAACAACCCTCAAAGAGAAAACAAGACCGAGTCCCCTAGAAAGAAAGAAACGGAAATCCTCTAGCCCTAGCAGATTAAGGGATGTTGCCGCCGCCGGTTGCCGTCCCTTCGTCCCGGCGGTTATGGATGGTGGAAGAAAGATAAATCTTCGAGCCGTCAAGGTTGTTGCCCCTGGGAGATAAGTTAAGGCTGGCGCCGCCGCCTGCCATCCCAGCGAAAATCTTCCCGGGGTCCTCCTCCTATTGACCACGTTCATTCCCGTAAAGGCACAAAGTCTCCCCATGAGCCCCTAGCTGCTGTGCTATTCTGAGGGAGACCCGAGCAGCATCCTTCCTACCAGCTCTCTAATCTGTGGTTTTCTTGTTGTCAGATCTGCGTGGTGTATGAATTTGCAATCGTGGTGGATGGCATTCTTAGAATTTCGTACTCCTGGCTTGGTGGAATGCATGGTAAGTGTTTTGTACCGCATGTCTAGAGCTAATTCTTGTAGTATTAGTTTGCTTGCTCTTCCGTAAGACTGCATGTTTTTGGTTCAGATAGCTATTTCTCCAAACTGAATGAGAATACACACATGTATTGTGTTTATTTTATTTTGCTGGTATATATAACTAGATTATATTTGAGTAAAATTTATCCCTCCGATCTAAATTAATTGACTTGGATTTGGCTAGATTTAGATATATCTAGCACTAAAACATGTCTAGATACATCGGAATCTAGACAAATCTGAGTCAATTAATTTGGCTCGGAGGGAGTATATGTTTGTTTTTCAATTTTTTCAGGACAATTTCACTTAGATTTTGTCGCGAGTGACTGATATAATCAAAGTATTATGGCATCAAGAATTGGTACTTCAACATGCTGCGCTAGCTTGTGCAAACCATTTTGAAGGTAATTCATTTTGTTTTCTTCTGACACTGCGGGTAGTTATCTAATATTTCAAAATCTGCTTTATCTAGCAGTGCGGGAACATATATGTAATCTTCGGAAGGTTTATTTGTCAAGTACAAAATCAAGTATTGCTCTCTGCCCCTCTCCTGCAATAGAGATTTGACTCGTGCTTCACAAGTTGAAACCTTAGTTTGGTATCTTCAGTAAGAACTACTTTTCTTCAGTTTTCTACACTTGTGAATGAGCGTGGCACTAGATTGCTGTCCAAAAGGACTACTAATTGTTTTCCGGATAGTTGTTAAGTGCATTTTTAGCTCTCATCTCTTATATTGTCACATATTCTGCAACATTTCTATTTGTGACGTTAAAACCTGAGTTGTTAGCAATGATATTTTTATGAGCACGTCTACACGGTGGTTTAGCAATTTTTCATGCCGTAGGTCTGCACCTTTATGCAAACCAGACGCTAAAATCGCAATATGGGAGATGGTGCTACATTATATATTTATATGGATACTGCCCTCATAGTATGACAACTGTGGTATATTCTTCATTTGTGTATGTGGAAAGTGGAACTTACTAGCGAAATTTAATTTATATACTCGCTCCAACCCGTATTAGTTGACTTAGATTCATCTAAAAACGAATGTATCTAGTCAATTTTTAGTGCTAGATACGTCTGAATCTAGACAACTTTGAGTCAACTAATATGGGTCAGATGGAGTATCTTTTTGTTGACTTTTTCTATAGCGTCATTTTTTGTGTAGATTTTTCAAGCGAACACAGCAGAAGACTGCAAGGATGCTCTACAGTAATGGCGGTGGGGAGCTGGTGTACCATTTTCTCCTTCACAAGCTTATAGACCGTGTTCGGACTAGTTAGAAAGATATATAGAGAGATGTGGAGGGTTTTGTCTGGTCAAGTTTGTAACTCTTTCAGAAATGTACAGTTCACTGTAAAAGTACTGTTGTAGAATATATAAAGGTTTCGAGTATTTCATCTTGTCAAGGCTATAATTCTTCCACAAATGTACATCTCACTGTAAAGTAGTGTTGTTCTGAAGAAATAAACTTAACTTTCTCCACATAATACACTGTATTTTTCTGCAATGTAATGGTCTGTGATAGCATGTAGATATGATTACCGTTGATGGGAAGCAACATTTTGATAACAACCATAGAAAATGATTTAGGTAAACAAAAAAACATCTTTAAGATTCTTAAGGACGTCAAAATGCACTATAGGGACGACATGGTATGGCATCCAACAAAACATCTTTAGAACGATATCGACGCTTTATAAACGTCTCATGCCCTCTAAACACGCTTCTAATGTGTCCATACGGATGTTGAGACGGTGCATAAGAAGACGCTCCTAGGACGCTCTATAGAGGCGACTCTACATTGTTGTATTGCTGCTTTAAAGTGTCATTAGCACCTAAATTGAACGTCTCCACGTGTATTTTTTGTTGTAGTGAAATCCCCAGTTATGGTAATCACACCATTTGGCTCGGGCAGCTTCATCTTCAAGTAACTGATGTGAGTACTTGCCATGAATTTGTTCAGGGCTGGCCTGCCGAGTAACGCGTGATATGCGCTCTCCAAATTGACAACTTCGAACTCCAAACTTAGTCCGGTAGTTATCTCTTGTGCCGAACAACACATCAACCCGGACCTTGCCAATGGGTTCACAGGAAATACCTGGCACAATGCCATGAAAAGTTATCCTTGTAGCTTGGAGCATGTTCTCCGAGATACCCAACTTGCGCATCGTGTCCACATACATAATGTTGATGCTACTGCCATTGTCAATTAGCACCTTTTAGAACCTCACATTGATGTTTGGCCCAATGAATGTTGGATCCAACACCAGCGCATACGAACCAGGGCTTGGCAAAAGCTTGGGATGATCTTTGATGCTCCAGGTAATTTCTTGATCCGACCAAGGCATATACCTCGTCACCGCTGGCATTACCGCATTGACTTCCATGTGTCGGCGCTGCAAGCTCTTTCTATCTGTCTCTTCCATGGTGAATACACAGTAACTCTGGTGATGCTCTCTATACTCATTTCTCCCCTCATTTCTGGGGTACCTTTGATCTGGTTGATGCTGGTTTTCCACCTGATGCACTGCATCCCTTCTCTCATGGTTTTCATACCTCGGCGGAGGTGGTGGCAACATTAACTGTTGCGTGTTCGCTCCGGAGAGCAATTGCTGCCGGGGTAACTCCTGCCGAGGTTGATCATTCCGAGGTGTCTGAGCATTCCCCGAACCACTTTGTTCTATCTTCCTCATCCACTCACATTGCCGGGTTGTGTGACCCGCTAGGTTACTCGGATTTGGCGTGTGAAATTTACACGGCTGATCCAACATTGCCTCATAAGTATACCTCGGCCTGTCCTTCTTCTCCTGCCACTGTCTTTTTTGTTCGGGCGTCCAAGTTTTCTTGCCATCACTCCTTGGAGTCCATTGCTGCCCTCCAGTTTTCTGACGTTGATTGCTTCCTGCTCCGGGTTGATCTTGACTTACAGCAGCAACTTCTTGCGAATTGTACCGGTAATCCGGTCTATCATCTCTTCTTTTACCCCGGTAATCATTCCGTCGGGATGATCCGGCTCCATCTCGCTGGTAGTACTCCTCGCTTGACTCGTTTGACATGAGCCTAGACTGAGTCGGATCACCCAAAGCGTATGAATCAGCGATCCGGATTGTCTCTGCCAGTGTAGTTGGCATATCCCTTTGTAGCCTTTGCCATAGCATGCTTGCATATCTGCACCCTTGTGCAAACCAAGCTATGGCATGTGACTCAATTACACCCTCACATGAGTTTCGCACTATGCACCAGCAGGTTAAGAATTCCCGGTCTGTCTCATTCGGTCTCTGCTTGCACATTGCTAGGGTCTGTGGTCGGTTGGGCCTCTGATACATGCTCGAGAAATTACTGACAAACATTTCCTCAAAATCAATCCAACAGTTAATACTTCCGGGTGGCAAATTGTTTAGCCATACCCTCGCTGGTCCCTCCAGCATCTGAGGTACATATCTCACAGCCCATCTCAAGTTGCATGTAGCAATTTTTACCGCTGTCGCGTAGTTAATCAACCAATCCTCCGGCTTTGTGCTACCGTCATATGTCTTAGTGCCTCTAGGTAACTGGAAGTTAGGTACCGGAGGCTCCTTCATGATCCGGGGCCCAAAACATGCTGGACCCGGAGGACCTTGACACTCAATTTTCTCCGACCTAGAAAGCCGATCCAGTTTTAACCTGGCGTCGTCAGGCATCAAGTTCCTGCTTCCCAATCTTGACCCTAGCACGTGATAGTCCATCCTGGGATACCCAGCGTTCACCATCTCCGAATCACCATCATTATATCTATCTTGCTCATGTGGAGCTTCTCTCTATTGCATACCTTGGCCGGCATTGCGCTCTTGCCATGGTATATTCCGCTGCTGCGGTTGTCCTACACCCGCCGGGTTGCGCTGTCCGGCATTGCCGTTCACAGCGTTCCCTTGACCGGCATTGCCTTGGTCGCGGTTACCTCGGCCAGCTTCACCTCGGCTCACACTTCGTCAATCCTCATTTCCCTGCACTGCTTTTCCTTTCCCTACCCTTGCCGGATCATATGGGACTATCTGTTTGTTCCTCCTGGCCGAGATTACTACCTCTTCTCTCCTAGGACCACCATGAGGAGACGATGCAGCTCCAGCGGATTTCTCCGGGTTACCTACTGCCGAATAAACCATCTTGGAAGCCCTAGCTCTTTCCGGGTTAGCCCTGAGCAACTCCTCATTCTGTCTCTTTGCGATCCGAACTAACTCATTCACCCTTTCCTGCTGTCTCTGCCGGGCTTCACTTGTCAAACCCTCTAACTCGAATGCAGCCGCATCTGCTACTCTGAGGTTCTTTGCGGGGGTACTGTACTTCGGCATCCCCACGGACAAACAGTTCTCTGATTCCTCAATTCTAGGATCACCCTCTTTGTTCATTTCACTCATGAGGTTTCTCCCCTTCACTTTTACAGCATCTACCTTATTTGCCTTTGCGTACTCACGCAGTGTCATGTTCAACGACTGTTGAGCCGCGGCTATCTTTTACGCACCCTCTAGTATTTTCTGCCTAGTCTCCTCTAACTCGGCCTATGCCTGAGCCGGATCTACCACTGCTGCTAGGGGGTTGCCAAGCTATCTATTGCTTGCTGCAGCACATTCTCTGGCCTCTCTAGCGGAGGACCTCTACTTTTTCTCGGTGCCTTGGGTGTTACCTCCGGATCTGGTACTGGTTCTTTGCTCGCGCCAGCGCCAGGTGCAGTCATCATCACCTCGGCGCGGTCAGGGGAGCAAGTGATACGCGCCCCGAGCCGCACTAAGGGGTAGCTCGCCTCCCTCGACGACGTGCCGCGGGTGAACGCACGACACATCGACAGCGACGTAGATCTTGTGCGCGTCAAGCTTGACGAAGAGGCCGTTGCGCGGGAGAGGTCGCTTGCCGAAGCAGCCAGCGTTGTCGCTGACGAAGTCCAGCGCTCCGAAGCGCTGAACAAGCCCGGAGACGATACGTTCGCCGGTGCCGATGAGGTTTTCCGTCTGGATTTTCACTCCTGCTAGCGCCGCTAGCCCCACGGTGGGCGCCAACTGTCGTGGTGGTGTCACGGCAGATGCCATGGATAGGCTAAAGGTGGGGACAATATGCACTAGAGGAATTCAAGGAGGGATAGTGTGGTGATTCCACACACAGTAGCTTTGTATTCAATGGTTTTGCAAGGTTACAATCGCTCCTTGAGCTGTATTGGAGAGAGGAGGAAGAAGGAATTCTCTTACTCTCACCACTAACTAGCTCTCAGGAACCTAGCACCAAACAAGTAAAACTCAACCCACTAGAGATCAACCCCTTCTACAGAGGCCCTAGCCCTCCTTATATAGGGGTGGCTAGGTCTCCAATTAGGGCATACGTGGAGGCATATTCTAGGGAATATGCCTCTTCCCAAAATAGTAAACCGACCAGGTCACTTTTTCCCATCGTAAGCCATGCAGAGGCTACGTGAGCCTCTGCGGCGCCAGCGTCATCCGACACAGGCAACGTCACCTTTGTCGTCCATGCCTCGGTGGTCCTAGCCTCTGTCCGCTTCGCTCACGCTCCTGCGTACAGTGACCTCCCTTTGACCAGCAAGATACCTTCCTTCTCTTGCAAGCCTGATATAACCCGGATCATGCCTGGTTAATCCGGCCACACCTGTTCCTGCATACAAGTTAGATACATCCTGTCGGCATACGACATAGGTCGGCCGGGACTCAGTTAGGCGGACATCCATCGGTCCGGGTTACTCCGTGATTCGGCCTGCCTTGAGGTGACTCGGCCAGCACTTGCTTTGACCTTGCCGTACCTCGGCTAACTCGGCCTTTATACCCCGGTGTGACCCTATCCGGGTATCCCCCCAACATTAATTGAGACATTAGATTTTGGAGCTTTCCCCTCGACATACGACCATCTGGTGTTGGAAGACCCAAGTACTTCTCTCAAATATTATAGATGTCACCCCAACCATGTCCCGATGTCCTCCTTCACCTCCTCCAAGAAAGCCTCACCGAATAATAGAGAACATTTTTCAGGGTTGATAAGTTTCCCAGTGGATGCCACATACACATCAATCACGTCCTTTACTTGAGATGCCTGGTCTGGAGTTGCTTTAAAGAATAACGGTGTGTCATCCAGAAATAATAAATGTGAAACACCAGGTGCCCGACGACACACTTTAATTGGGGAGACCAAATTGTACTGAATCTTTTTATATAAAAGAGTCGAAAGACCGTCAACAACAAAAAGGAATAAGAGTGGAGACAATGGATCACCTTGCCGAAGCCCACGCGTTGGTGCAAATGAATCCAAAAGGATTCTATTAAACTTTATTGAATATCTCACCAAAGTTACACAGGTCATAATCCAGTCCAGGAAACGGTGAGAGAACCCCATTTTTTGCATCAGTTGCCTCAAAAAGATCCAATCTACTCTATCATATGAATTTGAAAGATCCAGTTTATAGGCACAAAGGCTTTTTGTTGTATCATTATCCTATTTAATATGATGAATACACTCAAAGGCCAAGAGAGCATTATCAGTGATCATGCGGCTTGGTACAAATGCGCTTTGATATGGTGAAATGATATCATCTAGTAGAGGTCCGAGCCTATTCATCGGACATTTTGAGACAATTTTGTACACAATATTGTAAAGACTAATTGGTCTGTAGTCACTTACTCGGAATAGGTACTTTTGGGATTAACACAATGAAGATAGTATTTGCACCTTCTGGCATGATTCCCGACCGAAAGAATTGCACCACGCCTGCAGTACTCTTCTCTTTTAGCTCACCCCAGTTACGCTGAAAGAATCTAGCCGGAAAACCATCTGGTCCTGGCGCCTTTAAGGGGCCAATTTGGAAAAGAGCGTCATAGATTTCTCGAAGAAAGAAATCTGCACATAACTTCTCGTTAATGTCATCACTAATGCATGGGTTAATGAGGTCAACGACTGGGGACAAATTTAGGTTAGAGTCAGCCGTGAACAACTTAAAATGACCATTAGCAAGCTGTTGCATGGACTCCGCATCTTCATAACCGTACCATCATCTCCAACTAGCCTCCGTATTCTATTTTTTCTCGCCCTCCAAACTGCCTTACTATGGAAAATTTGGTGTTTCTATCTCCTTTCAGCCAGGGGCGGAGCCAGCTCCCGGCGACCCCGGGCGGCTGCCCGGGCTTATCCGACAACTCTCCACTAGAAATTAGTCTAAAACTAGTGATTAGTAGTGATGTTTAGTGGGGCAAAATCTGGCCATGTCGTTGTGCATGGACGTTGCCAGGCTCCGTTGCTAGTCTGGCTCCGCCATTGCTTTCAGCCACATCATCTCCTCACGGTATAAGAGTTCATCCATTTTATCGGTCACACGACGCATCTCCCCTCTGTCCGCGTTCATATGAGTCAGCTCCTCTAACTTAGCTTCTGGATTTTTTCAGCTCCTCATTAATATTATCAACTTTTACTTTACTCCGTTCGTATAGTTTACTCATTGTATGCCCTCACCAGTCCGCCCATGCACGCTAAATAATGTCAGGTAGAGCATGATCACGCTCCCACATCACCTTGAACCGACGACATCGCTTCCTCCCATTCCGTGACTCCTCAGCTTCCCTTTTAACAAACAGAGCCACGTGATCCAACACGAGTGTCACATATGGGAACAGATTCCGCCAAGTGACAGAGGCCATAACACGGTCAAGACGTACTCTGACGTTTGCCGATCCCACGCGTTTATTATCATATGTATGACGTACTCTTGAGAAACCAAGATCGGCCAGTCCACATAATTCCATGGTATCTCGAAAAGCTGCCATTTGCGGTTGGGATTATGACCCCGCCGCTTAGCTCCATCGTTGTACATGTTCTAAGTCACTCGGTAGAATTCTTTTGAATATGTTTAAATCCTAAAACATGAGTTTGAGTTTGGAGCAACTACGTGTAGTTTTCGAACAAATTGAATGTTACTCTAGTGTAGTTTTTCAATGGAGATTGTTGCCCGGTTGAAAGCCTTTGAATATTGTTCCATTTCCTGTTCGGCTGATCCTATATGAGCCCATTCGTGCCAAAATTCTCAAAATATTTTTGTAATTCGTGCATTTCAAACGCACCATCCCATTCTTTGCCACGTTGCATTGCATCTGACAAAGAGCCCTAGTTCCCGGTTATAAATAGCCGTAGCCAGGACCAGAAAACGACCATCGAGTCAAAAAAAAAAAAACCCAGCCGCCTCGAACCCGTCGCCACCAAACACTGAGCGAAGCAGCTGCCGTCGCCGCCGGTTACCAAGGGCGAGAACGGAGGACGATCGTCGGCGGAGATGGGCCTACGCGATCTGCTGACGGTACTCTCCTCCTGCGCTGCGTCGGGATCGTCGTCGTCCTCCCCCAACCCCCTCGGCGCCTTCCTCGACCCTTTCATCGGCTACTCCCCCAAATCTGAGGTGCGCGAAACCGTAAATCCTTATCTCCATTTGTAGATCCTGCGGTGCCGATCTCCAGAAGAGTCGAATGTTGAGTAACGCCGTTGGCTTTAGGATCCCGAAGGCTGGGTAGATCATTTTGGGGGGTTTGATGTTGGGGCGGGTTTGGCAGGACGTGGTTAAGGGTGTTTTTTGTTCATTTCCCTGTATATAGGCAGATGCTCATATGCCGATCTCCTACGGATCTCAGCGGTAACTCTTGGAATCTAGGAAACCCGTGTGAAATTAAACAGCAGTTTAATGCTATTCTGATGTTACACCTCGACCAGGATGATAACAGCAGTTTAACGCTAGACGCTGATAACAGATGGAAAGTTGAACCGGTGTGAATCTAGGAAATTAAGGTCGGCTTGGGGAGTTAGGGTGCATCCATTTGGTGCGCTTAAATTTCTATTATCCTATTTTAGGATTCACGTGAAACACCTATTTGTGTGGTTGATCTATGTATCTCTACATTATGGTTGCATTTTGACCACCATGGTGTAGTTTATGTTAGATCTAATGAAGGTAGAGTGTGCGAGGAATATATCCGAATCACATATGGAACATCGGGTATCATCCTCAAACACTCGTGTGCTACCCTCGCTACCCCCCATAATTGTTTGGAGGCTTCATTTGGCATGCATACATGATTTTTTGGGAGAGAAATACATTGTGGGTCGGCGGTAAGGAGGGCTTATAGTTCAGTGTAGATATTAGATACCCAAATAGAGGAGACCCTCCAAGACAGCTTTTGAGGCACGCCAGATGCCAAATTGGTCAAAGGCAAGCTCAAGAAGAGAGAGAGTCAACATCGGTGGTGACACCGTGTAAAACCACACTGTTCCACGTATTCCATGTGCACATTCAATATTATTGTTTTTGGCAAGCTATTTTTCTTTTTCTAAAGTTTTTACTTCACCTAAGAAAGCACGTGACATAAGACTATTCACTATTCAGGGATGAAAAAAATACATGTGGTGAAAAAATGGAAAGATTGGCTACTTAAAGAAAGATTTTGTAAAACTAGAAATAGATTTTTGCAAATAGTGTACTAAACTTCTCACAGTTGCATATCCGCAGTACCGACATTTGTGTGTGGTTATTTAGAAGGTAATCATGCAATGTCGTTTTGATGTGAATTGTCCGTATGTTATAGTCAAAGGCACTAAGTTGGACAGGTGACCCAGTTAATGACTATCATTTTGTTAATGATCTTCTACCTTTGGCATTTAGACTGAAAGGGAACAATATTTTTAAGATATCAGATATAAATTAATAACTTACAACTGCACTTCTGTTATAAGAATTTATTTATTCACCATAAAACTAAAATGATATTCTTCCTTACGATGTCCAATAGTAGTTTGTTGCAGGAAATTGCATTAGTGTGTTACAAGGAAATCAGTTATATGGTTTTTTCTCAAAATGTAGTAGATTAATAGGATATGCCTTTACATGCACATCGTTTATTGGAACAATTATTTACACGTTATTAATTTACAAATCCAGTTAGTTTGCACTTTGAAGTTTTGTAGTTTAAAGTCCTGGTCTATTTGACATAATAGTATCACACTAGATTGTACCTCTGGAAGGACCACCGATTGAAATTGCTACAATGATTTAGTTGTAATTTTGTAAGCTAATCCTTTAATTTCGGTTGAAGTATCAGTGCATTTTCGAATTTTCACCAGTAGCTTGGACTTTTGGTTAAATTATTTGGTGCATGATATTCCGTGTGGTATGAGGCAATGTCTTGAGTTCAACACCTCGCTAGCACAAATTAAAATAGAAAATGGAAGCCCACTTTCATTCTATATTCCGTCATGAGGGAGGCACATGTGAGGCGGGGTGTAAACTAGTTGGTGCATGCAATTCTACAAAAACTATGTGTAGAGGCTAAGTATGTTAATTAGCTCTCTTGGTTAGAGAAGTTCAATGGCTTCTCTCTCTCAAAAAGTTAAATATTGCTAGATGTTGATTGGTCTGAAAATACTACGTAGTAATATAAATCTTGCTACCTATTGATTTGCAATAATTCGAGGATTTAATTTCATGTCAAAATTTCTACTTTGGACGTATACAGTGAATGCCTATAAGTTATTTGTGGTGTAGACCATACTTAGATCTTAACAGTCAAGGGTCAAGATCTACACTTCTAGGTAAGTAGGGAAATTTTTTGGACCTTATAACTATGGTTTGTGCAAAGTCCATTCCTTTGCTCCTTATTTTTATGGAATACTTTGCTAGCTTCCATTTAGTTTGCATTTTTGTACTTCATTGTACTCAGTATTGTTAAACAAGCAAGAAGTTATGATTAACCTACTCAAGTTTTTGGTTGATGATTTTTTTGAAGCCATTTAGGTTGATAATGATCATGTGAACACAATTATATAACCCTTTTGCAACTGAAACAGGAACTTTCAGCAACCGCGGTTCTTCGGAAAGCTTTCAATGCCACTCTTTTATCAACAGTTCCAGGTGACGAGAATGGGTTCAAGCTAGATCAGGGATCAATCAGAACAATGAAGGTTATTCTCCCCAGTCCCCACTATCCTATGTTTATCTGTGATGTTTCCTAATTCCAGCTGAACATCGGCAGGGCACCGACTTCGTTAATGGGCATCATGGAGACACTTGTGGTGAAAATTTTCAAACCTCAATTCAGCTGAAGCAGGAACTTTCAGCAACCGCGGTTCTTCGGAATGCTTTCAATGCCATTCTTTTATCAACAGTTCCATGTGACGAGAATGAGTTCAAGCTAGATCAGGGATCAATCAGAACAATGAAGGTTTATTCTCCCCAGTCCCCACTATCCTATGTGTATCTTTGATGTTTTCTAAATCCAGCTGAACATCGGCAGGGCACCGATTTCCTTAATGGGCATGATGGAGACGCTTGTGGTGGAAATTTTCAAACCTCAATTCTTTCTATTCCTGAACTCAGAGGGATCGAGCCACACTTCCATGAATCGGAGCAAATTGATAGCGCTACTACCATGAATGTCATGCCCAAACCTGCTGGCAAGTTTCAGCACTGACATGATTCTGAATTTTATTAGTTATATCAATGCATGAGTGCATGACATAAAATTTGCACATCAGATAACTCAATTGAACCGATGACTCTGCATCAATTTTGCTTGATTATGTGCCTTTACATATAATAACATCAGTAGCCAGTTGGCTTACATGCTATCACCCTGCTTTCCACTATATGCTAATCCTAATTTCCAAGTAACTTCGAAGATACTTCATAAATACAGAAAGCCAACATGCACCGTGAAGTTTGATAGTTTTGTTACCTGATAAATGGAAACGATGCTATTTACTCAAAACCTTGTGCGCTACAGAAAGTGAGTTCATACGGCACACGGGTTGCACTCTATGGTTTCATTGGGACTCAACGATGTGTAGTTAACCCTAATGCATGTTTTTTCAGGTCCACCAGAGATGGATGTTCCCTATCCTCTGCGTCGAAGTCCATTTCAACAATACAATTTTCTGGTGTCGAAAGAATATTTACATGGAATGGTTAGCTTAGTTTCTTATCTCTATGTCTAAAGATTATCTAGAAACATGAAGGCCAAAGGCCCAAAAACTTACTTGCTGGCCAACTTCTCTTTCTAATTGATTTGCCTTCAAGTGTTAATCCTCGTATCTTCTGGACGAAACACTTAATACTTGGTTTATGTGTACCAGGTTAACAGATCAATGGACTATATAGATCGTTCTTATGACAATGAAATGAGACGCCCTCAAATAATACCACATCCACAAATGGATGAGTTCTTGAACCAAGTCCCTGCACTAATTTATGAGTTGCAAAACAGCTGCACTGAAGTCATGCAACACTCATTTCAGCACCAACATGGTGGTTGGTGATGGATAAGTCTCTGTCCTATGGTCTTTGTGGGACAGCACACATGGTCCTTGTGTCAAGGACTAGCAGTTAGAGATAGAGCATCAAGGACTGGTTGTTAGATAGAGCATCCTTGACTGCTGCCTTTAGACTAGCATCTTAGACTAGCATCTAGCATATTCTTGGCTGGTTAGCAGCCTATAAGTATGTATCCCCAACCCCTCAGGTTGGTATGGCATTTGTGTGAGTTTGTGTGAGAAATAGAAACCAGAAAATTGCCCCAACTCCTTGTGTCATCCTCTCCCTCGATGAGAGTTAGAATTCGGCGACTAACAAGTGGTATCAGAGCCAAGTTAGTTTGTAGCCTGAGCATCTCCTGCTCATCTCCTTCCCCGGCAGTAGCAGCAGCTCCGGCTGCCTCTGCTCACTCCTCTCTCTCTGTGCAGACGAGCAGCAGCTCGTCGGTTGCAGCCCCCTCTCCACCCAGCAGCTTCCCAGCGGCGAGCCATGTCTGCAAGCCACTCTCAGCACTCGGTAACCTCGAGCACGCGGCGTCGGCAGGAGGCCGAGCTCGCCGCGGCAGAGGAGCGCGAGCGAGTGGCGGCAGCAACCGCCGCGGCGGCAGAAAGGGCGTCGAGGCTGGCAGCAGCAGAGCTGGCAGCAGCCAGAGCGGAAGTGGAAGCAGCAG
Source organism: Avena eriantha (assembly GCA_910589775.1). NCBI lineage: Eukaryota > Viridiplantae > Streptophyta > Magnoliopsida > Poales > Poaceae > Avena > Avena eriantha. The sequence continues at coordinate 50,068,303 of OU342743.1, read as the reverse complement.
CAGCGGAGGATGCAGCACGTGAGGCAGCGGCGGAGGTCCAGGCTCTGCGCGGCAGCATCAGCGGCTCCGTTTCAGGCGACGGCAGCGTCGACGGAAACCACGACGCAGCCGGCGAGCGGACAGCGCGGTGGGCCACCGAGCATGCCCAAGCGCACGGCGGTGGCGCTCCCGGAGGAGGCACGCACGACGGTGGCGCTCCCGGAGGAGGCGCGTGCGGCGACGGTGGCCGAAACGACCAAGACCGCGGCCTCCATGAGGTCCGGACTGTGGTCAGGGACGTTGGTCCCGGTGTTGGGTGGCCTACCCTCACCAAAACCAACTACGTCGAGTGGGCCGCGGTCATGAAGGTCCGGCTCCAAGTGCGGCACATGTGGGAGGCAGTCCAGGATGCCAACGTCGATCACCATGAAGATCGACGGGCGCTGGACGCCCTCCTCGCTGCAGTCCCGCCCGAGATGCAGTTCTCGCTTTCCAACAAGCGGACTGCCAAGGAGGCTTGGGACGCCATCGCTGCGGCACGCATAGGCAGCGACCGCGCCCGCAAGTCCACACTGCAAGTACTTCGCAAGGAGTGGGAGAACCTGGCCTTCAAGCCAGGTGAGGACGTTGATGACTTTGCTCTCCGTCTCAACACTCTGTTGCAGAAGATGGTGCAGTTCGGCGAGGACACCTACAACGAGGAGAAAGCTGTCGAGAAGCTTTTTCGCTGCGTTCCCGAGAAGTACAGGCAGATGGCTCGCTCGATCGAGTCTCTGCTGGACCTCTCCACGATGTCGATCGAGGAGGCGATAGGTCGCCTCAAGGTCGTCGACTCTGACGAGCCACAGCCTCAGTCAGGGTCCATCACCACTGGCGGGAAGCTACTTCTCACTCGGGAGCAGTGGGATGCCTGCCAAGGTGATAGGAAGAAGGGGGAGCCTTCTTCCACGACAGGCGGCCGCAAGCGCGGCAAGCCTCGCAAGGCGCGCAAAGACGCCCAGGGCGGCGCCGCCGGCAAGCAGAAGCCGGCACGAGACGACAGCTGCCGCAACTGCGGCCAGCTTGGCCATTGGGCCAAGGACTGTCGACAGCCACGACGCGGCCAGGCCAACTTCGCACGGGCGGAGGAGGAGCTGGCTCTGTTCATGGCACATGCAAGCATCGAGCTAACTCCAGCGGCACCAACCGCGGCGGCTCTCCTCCACCTTGACGAGCCAAAGGCACACGCCCTCCTCGGCGATGGCTCCGGCGGCGACAGGACTGACGGGTGGTGCCTAGACACTGGCGCTACCCATCACATGACTGGTCGACGGGAGTTCTTCGCCGAGCTCGACCCCAGCGTGCGAGGCTCCGTCAAGTTTGGGGATGCCTCCGCCGTGGAGATTAAGGGCGTCGGCTCCATCATCTTCACCGCCAAGACTGGAGAGCACCGGCTGCTCACCAGTGTCTACTACATTCCCGCGTTGAGGAACTCCATCATCAGCTTGGGACAGCTGGATGAGAACGGCTCGAGCGTGCTGATCAAGCATGGGATCCTACGCATCTGGGATCGCCATGGTCGCCTTCTTGCCAAGGTAACTAGAGGTGCGAATCGACTCTACGTCCTCAACGTGCAGGTGGCACAACCCCTCTGTCTAGCCGCCCGTCGGGACGACGAGGCGTGGCAGTGGCACGAGCGCTTCGGGCACCTTCACTTCGAGGCTCTGAAGCGGCTCAGTACCATGGAGATGGTGCGAGGCCTACCGTGCCTTGACCATGTGGAGCAGTTCTGCGACGTCTGTGTGATGACGAAGCATAGGCGGACCCCTTTTCCCTAGAGGGCGAGCTTCCGAGCCAAGGAGAGGCTCGAGCTCGTGCACGGGGACTTGTGTGGCCCGGTGACACCGGCCACACCGGGAGGACGACGCTACTTCTTGCTGCTCGTCGACGACCTCTCCCGCTACATGTGGGTGATGGTCCTCGGCAGCAAGGGAGAGGCTGCGGACGCCATCAGGCGCGTGCAGGCTGTTGCAGAGGCGGAGTGCGGTCGCAAGCTGCGCGTGCTGCGCACCGACAACGGCGGCGAATTCACAGCGGCTGAATTCGCGTCGTACTGTGCTGATGAGGGCATTCAGCGTCACCACTCCGCGCCGTACAGTCCACAGCAGAACGGCGTCGTCGAGCGGCGCAACCAGATGGTTGTGGGGATGGCCCGGTCCCTCCTCAAGCAGAGAGGGATGCCGGCTGTCTTCTGGGGAGAGGCAGTGGTGACGGCCGTCTACATCCTCAACCGCTCGCCCACCAAGGCGCTCGACGGCAGGACGCCGTACGAGGCTTGGCATGGGCGCAAGCCGGCGGTCTCCCACTTGCGGGTCTTCGGCTGCCTCGTGTTCGCCAAGGAGCTTGGCCACATCGGCAAGCTCGACGACAGGAGCATTCCGGGAGTGTTCATCGGCTACGCGGAGGGCTCGAAGGCCTACCGCATCCTCGACCCGAAGACACAGCGTGTGCGCACGGCGCGAGACATTGTGTTCAACGAAGGGCGAGGATGGGCGTGGGACAAGGTGGTGGATGACGACTCGACTCCGACGTATGACGACTTCATTGTCGAGCACGTCCACTTCGAGGGAGCTGGGGGAGTAGGTAGCTCTTCTTCGCCCAGCATGCCTACCTCAGCCCCCGAGTCTTCATCGACCCCGGCAGCACCACGCTCTCCGACCACGACTTCAGCTGCGACGAGTCCTTCGTCGACTCCAGCACAGCCGGCGACGCCTCGTGCTCCAGCACCGACAGCCACCCCTCCGGGGACGTCTACTCCACCAGCTCACGCCGAGCACAGCCCGGTGGAGTTCGCTTCCCCGCTCCCTCACGACGAGGAGCGCATCGACGCGTACTACGACGGCGAGCCGCTGCGGTACCGCACGATGGAGAACCTTCTCGGCGACCAGCCGGTGCCGGGACTGGTGCCACACGACCTGGAGGCGCAGTTGCACCTTGCGTGTGATGAAGGCGAGCCTCGGTCTTTTGCAGAGGCCGAGAGAGACGCGGCATGGCGCGCCGCGATGCAGCTGGAGATGGATGCGGTTGAGCAGAACCGCACCTGGGAGCTTGCTGACCTCCCTCATGGTCACCGCGCGATCACCCTTAAGTGGGTGTTCAAGCTGAAGAGGGATGAAGCTGGCGCCATCGTCAAGCACAAGGCTCGTTTGGTGGCACGAGGTTTTGTGCAGCAGGAGGGGGTCGACTTCGACGACGCCTTCGCTCCCGTGGCACGGATGGAGTCCGTGCGACTCCTCCTTGCGCTGGCTGCCCAGGAGGGCTGGCGTGTCCATCACATGGATGTCAAGTCGGCGTTCCTTAACGGTGACTTGAAGGAGGAGGTCTACGTGCACCAGCCGCCGGGATTTGCGATCCCCGGCAAGGAGGGCAAGGTGCTCCGCCTGCGCAAGGCTCTTTACGGCTTACGGCAGGCACCGAGGGCGTGGAATGCCAAGTTGGATTCCACGCTAAAGGGGATGGGCTTCGAGCAAAGCCCGCACGAGGCAGCCGTCTACCGGCGGGGCAATGGAGGAAATGCCCTGCTAGTGGGCGTCTACGTCGATGACTTGGTGATCACCGGCACCAAGGATGCGGAGGTGGCGGCGTTCAAGGAAGAGATGAAGGCCACCTTCCAGATGAGTGACTTGGGGCCCCTCTCCTTCTACCTGGGAATCGAGGTGCACCAGGACGACTCCGGGATCACGCTTCGACAGACCGCCTACGCCAAGCGCATCGTTGAGCTAGCTGGGCTCACCGACTGCAACCCAGCCCTCACTCCGATGGAGGAGAGGCTGAAGCTCAGCCGCGACAGCACGACGGAGGAGGTGGACGCTACGCAGTACCGGCGTCTTGTGGGGAGCCTTCGCTACCTCGCCCACACACGGCCGGACTTGGCATTCTCCGTCGGCTACGTTAGTCGGTTCATGCAGCGACCGACGACGGAGCACCAGCAGGCCGTGAAGAGGATCGTCCGCTACATTGCGGGGACTCTCGACCACGGTCTCTACTACCCTAGGTGCCCTGGGGCGGCACACTTCGTCGGGTACAGCGACAGCGACCACGCCGGCGACATCGACACCAGCAAGAGCACAAGCGGGATCCTCTTCTTCCTCGGCAAGTGCCTTGTGAGCTGGCAGTCAGTCAAGCAGCAGGTGGTGGCCATGTCTAGCTGCGAGGCCGAGTACATAGCGGCCTCCACCGCTTCCACTCAGGCGCTCTGGCTCGCTCGACTGCTTGGTGATCTCCTCGGTCGAGACACTAGAGCGGTGGAGCTCAGGGTGGACAGCAAGTCCGCTCTGGCCCTGGCGAGGAACCCCGTGTTCCACGAGCGGAGCAAACACATCCGGGTGAGGTACCACTTCATCCGAAGCTGTTTGGATGACGGGAGCATCACGGTGAGCTACATCAACACCAAGGATCAGCTTGCAGATCTGCTCACCAAGCCTCTTGGGCGGATCGCGTTCGTCGGACTCTGCTCCAGGATTGGGATGGTCCAGCCTTCCCACAAGACGACGCACAAGACTTAGGGGGAGAATGATGGATAAGTCTCTGTCCTATGGTCTTTGTGGGACAGCACACATGGTCCTTGTGTCAAGGACTAGCAGTTAGAGATAGAGCATCAAGGACTGGTTGTTAGATAGAGCATCCTTGACTGCTGCCTTTAGACTAGCATCTTAGACTAGCATCTAGCATATTCTTGGCTGGTTAGCAGCCTATAAGTATGTATCCCCAACCCCTCAGGTTGTTATGGCATTTGTGTGAGTTTGTGTGAGAAATAGAAACCAGAAAATTGCCCCAACTCCTTGTGTCATCCTCTCCCTCGATGAGAGTTAGAATTCAGCGACTAACAGTTGGGTCTCGGCGTTTGAACAGGTCAGTGCCTTCTAAATTGCAGTTTGCACTTTATTCAAGTTAATCAGTTCTAAGATGGACATAGAAATGTCGTTCGTTAGTGTATTAAATCCAAGTTGACATTTGACAAGGGCTCAAATTTATTTTGAAAATAAAATATGTAATCACTTCGATAATGCGAATGGTATAAATTAGTTATATAACCGTTATAAAACTATGCGAGTCAGTAGATTGAGCTTTGAAATACAAAATATTCACTCGCGTTCTTCTGAAATTACAAGACCGTAATAAGTGAGGTTATGTACCACTAAGCAATATACATGGGGTTCTGCAACTTGTGCCGCAAAACATGTGGGTTTGTTTAATTTACTTTAGTATATCCGATGTTAAGGTTACAATTACTACATTTGATCGTACTAGTGCACATTACTGGGTTTATTGTGGTCCATTGCAACATAGAACATGTTTTTTGTGAGATAAATTGGTTTTATTCCTTTAACCGTGCCATCTCGTTGTAACACCAGATTCAGTTGGCTAAAGGTCAGTTAGGTGGAACAGAAATTACAAACATGGTGGTTTTGGCACAATCTCATACACTTGAACACACGTCAGCTCGTGATGATCATCCTAAATTTCAGGTATACCATATACAATGACCCACTCTTTTGTCTTTCGTTGGATAATGACTAGATCCTACTCTCCTTTGTTATTGCTTTCCTTAAGTTGACATTGTTCATTGGTCTCAGAACATTTTTTAAAATCAACATTATCGTGTATAGTGTTCCAACTACTGCATGTTGATTTTCTTCTCGTAGGCATGTCTTTCATACATTTGGTGATCTGTGTACCACGGGGGGCAAGGGGCAGTATCCCATCTTTTACCACGGGGGGCAAGGGGCAGTATCCCATCTTTTACCTTGCCCCGTTATTTGAATGTGCACTTCCTGCCAACTGTTGGACGTGATCTGAAAATTGTTGTGGACTATAGGAGTTTATAAGATCATATCGCTATGCTGAGTTGACTACCACTTAGTATCGATGCTCATCCCAGTTATTCCTGGCTGCAGGGACAAGTCGTGAGCAACAATGGTGAGGTGTCAGGTGGATGGTTGTCGTTCCTCGGGATTGTGCTGAGCCACCTGGGCAGCCTTTCTCAACCAAGGTTTTGGGATGAGCCGATCAAGTGGTATGATCAGGTGATCGGACATCGTGTATGGATTGAATTAAAGGGGCTGCAGCAACGCTCTGGTTGGTCGGTTACAGTGGAAGCTACGCGCAATTCCCTCTTTGACGCCTTACAGGATGCGGCAATGCTAGCAGTTATCACAATGAGGCTGCATTTCCCTCTCGAGTTCCGAGGCACTCCGTTCACGGTTCTACCCATGGTGCCTGGTCAGAGGAGCGAACTGGACTATCCTACAAACGGCGGCGGTGCTGAGGCTGCCACTTTCATGGGGATCAACTATGATGATGTGTCGACTCTTCTGCGGGAGCGTTTCGCGTCCTTCCACCGTGAACGTTGGGAGTCTAGTGAAGCTTTGAAGGAGTACTTCCAAGAGAAATGGAAATCATTTGCAGTGGCCAAGAAGATGTTGGAAGAGCTCCCTTTAACTCTGGAGAATAACCAAAGAATTAAAGATCTATTACATATGGGCAACATGGAAGGTGATTTTATTCCGAGAGACTGCGGTTGGACTGTGTTAGTTTCAAACAAGGGGCACCACCAGCAGGTGGAGCCATCTCATCAGGAGAAGAAACCACCCGCAACTGCAAGCTCCCCGGCTGTACGGGTCCGGGCCAGGCTGTGAGATGCACCAGCTTATGTTGATCAATTATCATTACAATCCAACCTGTGTTGTAGATGTAATTGATGTATCTTTTTTTTTATGGACATGGACATGGTGCCATGATCTCAGTGTTGTAATCAGACCTCCTCTGCTGTGAACCATGTGTGTGTTAGACCTATATGGGTTATTTGTCACCCTACTGTGGTGGCTGTTAAGACTTATGGCATAAATAATCTTTCAAGCATACCTAGACATGCCTGGTGATATTTGTATTACATCATTTGCTTCAAATATGTATCCAGTTTCGCAATTATAACATGTTCACTGAATTTGCTCAATGTACAGAGTCACACTTGGATGGAATCCTGCATCTCGAAGAGTCATCGCCAGCTGCTGATGCCCGTAAGTTTTCCTTGGGTAGCTTCGTACAAGTTGATACTGTCCTATGCCTGGTATGCCCAAGGAATTAACATACTTGTAGATTTCTCTTATTGTGTCCGTGTGGCAGAAGCTCTGGTGCCTTCTCTCGCCGTTAGGAAATCTTATCATTATCTGCAAAAGTTTTAGTATAATGCTAACTGGTCAATACCATCTTATAATTGCTTATGTGGAAGTTGCTAGTGGCCATATATATGATCTAAGTTGCCACATTGCACAAATTTACTAGATGGATAGCTCTGATATATATGAGATAAATAAAAGAAGTGTTCTGTAAGCTTTTACACTTAATTGGAACATTCTCTATGTCTGCAAAATAACCCAATCTGAAACTTTCCCTAGAATGAGCTTTAATATTGCTATGTACCAAACATAATCGGTTGTTTTTCATACCTTGGTGTTTGCTTCAATTCGGTGCGAAGGCACAGTTTCCTTATTATGCATAGGTGCTCTGATCTGAGTTATCTTGGCAGTCTCTCTTGCTGCTTGGCCAGGATAATTCGGGCTTGGCCTTGGCTTCCGGATTCCCTCCTGAAGACTCTTGGTGGATCTTTCCTTTTCCTGCATTGACAAAGCTAATGAAACACCTGAAGCAGGACATGTACAGCAGAGCTGCAACTTTTTTCTACCTGGTCCTTGCGAAGCGACTCCTGGTAAGCTGTGTCCTGCTCTTGCCTCAGCCATAGAGCTGACCTCCTCCTCTCTTCTTCCTCAGCCCTGGAGGCTCTGAATGCTGCAGCTTGGTTGTGGGGCGTCGAGGCTCGAAAAGCCTCGCGTTGCTCATCAATGGCTCTCTGTAATATCTCCACGAGCTCTGATGGCGTAACTGGTCCTTCTACCTGCAAGTAGACAAGGTATGTGCTGGTTCATCTTGCAAACATGAAACATGTGACAGATTATTCAGTAAGCATATACTGTCCATATGTTCCCCATTTGCTTCATGATACTGTGAACTCAAAAGTTATTGTGGTTTCATACCCGTTGTAGGACTGTGATGCTGTCTCCGGAGACCGGAGCGATGACGGCGCAGAACGGGAAGCTACCGGGCTGCAGCGACGCGACCATGCCCGACCCTTCTCCCCTGCCGCTGACCGCTGCCCAGGACACGAAGTTGGCGTCGAGGAACTCCACCACCACGTCCGAGCAGAGCGTGCCCCGGCAGAATGGCTCCGTGTACGGGTAATCCGGGTCGTGGAGGTACACGAACACGTGCTTTCCCTCTCGCCGGGCGATCCCCAGGACCTCAATGAAACGGCACCCGTAGAAGAACGGGTGGTGGCTGCCGTACTGCTGCTCGAACGCGCTGAAGAAGAAGAGCTCCTCTGGCACAAAGGGAGTGGGAGAAGGTGGAGCAAGAGGAGGAGGCCCTTCGGGTGGTTGCTGCTGGTGAACCTGGACGCCCCGGGGGCGGCTCCTCGGACCACGGCGAGCTATCGATCTCGACAGCCCTTCGAGGATGCTGGCCGGGAGCCTTGCCATGGCCCTGGCGAAGCCGCTGCGGGAGTTCTGTGAGCTCTCGCCTGCGTCCTCCCTTACTGAGCTTGAAGACATGCTGAAATGCTACAGCAATGCCTCTGCAGCTGCTGCTGCCAAGATTGTTCAGGAAGCTGAAGTGATACGCTCGGTGAATATCTCCCGCTACGTGCACGCATGTTGGGCTTGGGATTAAAAGCAAGCGGCTGCCTGGTGACCACTCGGTTTAAGAAATGTGATATGCTTTGCTTTTGTTAAAGAAAGGAAATAAAGGGAGTGCTTTGTGCTTTTTCTCATGCTCGGTGAAGCAAAGGACATCGGATTCTTCATAGGTGTGTCAATACTTTTAGAGAAGCTGTGAGAGATTTGAGAAGTGTACCACAAGCTAGCTGCAACATCATCCGCCGCCACATTATTTCTACTACTCTTCCCGTCCTGAAATAAATGATTTGAATTTATCTGAATTCATATGTATCTAGACATATTTTAGTTTGTACATACATCATGTGAATTTTAACAAACCCAAGTCTCTTATTTTAGGATAGTTAAATATCTATAGAACTTGCACATGTATTCGTTAATTAAAGAATTATTTTATTTTGCATCGGCATCACGAGCTTGACAAACACTATTTAAAATGGTGCAACAAACTCGGACCGAGAGGGGAGCCCTAGAGTTGGGCTGATGCGGGAGAAGAAGCGGGGGCGTTAGATTTGTTCTGTTTTTCTATTGCAGACCGAACTTACGGTTGTGGACCTTGATATTTACTCAGAATAAAGTATTAGCTTAGTTTTTAAGAAAATCATTAATTCGAGCAATATGGTACTACGTCCAGGATTGTTATTTACACGCTAAAACGAGTTTGTTGTTGCCAAGATTGTCTTTTGCCTGTGATTTTAGGTTTATGAACCATGAAGAACATCTAATTACATGACTAGATCATTTCATCTACAAACTAATAATACTTGATCAATTCATGACTTGGTTGATAACTAATTTACACGAGCAATATACACATTGAAACTTGATCACACGAAATTAATTGTGATAACATGCGTGCACAAACTTGCTAGAAATAAATATAAGGAAAGTAGTTTAGTTCATTTGAAGCGAAATTATAGCCATTGGACCGGCATCAAGCTCATGCTGATATACCATGAAATAGGTGCAACTATGGTGTGTCCAATATGATTCGACAAGATCTCCATTGACACATTTTCCTTAATAACTCTTGGAGTCAGAAATACACATGCCTATGTTCCAAGACCAACTCAGACTATATTTTTCCTTGGTTCACTAGAAAGGAGCAACTGTCCTCGAGTGGTAATGTATTTGACAAACATGGTTTAGTTTTACTGATAATATCGATTTCTTGTAGTATAAACAATGTCATTACCTTATTTTTTCTTCAAGTGTAGCATATATGTTCCAGTTCATACACATGGGATGTTGATATATCCCCGATACATTTTGAAACAAAGAAACATTTATTTAAAGCATATGGTATAGATCTGCAATATGATTCCCAACATATTTATCGATTTCTCTTAGTACCAAAATAATATTTCATGGCTTTTTTAACTATAGCATATATGTATCATATCATTATTCATGATGTGTTTTTATATTTCCAGTACATTTTGAAGCAAGCAAACGAGTATTTAATTTATGCATCTCATTTTGTAGTTTCACTTGAAGGAAATAATTCTCAAATCATTTATGTTCTTATTTACACATCCACTATGGTGGAGAAATCATATATGAAAACCATATATGACAATGTTTTACATCATGTCGACCATGTGACACGAGCTAGTTTGGTTCACTCTTTCATCACATGAAAATTTAGGGGAACACAAGACATGAAATTGGAGCTATATTTTAATATAGATAAGATTTGGAAATCATGCTACTATTATGAGTTTATCACTATCCATCAATCAAAATGACATGATTTATTCTTTTTACAATTCATAAATTATTCAATCTCATTTGATTCTCTTTAAATGGTTGTGACATTAGGTACATGTGAGTGGATATATATACATACATATGCAACAAAGCTATCTCCCACACAATGTGAACTAAAATATTTGACTAGAGTAAGTCCAATTATATGCTAGTATGCAAGTAAGCTATCTCCCACACCATAATTTTTCAGCAGTAGACAAATAGAGAGGAAGTTAAGTGTACATTTGAGGACACAAATATCTGTGTATACATAATGTCTATCTTATGTACTATGTGAACCATAGACTGGTCGCTCGTATCACGCAAAAATGGAAACATGATTAGAGGTCTGAAGTTCGTTATTAATGAGAAAAACACATATTTCGAAGAAGAGATTATTTGTGTGAAATAAACAATAATTCAACTTTGTATTGTTTGAAAAAGGACATTTGTAATTTGTGTAAATCTAGTGGAGGTAAGTTGAAATGCAATATATGTTCTTATTTGATTTCATATCCTAGATATGATATTTGATCTGCATAATATATATGCTTTTATGTTATTTTTCGCCAAATCTAATCATCTGAGACGTGACACACATAAATTTTACCATATTTGCTTTCTTGTAATTTATATTCCCCACACGAAAGCAAGGAGAAGGTCATGGCGTGCACATGCTGCTCCTTTGATGTCGAAATGTTTTCCATACATTTTGTAAATTAGCAACATCTTTTACTTATGGAGCGAACATGAAAATATAGCATGTAACGCACTTCATAAAAGTCAGAAGAGTCAAAGACTTTTTGTTCTTATATGCACCAAAAGGCTCATAATTTTTTTATAAACTATGGGTTCAAAGGTTTGACATAGAACCACGTATTCCAAGTGTACTCCACATTGCAGGACTCTTTTGTCACATGAAAATATGGAAAGAAAAGGCACAAAAATGCTTATCTTAATGAAGAAAATATTTGGAAATCACAGTCCAATTGATGAGCGTATCAGCACCATGCATCAAAATATAATATGATACTACTATTTACTTTTTATTGGCAAATATTTATCTATTAATTTAGTTAATCTCATGTGATTCTAAGAAATCGAGTATGCAACCGAGCAAATTGTGTCTCAATGCAACTCAATAAGTCTCTTTTGTTATTGAACCTCATTAGATGCAGTCATTTTATGAAATAAAAAAGAGTTCATCGAGTTAATGAGAAAAAATGTTTTTATGTAAATCTAGTGAAGGTAAGTAGAAATGCAATATATGTTTATATTTGTTGTCATATCCTAGATATGCTATTTGATCTGCATCGCCAAATCTAATCAATGAGATGTAGCACACATACAAACACACATATTAATGGGTATTGAGCATGAGCGGATTTAGAGAGGTACCATCACAACCCCTCGAATATCACGATTTGGTTGATATCATCTAGTATTTGTACCTCAACCTACTTTTCGATTTTTCTCAAGCCAATTCGTATGAAATTTCTAATTTGTATTAAGCTTTGACAACGCCTAGTGTTTCATTTCTCATAGATATTGAACTCATGAATTATATTTTTTGTGTTCATGTGCAATAGTCAATTGTGCTTGTGAAGTATGGAATGCCAGGTGGTAAAATCAACCAATTGTCTTGTGAAAAGAGCCAAAATGGACGGTCTGACTCTGAGTAGGATTTCTCAGAGACAATCACTAGCTTGATAATGTTTATTTGGCAAGTAGTGGACAAATAACAACCAGTCGTAGTGAATTATTAGATGTTCCAACTGGGCTATCTGATTTGGTGATCACTTCCAGCGCCATGCCCTTTCAATAGAAGTCTATGCCTACATCGACGGGATCAAGCTATCTGCCTAATTTTCTAGTTAGTGTAACTTGTTCCTATGAATATTTTTGTCTCTTGTTGTTGTTTCATTTGCCGAATTCTCAAGCTGGATTCCCCAGCGGCTCGTTGTAAGTGTGTTATAAGTGTCGTTGTAATGTTGGCTGTGTTCGCTTTGTTAATTCAAAGCAGGCCTCTTTGAGCCTTCCCTTTTAAAAATTATTAGATGTATGTGTTGAATTGCTAGGAAAATATGATGTGTTTTGGGTCTTCAAGAGAAGAGAGTGAGTTTAGTTCAAGCTTATCTTACATAGCTACTAGACTGTTAGATCTAGTATCTAAAATACATACATGCAATTGTTTTGTCATGTGTTCCATGTGATATAATATGACTTCCCTTGGTCATGCAAACAACATTTGGAATCTATCAAACATTAGGATCAAGCGCCCGTTTCACCCAACAAGGGGCATGTGTCCTCAACTTATACCAGATTTGACATGCCCGGTATAGCTAATTTCTAGAAATAATGAATTTTATTTGATTGACTAATATAAATAATTTTACCATATTTGCTTTCTTGTAATTTATATTCCCCACGGAAAACCAAGGAAAAGGCCATGGCGTGCATACCCTGCTCCTTTGATGTCAAAATATTTCTGGTGCACTTTGAAGCTGAAGGGAATATGCCCGAGAGGCAATAATAAAGTTGTTAGTATATTATTCCAAGTATATAATATATGTTTATTTTGCATGCTATAATTGTATTAATTGGAAACATTAATACATGTGTGTTTAGTAAACAAAATACGAAGTTCCTAGTAATGCCTCTCGTATAAACTAGCCCGTTGATTAACAACATGATCAAGGTTTCCTGATCATGGACATTGGATATTGTTAATCACGAGGTCACAACATTGGTGGAATGATGTGATGAACATTCATCCGAAGTATAGCAATACGATCAAAGTCATTGTGTTTAAATTGCTATAACATCATACAAAGTAATTCTAGTCCTTAGACCATGAGATCATGTCAGTCACTAACACTAGAAGAATAACTTGATAACATCAAACGTCACACCGTAATAGGGTGACAATAAATGTGGGTTCATATACTCCAAAAGTGTTATGTAGAGGCTCATGGATCAAGATTGGGATTTCTTCATCCCGATGACGGATATATATACTCTGGGCCCTCTTGGTGATATCACATTGAGATAGCTTGCAAGCAAGTGATGTGATCACTAGAATGTTATATCACGGGAACGAGAAAAGAGTGCATGTCGGTAAAGAGATCAAACTAGGTATGGGGATAGCGATGATCGAATATCGGACATGTAATATATCGTGAGATAAAGGGATTTAGTTACTAACGTTAAAGGTTCTCACGATCACAGAAGTCATCGTTGAATGTGTAGGAGTCAGTACGGATCTCCAGGTCCCACTGCTGATTATTGATCGGAGAAGGGTCTCGATCATGTCTACATTATTCGCGAACCGTAGGGTGACACACTTAAGGGATACCGACACCATTTGGAGAAAATATATTTCAAATAAAAGAATTACAAAGCGCTAGAATTATTTCAATGGACACCGAAATTGTTTCAGGTGAAATTGCTGAAATTGGTTCTGCATGTGATATTGAAATGTTGCAGAGGTTTTATATGAATGTTTGTTAATTAAAGTAATTAACAAAATTCTGAATAAAATAAATAAAATAGTTTTATTAAATGAGAGATACATTAACTTTGGTGGAAAATTTAATGGGGATGAGTGGAATTTTAAGTGGAGGCAAAATTGATGTGAGTGGGAGCTCCACACACATGAATGTGGAAGAGGTGGAGGCACCTCCATGGACGGCGGCCACTATCTCCTCTCATCTTACACCTCCTCGTGAAGGATCTCTCCCCCTCTAGAATTATTTTCTCATGGTCTCGGATTAGCAAGATACATATTTCTGGTGCCTTTTCGTCTGGAAGGAGTTGCTACTTCTGCTCTATCGCTGGAGCGAGGAGGCGGAGGTCGTTCGGTGGACCAGACGTGTGTGCGATCATGGATGCGTTGCTGATTTGCGGCGCTGGACTTCCATTCGATTTTGAGATTGGCAAGCGTATGACTACATCATTTATGAGTTCAACCTCGTAACACTTTGTCGGTCTTCAAGGGTATGTTCTCTATGGATGTATATCCACTCGTTGTTTGTATCTAGGTAGATAGATCTTGGTGCTTAGTAGTTTCCATCGTAGGAATTTTTTGTTTTCTATGTTGTGAACCCCAACAGTGCTATCAGAGCCTGATCTATGCGTAGATGCTTTGCAGGGGTAGAACACATAAGAGTATGTGGGGAGATGATGATCATGTTATTGTATCTTATATGTATTTTGGATATTGGTGTCATATTGGTATGAAGCGGTCCGGATTAACTTTACATGTCCTCACACATGAGACCTATTCCACGTTTGACATGCAACTAGTTTTGTATAAGTGTCTAGTGGGTATCTGTCTCTCCTACTATAGTCAATATTTGATTTACAACGAGTTGCTAATAATTTGGTTATCATCGTTGTGGTTCCATGTTCTTAGGTAAGACCGGTTCTATCTTCAAAATCCCTAAGCCACATAAAAACATGCAATTGATAAATTAGAAGCGTCTAGTTTAGTTGTTGCTGGGCGAGTGTCATGACATAGTAATGTTATAATTTGAAGTATGGTTGATACTCTTGGAAATTATAGCATACCTGACATGGGTATGATTACTCAGATGCTTATTATGGGTATGATTACTCAAATGCTTATTATTTGTTACCCTATATTGGGTAAAAGGCCTACGGCCCATGAAGATTTCAGATAACAGTCCAAGGAATCAACCGACAAAGACTTTGATTGTATTAGGAAAGAAACTATGAACCGACATTGTGTTGGTATTGTAATTACGTGTGTATCAAACCTATCCGCATACAGCTTTGAGACCCTGCCTATTCTATATAGGACGGGAGAAGCCCAAGCGAGGGTACCAAAATCTAGAGGACAACTTGTAATAGTGTGTTTCCCAATATTCAGGCGACTTTGTCTTTATCGTTTTCCTAACATCCGACGAAATCCCTAGTGTTCTCTTTTCCGTGAAAGCCCAAGTCCATCACCATGGACATTGCTAAGGTTACCCCTCATAATTGGCGCCATCTGTGGGAAGCCTGAACGCTGGAAACACGGATTCGGTGGAACGCTCTCCACCAAGCATCAACTCGATGAAAGCAAATCCACACCCTCCCACCCTTGTATTGGTACCCGCCGATTTTAACGGTAGATCCGATCTAATCATTGGAAGCCTACACTTCCAAGCAGACAACATACAAGAATCACACCCTTCAGCCCTGATCGCATCAGAACCGTTGGTGCGAAAAGCTACACCCATAGCGGTACTAGCATCGTCCGTTGGATCCTCCACGGACATCTCAGCACGGATCAAAGCAGGAGAAGAAGGCCACTAGCCAATCTCACCACACGAAGAAAACCAGACAAACTCAGAACCCGAAGAAAGCAACGAAAATGTCGATGTCGACTTTGAAGAAAGGATGGCGGCAATCTATCCAGAACTACGATATCAGAGCACTGCCAACACACCCGTAGAAGAAAAAGGTGATGCCATTAGGCCACGCACAACACGCCACCAAGTGTACATGATCAACGGAGATACCTCGACACCACGCGACGAAAACGGTAACCCTATTATCAACCCCGATGATATTTTATCACATGACCATGCAGGAAACCATGACAACGAAGGAGAACACGGAAATAGAGAGAAACATCAGATAATCGCATAATCCAAGGAGGATGCGGAGAACCTCACACAGGAGAGAGACAAGGACTTCGGCTACCAGCGTCGGCATGGAAAAAAGCAAGGGAGGCAATTTCGGGAGCAGTCCCAATGATGGTGGATGCTTCGCATGAGGATCTATTGGCATACCAATATCTGACTCACCACAAGAAGAGAGACCTACTCCGGATGCAAAGACAACTCGATGAAAAAAAAGATTAGCCGACGAATCTAGTTTATGACGGGAACAATTAAGCTCTACTCGAGGTTCAAGGAGTGTAACAGGAGAAACACCACCAAGAAGGTGAACATCTCTACTACATAATATCCCCGAAGTAGAATCATCCGAGATTGCAACCTATCATTCATGTCAATCGATCAAGCAGGAAATATCAAGGCAAAAACAGCCTAGGCAGCCATTGTGGCCGCGCAAACATATCTGATCACCACTCAACCCGCACCCGATGATCCGCGCGGGGCCCTTCACCGCTCCGCCCTGATGAACCTCGGCATGGTAGGAGCCTCACTCGCGAAAGCAGAACAAGGACTCACACAAAGGTCCCCACGATGTCACAACAGTCCTCTGCAAGTAGGACACACCTGATGATCTCGATCACCACACCAGGCACATCTCGTAGGATCCGAGCCGCGAAGCAATACAAGAAATGACAACACCCAGCACAGGAGCAGCGAACCCAGAGATGAAAGCCACAACCAATGATACCACGATGGATACAATGCAGACCATCACGAGTTATGTGGGGCCAGCTGTTTCATGCAGAGGATTCGCAAGGCATCAGTACCCAAGGACTTCAAACTTCCACACGACCATCACAAATACGATGGGCTCCAGGAACCCGAGGCTTGGTTAGCGGACTATTTGGCCACCGTCAAATTGCAGGGTGACTCTAGAACTACCGTAATGCAAAGTATACAACTACATCTCACCGGTGCCGCAAGATCATGGTTGAGGCAGTTACCCAAAGATTCAATTGGTAGCTGGAATGACCTGGAAGATAAATTCATCCGACATTTCCACTCCACATTCAAACGACTAGCATCCTTGGAACAATTGCGGGCGTGCAAACAGAAATCCGGAGAATCAATAAGAGCATTCATACAATGGTGGAATATTATCAAAAACTTAGCTGAATCCCCATCCGACGAAAGGGCCATCGACGCCTTCAACGACGGTCTCCGTCACCGAGAATTCATAGAAGAACTAGGATGAGTTAAACCAAAGACAGTATCACAGTTAATGGAGATAGCAAATAGCTGGGCTGATGGAGAGGACGCGCTACATAATAAGCGCGCACAGTCACCTGAGGAAGATAGGGATAAACGCGGCAACGATAGAAGAAGAAGGAACAACAATGGAAACACAGGACCAAGTTACGTTGCAGCAGGTTTTTCAGGTGAAGGTAATAACAGAAGCAACGACCACAGTGGTGGATACTGCCAGAATAGGGATGACGTTGGAGGAACTCAGTCCGCATAGCGGTACCAGCCCAGATCACGAGACCCACCTATGTTCGCAATGCAAGTGCTGGAAGGGCCCTGCAATATGCATTTTTACATCGACTCAGCAGGCAGACGACAATCCAATCACCTGATGAAAGATTGACGAACATTCTTGAAAATGCAGGAGTTATGCAACGCAAAGGCAACCGAAGTAGCAAATAGAGGATACACATCCACGCCTGGTGCACTAGCCATCGGTGCACCACCACCACAAAACACAAACGATCAAAACAACGAGTACCCCAGATCAAAATGAACAATGTCTATGATTCAGAAAGGGCGTCCATCCAACAGAATTCAGAAGCTCATTACAAGACAAATCAATATGGCGGAAACAACAACATCAGCTACACCCAAATATCTCCACTAGTCAGAGCAAGAAATCACATTTAGCAGAGCCGATCATCCACTTTGGGTCCCACGACCAGGTCACTCAGCCCTGATAGTCGAAGCACAAATTGGCGGGTTCGATATGAGCAAGGTCTTCATGGATGTAGGAAGTAGCATAAATCTGATCTACGCAAAAACGTTGAGAACAATAGGCTACCCCCTGGATAATCTTGCTCCAACAGAAACATCTTTCCACGGAATAGTACCAGGTAAAGCTGAAATCCCTTTAGGCAAAGTTTTTCTTGATGTTGTTTTTGGTTCCAAGACAAATTTCAGGCGAGAAAAACTTGAATTTGAAGCCATGGATTGGCCATCACAATATCATGCAATCCTGGGACGACCAGCCTTTGCATGGTTTATGGCAGTACCTCATTATGCATACTTAGTAATGAAAATGCCAGCACCAAGGGGAAGTATCACGGTACAAGGAAGCTTCACACGTGTAGACAACTGTGATCGAGAGTTCAACAAAATTTCGGAATCTTTCGGGATGGAAACAGAGTTTGAGCAACTCAAAAGCTCAGCAAATGCACAACCTCTAGAAGTAACACGTGTCAATCCTGGTCAGGCTTTTGACACGGCAAAAGACACAAAAGAAGTACAGATCCACCCCGCCGACCCGACGAAAACAACATTCATGGCCTCTAATCTTGATCCCGCATAGGAAAGCGTGCTCATCGAGTTCATCCGTGAGCACTCTGAGATTTTCGCACGGTTACCTTCTGACATGCCGGGAATCCCCAGGGAACTCGCTGAGCATGCATTAAATCTAGATCCAAAGGTGAAACCAGTAAAGCAACCGCTTCGGTGCTTCGCATAACCAAATCGCAAGGCTATTGGAAAGGAGCTCAATCGCCTAACTGATGCCAATTTTATCAAAGAACTAACGAAATCAGAATGGCTCGCAAACCCAGTATGTGTTCCAAAGAAAAACACTACAGAACTTCGGATGTGCATTGACTTTACTGCACTGAACAAGCATTGTCCAAAAGATCACTTCCCATTGCCACGAATCGACCAAATTATCGATGCAACTGCGGGATGCGAACGTCTTTCTTTCTTGGACGCTTACTCAGGATACCACCAGATTAGGATGAAGGAAGAAGATCAGGAGATACGGTGTTTATCACGCCCTATGGCGTATTCTGCTACACAACAATTTCGTTCGGCCTCAAGAACATTAGAGCAACATATCAGCGGATGATGCATAAGTGCCTGGGAAGCCAAATAGGCACAATCGTGCAAGTGTATATTGATGACGTCATAGTTACCACAAGTCAAGGATCTACGCTGATAAAGGACCTAGAAGAAACATTTAGAAATCTCGACAGGTTTAGCATCAAACTGAACCCGAATAAATGTTCTTTTGGAATTCCGATAGGGCAACTCCTCGGATATTTGGTATCAGCTAGAGGGATCGAGGCTAATCCCAAAAAAATACAAGTAATCCTCATAATGAAGAAGCCAACAAATCTACGTGGTGTACAACAACTGGCGGGACGAGTGGTGGCACTAAGTCGTTTTATTGCAAGATTAGGGGAAAAGCGCTGCCATTCTACGCCCTCATGAGGAAATCAGAGAAATTCGAATGGACGAAAGAAGCTCAGCATGCCTTTGAAGATCTTAAAAGAACACTTTCGACATCCCATGTCGTCGTGTCGCCAAAAGAGAAAGAACATTTACTCCTTTATATTGCTGCCAGACATCAGGTGGTCATCATGGACCTAGTCGTAGAATGACCCGAAGAAGGAAAGACGCACGGCGTGCATAGGCCAGTTTACTTCCGGAGTGATACGCCATCTAAACAAAGGTACCCACACTACCAGAAACTAGCATACGGGGTATTTATGACAACACGAAAACTATGCCACTATTTTTTGGAGCACCCGATCATAGTGGTCAACGAAGCACCTTTATCAAGCATCCTCAACAATCCAGAAGCAACTGGGCATGTTTCTCTATGGGGCATCGAGTTATCCCCTAGGGATATCACTTATGAGAAGCGCAAAGCAATTAAGTCACAAGTTCTGCCAGATTTCATCACAGAGTGGACGGAGTTGCAATGTGCGGGTCCACCAGACCTTTCTAGTGCCTGGACAATGTACTTTGATGGCTCAAAAAGAACGGAGGGAGCAGGCGCATGAGTAGTACTAATATCACCTCAAGGCGACAAAATGCGCTATATTCTTCGGATGAGCTTTACAAATGCATCCAATAACGAAGCATAATACGAGGCCATGTTGCATGGCATGCGGATGTCCAAAGCTTGCGGTGCAACTCGCCTCAAAATATTCGGAGATTCCAATCTTGTGGCACAGTAGGAAATGAACAAGTGCGATGCTGTCAGCGAAAATATGATTGCTTATCGCGACTTATACAACATCATGGAGGCTCAGTTTGATGGGTGTGAAGTATCACACATAGGAAGAGCAAGCAATGAGGAAGCTGACAATCTAGCAAACATCGGATCACTATGTTTACCAATACCACCATGAGTTTTTGGGAGGAGATAATGGAGCGACCAATCAAAGAAAAAAGAGTCTCCGAGGTTGTGGCACCAAAAACAGGGAAAAAGAAACATCCGCAAAAAGAGTCGGGGGCTCCTTGAGAAACCAAGAGCATAGAGGAGGCCATCGAAGAAGAAAAACAAGAAATCAAAGAGGTCATGCTAATTGAACCAACCTGGATGCAGACATATATAGTATATATGACTAAAGGAGAGCTACCAGAGGATGTGATAGAAGCCCGGCGAATCACCCGACGATCGAAGGCCTTCAGGATAATCAAAGGAGAACTATATAAACGAAGTATTTCGGGTGTATTGCAACGTTGCGTAACACCCGAAGAAGGAAAAATTATACTGAAAGATATACATGAAGGAGTCTGTGGTCACCATGCTAGTAGCCGAGAAATTGCTGCAAAAGCATTCAGGGGAGGATTTTATTGGCTCACTGCAGTACAAGATGCAAAAGACATTGTCAGAACATGTGAGGCATGTCAATGATTCGCAACAAAGCCTGGAGCACCCGCTGCTGAGCTGAATCCCATACCCTTGGCTTGGCCTTTCACTCAGTGGGGACTCGGCATGGTGGGAAAACTTCACAAATCATCGCCAGGAGGGCACGTTTTTCTACTAGTAGCAGTTGATAAATTTACTAAATGGATTGAAGCAATGCCTGTGACCACCCAAGATGGAACTTCGGCTATGAATTTTATCAAATCCATAGTATTTTGGTTTGGCATACCGAACAGCATCATCACGGATAATGGGACCAACTTCACCTCCGATGAGTTCAAGGAGTACTGTTAAGAGATGGGCATCAAAATAAGCTACGCTTTGATAGCTCACCCGCAAACAAATGGACATGTCGAAAAAGCCAATGGACTAGTTACCGCTGGACTCAAAAAGAGATTACTGGCACCACTTGACAGAGCAAAAGGAGCACGGGTGGATGAATCGCCATCCGTATTATGGAGTTTACGTACAACTCCAAATAATTCAACACAAGAGACACCATTTTTCTTGGTCCACGGTGCGGAAGCTGTGCTTCCAGTTGAGGTATCACACGAATCACTAAGAGTAGCTGCATATAATGAAGAGGAATCAAGAGAAGCACTTGAGGATGATGTGGATGCACTTGATGAAGCCCTCTAAAGAGCAACTATGTACTAGGAGAACCTGCGCAATTACCATATTAGAAGATTACGACCTAGGTCCTTCGAAGTAGGGGACCTAGTTCTTCGCATCAAGCAAGATGGTCACAAGAAGCTAGAATCGCCATGGGAAGGACCATGCATCGTCACAGAAGTTATTCCCGGAGGAGCATATCGACTACAAGACAAGAAGAAAGGAGTAAATTACTCAAATCCATGGAACGTAGCACAACTATGACGTTTTTATGCATAAGATTATGTGCAACATTATAAGAGTTACAGTTCGGCTTATTAAGCCAAGATGTCCAGGATAAAGGCTAATGGCCATCTACTCAAAAGAATAATGTATCGTCGATTTTTGACCTATATATAAAGAGATAAGTTATTTGTACCTTGATATTCAAAGATCAAATGCTTTCCATAAAGCTAACAACAACTATGAGCCTATGTCCAGATACATGCATCCAAACATAGACTCGGGGGCTACTCCCATCGGGAGCGCTAGCGTGCACCCAATAGAAATTCAATTGTGTATGAAGTATATTGATAATTGCAAAATACTTTCGAGTTTTACACTAGTGTATCCTCAAAAAGGTGTTACTCCCATTGGGAGATTGTATAAAATAAATAAACTATCTGATATAATCAGAAAGTTTGGCAGCCCAACAGGCCAACCGCCATTAAATCCAAAAAACCTCGGATCACTCTGACGCGACAAAAAATCCGAATGTCGTGTTCAGAAACATGAAGGTAAGACCCCAGGATTCGTCATGTGTGGCCTGGTAATCGCACAAGAATGCGCTCTGCTAGTAAAAAATCCGTATCAACGATACATCAAAAAATCCCGACGGACGCGTTGGGTACCCGATAAAAATAGAAAACTGGAATTCAGTATTCAGTAAGACCTGAGTGGCTCGAACTGAATTACGCCAGTTACAAAATCTGGATTCGAGCCTAGGGACTTGAATTTGATGTAGGTCAACCTTGTTTTTGCCCAGGAGCAATTAACTGATTCCCGATCCGTCAGAACCATCAGACTCATTGTACGAAATCCATACAAAATACAAAAATGATAAAGAGAAAGGAAAAAGAGACTTGGAGACTCAACCTAAAACTGCGGTTCAGGCAGAGTCTCGGGGGCTACTGACATGGGTATGATTACTCAGATGCTCATTATTTGTTACCCTACATTGGGTAAAAGGCCTACGGCCCATGAAGATTCCAGATAACAGTTCAAGGAAGCAATCAACAAAGACTTTGATTGTATTAGGAAAGAAACTACAAATAGACATTGTGTTGGTATTGTAATTACGCGTGTATGAAACCTATCCGCATACAGCTTTGAGACCCGGCCTATTATATATAGGATGGGAGAAGTCCAAGCGAGGGTACCGAAATCTAGAGGAAAACTTGTAATAGTGTGTTTCCCAATATTCAGGCGACTTTGTCTTCATCGTTTTCCTGACATTCGACGAAATCCCTAGCGTTCTCTTTTTCGGGAAACCCCAAGTCCATCACCATAGACATTGCCGAGGTAACCCCTCGTCAATACCCAACGTGTAAGTTCCATAGACCTAGACTTACAGATAAAGGAATGATAAAGACCATGCCATGATTCACATGATAGTGATCAAGTGCAAGAACCATATCATTTTACTTTATACTTATGATGTTTGTTTGCATCTTATATTGCTTGTATGGCTCTTTAGTAGCATTATAAGATGATACCTCATTTAGATATCAATATAAAATATGTTCTTCCTTAAGTATGCATCGTTTTCGTCGTTTCAAGACACCACGTGATGATCGGGTGTGATAGACTCTATGTTCGCATACAACGGGTGTAAGACAGTTTTACACACGTGAATACTAAGGTTCTTACTTGGCGAGACTAGCATGTATAGACATGGCCTTGGAACACGGACCGAAAGGTTAAGCATGGGTCATATGGTTGATATGATGCACATATAGATGCTCGCCTTTGAAGCTACACCGACTCACGTGATGATCGAATTTGGTGTAGTGGATCTGGTTCATGTAATCACCAAAAAGACACGAGGGACGTTGTTTTTGAGTGGGAGTTCATTTGTAATTTGGATTAGTTGAACTCAATCTATCATAAACTTAGTCTAAATAAACTTTACAAATTCTATTGTAGATGACACCACCTGCTTTTAATTTTAATGTGTTCTTGGAGAAAGAGAAACTTGCAACGGATGGTAGCAACTTTACCAACTGGGTCCTAAATCTGAGGATTCCCCTAACTGCTGCACAAAAGAAATCTGTACTAGAAGCACCGCTAGGCCCCCCACCAGCTCCTAATGCCCCTGACAAGGAAAATAATATGTACTCGACTCGTCAGGAGGACCAAAATATCGTTCATTGCGGCATACTGTATGGGCTGGAGCCGGAACTTCGAAAGCATTTCGAAAATGGCAATGCCTTTGATACCATGCATGGGTGAATTGAAAATGATTTTCGATACCCATGCTGCCGTATAGAGGTATGATGCTTCTGAAAAAGTTTTTTAGTTGCATGATGGAGGAGAATAGCTCCGTTAGTGAGAACGTACTCAAAATGTCTGGGTACACCGATAAGCTTGTGTCCTTGGGAATAATGATTCCCATTGACTTATGCATACATCGTGTCCTCCATTCTCTGCCACCTAGCTACAAGAGCTTTGTGATGAGCTATAACATGCAGGGCATGAAGAAGTCTCTCCCCGAGCTTCTATCTATGCTTAAGACTGCTGAAGTGGAGATTAGGAAAGAACATCAAGTGTTGATAATTAATAAGACCACCAGTTTCAAGAAAGACAAGAAGGGTAAACAGAAGGGAAAGAAGGGCGGCAAACCTGTTGCTGCGCCTGAAAAGAAAACCCAAGCTAGCCCTAAGTCTGATACCTAGTGCTATTATTACAAGGGGACTGGCCATTGGAAGCGCAACTGCCCCAAGTATTTGGCAGATAAGAAGGCGGGCAAGATGAACAAAGGTATATTTGATATACATGTTATTTATGTGTACTTGACTAGTACTCGCAGTAGAACCTGGGTATTTGATATTGTATTAGTTGCTAATATATGTAACTCAAATCAGGGGTTGTGGAACAAGCGACAGCTAGCAAGGGATGATGTCACGATGTGTGTCGATAATGGATCAAAAGTTGATGTTATCGCCGTCGGAACACTGCCTCACCATTACCATCGTGACTAGGTATAAATCTAAATAATTGTTATTTGGTGCATACTCTGAGCATGAACATTGTATCCAGATCATGTTTATTGCGAAGCGGTTATTCATTTAAATCCGAAAACAATGGTTATTCGATTTATATGGATAATATATTTTAGTCATGCACCTGTGATGAATGGTTTATTTCTGTTGAATCTTGATAATAGTGATACACATATTCATAATGTTGATGCTAAAAGGATTAAACTTGATAATGATATATCTACATATATGTGGCACTGCCATCTATGTCATATTGGCGTAAAACGCATGGAGAAGCTCCGTTCGGATGGACTTTTGGAATCACTTGATTTTGAATCATTTGATACATGTGAGCCATGCCTTATGGGCAAGATGACTAGAACCCCGTTTTTCGGTACAATGGAGCGGAGGACAGATTTATTCAAAATCATACATACTGATGTATGTGGTCCAATGAGTGTCTCGGCGCGAGGTGGATATCGTTATTTTGTTACTTTCACGGATGATTTGAGTAGATATGGATATATCTATTTGATAAAACACAAGTCTGAAACCTTTAAAAAGTTTAAGGAATTTCAGAGTGAAGTGGAAATTATCGTAACAGAAAGATTACATTTCTGCAGTCTGACCGTGGAGGTGAGTATCTAAGCTACGAGTTTGGCACACACATGAGAGAGTGTGGAATAGTTTCACAACTCACGCCTGCTAGAACACCACAGTGTAATGGTGTATCGGAACATCGTAATCATACCTTATTGGATATGGTTCAATCTATGATCTCTCTAACTAACTTGCCACTTTTGTTTTGGGGTTATGCACTAGAAACCGCTGCATTCACTTTAAATCAGGCTCCATCTAAATCCGTTGAAAAGATGTCATATGAATTGTGGTTTGGAAACAAACCTAAGCTGTCATTTCTTAAAGTTTGAGGATGCGATGTTTTATGAAGAAACTTCAGCCTGATAAATTCGAATCAAAAGCGGAAAAATGTGTCTTCATAGGACACCCTAAAGAAACAATTGGGTATTCCTTCTAGCACAGATTCGAGGGCAAGGTTTTCATTGCCAAGAATGGATCCTTTCTAGAGAAAGAGTTTCTCGCGAAAGGTGTGAGTAGTCGAAAGGTAGAAGTCGGAGAGGTTATTGAACCTTCTCTTCATGAAACAGCAGTGGCGCAGTGCCAGAAATTGTTCCAGAGTTGACTTCACCGAATGAATAAGGAACTAATGATAATGATCATGAAACTCCAAAAGAGGACACTACCGAACCTCGCAGGTCAAGCAGGACATGTGCAGCGCCTGAACTGTACATAAATCCTATTGTGAATTTCATGATTGATGAAATAGATGACCCGGCGACGTATGAAGAAGCGATGATTGAAGGAAATATGCCCTAGAGGCAATCATAGAGATGATTGTATTTCATGTGTATCCATGAGTTATTATAATGTTCCTTGAATATCCATATACCAGGCAACTTGTATTGATTGGCAATTATGTGAATTGTTTGTGAAACTCTTTACTTGTATGGTTATCTAATAATTGTCCCTAGTCGGAGTTCATGCGAGGACACACGTGAATATTAGACTAGCACATCGATTGGTTAATGACTATGTTTCGCAAGTCATTGACATGGAGATGTCAAACCAATGATGTGGACACATGTTATGAACATGGGGTTGGACTGACCCAACATGAGACTAGCAATAATACTTGCAGCTCTCTCTACACATCGTGTACGTTTTGTCCTTAGACCTGAGATTGTCGCATGTACTTGAGATGTGGATCGACCTACTTTGGGGCTATCAAACACTACTCCGTAACTGGGTAGTTATAAAGGTAGTTTTCGGGTTTGTCCTGATACATGCTGTAAGGCATCGGTCAATCAAGATGGGATTTGCCCCTCTCTACTTGAGAGAGATATCTCTGGGCCCCTCGAGTGATCGGATCCAGAAATGCATGGCCGTGCTACATATGGTTAAGAGTTAACCTAGTAAAGGGATTCTGAATCACAGTATCGAGAAAGAGAGGTCAGCTTAGAGCTAGACCAAATATCGTGAGGCAAAGGGAAAGACATGTACTCAACCTTGTGATGGTTCGTCCGAATGATCTTTATATGCGTTTAGGAGTTGGCACGTCTTGCTAGAGGCCGCTACCAACTATTGACGGAGTAAGTGTACTCGCGTCATGTCTATACGTGTATGAACCTATAGGGTCACACACTTTAGGGGCTGGAAGCCTAATGAGGATTGGATCCGAATTAGACCAGGCTTAGGCTGCTAATGGGCTGCTAATGTAGAAGCCCACCAGGGATGCCTATATAAGAGGGAGTGAGGCGAGCTGAAAAAGGGAGAGCATTCCACCCAGCCGCCACTCCTCTTCCGCCTGTGTTGCACGCGCAGACCTAGCAGTCTGGCGTGTGACGACTTCCACTCCGGACGTGTGGATACCTCGGAGGTGCTGCATCTGTAGCACTTGGACGAGCCGCGCAAAGGGGAGCTGCTCGTGGGACGAGGACGAGGAGGAGACGTAGAACATCTACACTGCCGCAACGTGCTTCATCGAGTTCCGCACCTGCGCGTCTAGCGGTAATCCCGTGATCTATGACAATAGTATTCCTGGTTGAGGCGGTAGAAATTTTTGATTTTACGCTAGTGTAGCCTACCCGTTACCCTTCAATGATGAGCTCGGATTCCAACAAATGGCTAGAAGCCATGAAATCCGAGATGGAATCCATGTACGAAAACCAGGTTTGGACCTTGGTGGACTTACCTCATAACCGAAAGGCCGTTGAGAATAAATGGATTTTCAAGAAGAAAACTGATGCTGATGGTAATGTGACAATCTATAAATCTCGACTTGTCGCGAAGGGGTTTCGACAAATTCAAGAAGTTGACTACAATGAGACTTTCTCTCCCTTAGTGATGCTAAAGTTGGTTAGGATTATGTTACAATTGCTACATATTTAGATTATGAAATATGGCAGATGGATGTCAAAACCGCGTTCCTCAATTGTAATATTGAATAAGAGCTGTATATGATACAACCAAAGGGTTTTGTCGATCCTAAGGATGCTAACAAGGTATGCAAACTTCAGTGATCCATTTGTGGACTAAAGCAAGCATCCCGGAGTTGGAATCTCCGCTTTGATGAGGTGATCAAAGAGTTTGGATTTGTCCAAACTTATGGAGAGGCTTGTATTTACAAGAAAGTGAGTGGGAGAAATGTGGCATTTCTAATATTATATGTGGATGACATATTACTAATTGGAAATGATATAGATCTTTTAAACATTGTTAAAAGTTATCTAAACAACAAATTTTCTATGAAGTACCTTGGTGAAGCATCATACATTTTAGGCATCAAGATCTATAGAGATAGATCAAGACGCCTAATTGGGCCATCACAAAGTACATACCTTGATAAGATTTTTAAAAAGTTTAAAATGGACGGAAGTAAGAAGGGGTTCTTACCTATGTTGCAAGGAAAGACATTGAGTAAAACTCAAATTCCGGCTGTGGTAGAAGAAAGAGAGATAATGGATAAGATCCCCTATGCCTCAACCATAGGCTCTATAATGTATGCCATGCTGATACGTCTATTTTGCATCACTATTTTATATCATAATTTACTGTTATTCATTGATATATTTCATATTAAGAGATGATACTTATGTTATTTCATCTATTTTTGCATGGTTGATGACTTTTGGAGCATGGACCGCTGCAGTCAGAATTCTGATGGAAAAGGTGTTGTTTGGAGGCAAAATTCGCGAAGATCAGAAAATCCAGGGAAACACATGGAAAATCCTATTTTCCAGAAGACGAAGAAAGCCAGAAGGGGAAGTGGAGATGGGCCACAGGGGGCCCACACCACACCCTGGCGCGGGCGACCCTAGGCCGCGCCACCAGGTGGTGTGGCCGCCCTGGTCCACTCTAGCCTCTCCCCTCTGGCCTATATTATCCTCCCGAAACCCTAAGACTCGGGGAGCGACCATAGAAAGATTCCGCCGCCTCTGCGGGGCAGAAAACACCGAGAGAGAAAGATCTCTCTGACAGATAGAATTCTGCCAGGGGAATTCCTTCCCAGAGAGGGGACATCGTCGCCATCAACACCACCATCAAGCTGGACTTCATCGGGATCATCATCATCATCATCATCACCACCATCATCTCCACCAGCACCATCATCACCACTTCATACCGCTGTAACAATTGGGTTGAATCTTGCATAGTTCTTAGGGGAAACTTTCCCGGTGTAGATTACGCCTTGTAGTTGATGCTATTGAGTGAACCATTGAATTATCATTTATGTTCATATTGTTACATATCATTATATCATCTCTGATCATGATGCATATGATGTCTTGTGAGTAGTTCATTTTGTGCTTGAGGACATGGGAGAAGTCATGTTGTTAGTAGTGGAATTGTGTTGAGAAAGATTCAATGGTTTGATATTTAAGTTGTGGTGTACTTCTTCTAGTGGTGTCATGTGAGCGTCGACTACATGACACTTCACCTATATCGGCCTAGGGGAATGCATTGTGTATTTGGCTACTAATCATAGGGGTTGCCGGAGTGACAGAAACCTGAACCCCTATTAGGAAACCATTGCACAAGGGACGTCAGGGTCTTAGAGTTTAAAGTTGTGGTTAGGTTTCTACCTTAATTACTTTCTTGTACTTGCGGATGCTTGCAAGGGGTTTAATCACAAGTATGTATTAGTCCTAGGAAGGTCGGTACATTAGCATAGGTTCACCCACACAACACTTAGAAAACTAAAGAAGATTAATCAACTATATGAAGCGAAAGCACTTGACGATATTCCCATGTGTCCTCGAGAACATTTGGTCATCTTAAGTAATACAACCGGCTTGTCCTTTGCTAAAGAAAGGGATTGGGCCACTTGCTGCATTTATTCTTATTGTCTTTTATTTACTCGTACTTTATTTACCTTTATTATCAAAAACCCCTAAAAATCCGTTTGCTAAGTATTTACAGAAAATTCCTGCTCCTAGCCACTCGCTAGCACCTTCTGCTCCTCGTTGGGTTCGACACTCTTATCGAAAATACTGTGATACACTCCCTATATTTGTGGGTCATCAAGACTATTTTCTGGTTCCGTTGCCAGAGAGTTAAGCGTTATTGGAGAGTGGAACTGGTAAAGGAAACTTCTACTGTGAGTATTGTTTACTTCTATTAGATGCTTTATTTTCAATATGGATAATTCGCTGAGTTTCTTATTTCGTAATGCTACTACCACTGCTAAGGTAGTAGATGAACCACCACCTGCTGAGAATGATACTTTTAAAATACCTACAAGAATTATTAATCGTGTTATGTATAACTATTATGTTGGAGATGGAACCGTCCATCCCGGTGATCATTTGCTCTTTATACACGAATTATGCGGGTTGTTCAAGTGTGCAGGTATTACTATAGATCAAGTTAAGAAGAAGTTATTCTTATTATCGCTGAAAGGAAGAGCTGAAGAATCGTATAAGCTGCTGAAGAATGGTCAAGCTCTTGAATGGGAGGAAATAGTACCTCTCTTTTATTCAAAGTTTTATCCTCCTAGTGAGATTCATAAAGATCGGAATCAAATATACAACTTTTGGCCTCTTTATGGAGAGAGTACAACTCAAGATTGGGGGAGATTGATGTTACTAATGCTCAAATGTCCCATTCATGAGCTCCCTAACAATATTATTATCAATAACTTTTATGCAAGGCGTTCTCTTCATGATAAGGATTTATTGGATGCTTCTTGTGCTGGATCATTTACACACATGGAAGAAGAAGCTAAATGGGATCTTCTAGACCGTATTCAAGACAATGTTGAAGCATGGGAGAATCACAAAGGAAGAAAGTCAGGTATAAATTATGATTATGAATGCATTGAATCTTTTATGGGAACTGATGACTTTCAAAATATTAAAAATGCTTATGGCCTAGACTCTCAAGCTATTGCTTCTTATTTTAAGGCTTTTGCTTCCTATATAGAAGTTCCTAAAATAAGTGGAATAAGTATCATGAACCATACAAAGATGTTGCTAAGTGTGTTCCTACAAGAAATACCGAAGTTTATACTGCTAATCATGCTTTACATAAACCTTATATTGAGAAAATACCTTTCCCAGTTAAAGTAAAGGAACATTCTATGATAGCTAGTATGGTTAATGAAAGTACAAGTAAAGTTGTTGAACCTGATGAACAAAAAGATGAACCTATAATAGCAAATGTGAAAGACTTTGTCACTAAATATGTGGAAGATGGACACACTATCCTTTGTAAGGATATCCCTAATATTGTTTCACAAAATAGTGTTATGAGAGCTAGTGTTCCTGTGTTTTCTGTTAGGATAAGTGATCATTGCTACAATGGTTCTTGTGATAGTTATATCATTAAGTTTACACATGATACTGAAAGTTATTATGAGAGAGGGAAGATTGTTCTTATGCATATCAATAATATCAAGTTTCCTCGTTTTATGCTTAAAGTCTTTATGTTGCACTTGTTTTGCCTTCCTATGCTTGTAGCCTCTGGTTTCAGCAACTTGTTTGTTTACAAAATTCCCTTGCATAGGAAGTGGGTTAGACTTAAACATGTGTATTTTTTCTTATTGATGCTCTCTTTTACTTCAATTCATATCTTATGTGAGCACCATTGAAATTACCATGCCCATCTTCATGGCTATAAAGAGAGAGCTTTTTGGGAGACAACCCAATATATTCTTGCTTTCAGTTTGTTTTTGTTTCTTTGAGTCTTGGAAGTTATTATTTTGGTAATAACCTCTCCTTATCCTTTTTGTTTGGTTTTTGTGTCAAGATCAACCTCTAATGAGAGAGAAGTAAGATTTGGGGAAGTTGCTGTCTCGAAACAGATTTTCGTGCTTCACCGTAAAAATTCATGAGAGATCTCTGTATGTCGGATTGAACTTTAATTTTTTGTGCTTGTGCCCCAGGTTGTTATTTAACTTTCGTTAGTTTTTCACTTTTTGATTTGAGCAACAGAAGATTTTCAAAAAAATTGATCTTTACCTGCTGGTCCGTTTTGACAGATTTTGCCACTCTTGCATTTGCTTCTTAAGTCGATTTCCCTTTGGAATTCTTTTTGGGTTTTCGGAAGGAGTTGCTACAGTCGCTTATGTTTTGATGGATTTTAGTTGAAATTGAACCTAAAAGATTTATTACCTCGCTTACCCTAATGTTGCTAATGAGAATTGTGTGAAGTTTTGTGTGAAAGAAATTTCCAGGTTAGTGGAGAAAATGGTGTAATAAGATAGTGAAAGGGTTAATGACTCAAGCAATATGTGTATGAAGATGAAGATATTGATGTTATTCAAGCGGTAATTCTGGAAGAATCTAATAAATGCCAAGTTTAGAGACCTGCAGAGTCCGTTTTCGAATAGGTAACAGTTCTGGTAAGAAAAGTTCCGCGAAAATTCTGTCCAGTTATATTTTTGCAGTTTTTATCCAACAAGGAAAGCTACGAAGTGAAAGAGGTACGGAAACGGAGCTAGGGTGGCTCACACCACCCCCTGGCGTGGGCCCCTCTGGCCGCGCCAGCAGGTGGCGTGGCCACCTCGGACTCCATCTTCGGCCCGTTTTCTCCCAGTACCTTCCTTTTGTTGTAAAACTTCGTAATATATAATCCCCCGGATCCCCCGAGGTTCGTATATTGTGTTCTTGTCGTATTTTTGTTTCGATATGTTTATGCCAGGAACTATTCTTAAAAGTTTAGAAGCACAATGGTCTCCGCCAAGGATAAGGGAAAGGAGCCTATGGAGGAAGATCTCCAAGACCCGAGGAAGGAGAAGGAGATCAAGAGTGAAGATGAAGAGGAGGCAAAGAAAAGCCAGCATCCGCACACCAGCACTACCATTGCAAGCATTGGAGTGTTGCCAAACCCTACCAAGATCAAAAGGACTACACGGATGTCAACTGGAGGGAAGCCTCCACGTCACTATTTGGCTCCACGGTCACTTCCTCCACGCACCAAGAATCATTTCCATACCCTTATCCATGAGCATCAATACCAGAATATGCCCAAGGAGAAACTACCCTCCAATTGGGATTTTCCTCGTTCTAGCCATGCAAGAAAAGAAGACTTCAAGGAGGAAGAGTGGGGAAAGAATCGCAAGAGCTGGAATTCGCAACCAGACATGATCATGAGCCGCATTGAGCAAAACTCACAGTTGATTCGTAATCTCACCTTCGAGATTGAGGACTTGGGGGAACTAATCAAAAAGCTCTTCAAGAGAATACCACCACCACTGAAGGGGGTAATTCTTCATTAGGTTTTGGCTTCCCCTTGGTTTGTTCCAAGCTTGGGGTAGTGCCGCGGTATCACATCACTATCTTCTATCTTTTTACCTTTTTAGTAGAGTCATATCATGAATAGAGAAGTTATCATGTAGGATGGTTTGCATCATGGAAGTGTCCCCCTCTCATTAGATATCTATGTATCCCTTGGTGTGAGTTGCCGTTATGTAATATTAATTATAAGTTCTATCATTTACTATTTTGCATATCTTGTATTAGTTTTCAATTCACGGTTATATGATTGATCTTGTCGTTAGTATTGGTATCACTTTGGGATCATTGAGTTAAGTTAGTTGGTTTTGGCAAACCTGTCTTGATCAGTAGCAACACTATTTTTGAGAGTTGAATGAAAAAGATAAAAGTACTTTAAATAAATATAATTTCATCATCTTTCTTTCTTGATTTGCTCGTAAGTTTAGTATTCCCTAGTTAAGATCTTTTGTGCTTCCAAGGAAGATTGCATGTTTGTTTTTATCACTTGTATGTTTGTTTGTTTCCTTCAACTCTTATGCTTGCTACCCAGCCTTGCTAGCCAAAAACCTGTACTGAGAGGGACTGCTTCTCGTGCATCCAATCCTTAAACCAAAACCTATGCCATTTGTGTCCACCATACCTACCTATTAGCACTATTGCTATTCCAAGTAAATTCATGTTTTTATCTACCTTCCAAATTAAACTTGTTATGTGAAAATTAGTGACTAAAGCTCTCACGAACTTGATGGCACACTTTACTTTCTTGCATTTAATAAACTTGAACCATTGTGTCTATCTTTGTTGCGTATATGCTTGCGCTTTATAAGTTGAAGTTAGCAGAACCATGTATCATGGGGAACGCTTTCAACATTGCACTTATATTCCATTGATATCATGATTCTTTTGCTTATGGATCCCGGCGGTGTGAAATAAAAGGGAACTTGTAAGATCATGGAGTTTATATGTGTGTTATAGAAACGCCTGGGCCGCTAGCCTAAGCCATGCCTAATCATGGTGGAAACTTGCAGCATAACCATAATGAGCACTCTATGAAGCATCCTCAATAAAAACCTATGCAAATAGCAAATGAAAGGACCACTGAGATGCTCATTGTCTGCTTGTCTTGTCATTATGATTATGGGATAGCTCCTGTATCATGTGCAAGGGGTACCCCGTTGGTGGTTCTCTATGATACATATGTATTTACAATGACAAGAGCTTACTTGTGACTAAAGTTGAGTAGCATGAGGTTCGGTACTCGTAAGTAAGGGGCATGAGATTTCAACTTATAACTTGTCCAGCATATCCTCTTAGTTGTGTCATTTTAACCTTAATCACCTAAAGATGCTTATGATAGGGGCAATGAGAGCTGAAAGCTAATAAGTATCATAATTTTTGGAAGCTCTTTATGAAACTTGAAATCCCTGCTTCCCTCTACGAAGGGCCTTTCTTTTACTTTTTAGTTGAGTCAGTAAACCTATTCCCTTCTACCTCAGCAAGTATTTTTAGTTGTTGTGTTTCATTCATTCATATGATGATTTATTCAATCATGTTTCTTATGTTCCTTGTTTTGCACTTTGCTCTTATCTTAGTGTCTACTACTTTGAAAGCTATCATTGAAAACTAGTTATTTGTGAACTCTAGCAAATTGTCAACTATTCTTCGACCGAGAGCTAAGTTTGCCATTACCAGTTATGATTTAGTTTATGTATCTTTATTGTGTTTCCTTTACTTATTGCAAGGTAAAGTTATGTAATAGTGAGTTGTCTTCTATTATGACTTATGTATTGATGAATGTGATGCTTCTTGTCCGTATTCTTTTATCGACTCTTCACTCCATAAACCTGAGGTCATGTTTATTGAGCTCAGTTTTCGCTTGGGGACAAGCGAAGTCTAAGCTTAGGGGGAGTTGATACGTCCATTTTGCATCACTATTCTATATCATAATTTACTGTTATTCATTGATATATTTCATATTAAGAGATGATACTTATGTTATTTCATCTATTTTTGTATGGTTGATGACTTTTGGAGCATGGACCGCTGCAGTCAGGATTCTGATGGAAAAGGTGCTGTTTGGAGGCAAAATTCGCGAAGATCAGATAATCTAGGGAAATACATGGAAAATCCTATTTTTCTAGAAGACGAAGAAAGCCAGAACGGGAAGTGGAGATGGGCCACAGGGGGCCCATACCACCCCTTGGCGCAGACCACTCTAGGCCGCGCCACCAGGTGGTGTGGCCGCATTGGTCCACTCCAGCCTCTCCCCTCTGGAGTATATTATCCTCCCGAAACCCTAAGACTCAGGTAGAGACCACATAAATATCCCGCTGCCTCTGTAGGGTGGAAAAGACCAAGAGAGAAAGATCTCTCCGGCAGACAGAATTCTGCCAGGGGGAATTCCTTCCCGGAAAGGGGAGATCGTCGCCATCAACACCACCATCAAGCTGGACTTCATCGGGATCATCATCATCATCACCACCACCATCATCTCCACCAGCACCATCATCACCACTTCATACCGCTGTAACAATTGGGTTGAATCTTGCATAGTTCTTAGGGTAAACTTTCCCGGTATTGATTACTCCTTATAGTTGATGCTATTGAGTGAACCATTGAATTATCGTTTATGTTCAGATTGTTACATATCATTATATCATCTCTGATCATGATCCATATGATGTCTTGTGAGTAGTTCGTTTTGTTCTTGAGGACATGGGAGAAGTCATGTTGTTAGTAGTGGAATTGTGTTGAGAAAGATTCAATGGTTTGATATTTAAGTTGTGGTGTACTTCTTCTAGTGGTGTCATGTGAACGTCGACTACATGACACTTCACCTATATGGGCCTAGGGGAATGCATTGTGTATTTGGCTACTAATGATAGGGGTTGCCGGAGTGACAGAAAAACCTGAACCCCTGTTAGGAAACCATTGCACAAGGGACGTCAGGGTCTTAGAGTTTAAAGTTGTGGTTAGGTTTCTACCTTAATTACTTTCTTGTACTTACGGATGCTTGCAAGGGGTTTAATCACAAGTATGTATTAGTCCTAGGAAGGTCGGTACATTAGCACAGGTTCACCCACACAACACTTAGCAAACTAAAGAAGATTAATCAACTATATGAAGGAAAAGCACTTGACGATATTCCCATGTGTCCTCGAGAACATTTGGTCATCTTAAGTAATACAACCGGCTTGTCCTTTGCTAAAGAAAGGATTGGGCCACTTGCTGCATTTATTCTTATTTATTTACTCATACTTTATTTACCTGCATTATCAAAACCCCCTAAAAATCCATTTGCTAAGTATTTACAGAGAATTCATGCTCCTAGCCACTCGCCTACACCTTCTGCTCCTTGTTGGGTTCGACACTCTTACTTATCGAAAATACTGTGATCCACCCCCTATACTTGTGGGTCATCACATTCTATGTAGAAGACCGGATATGGCACATGCTATTAGTTTGACTAGTATGTACCAATCTGATCCAGGTTCGAAACACTAGATAGCGGTTAAGAATATCGTTAAGTAGTTAAGAAGAACTAAGGATATGTTTCTTGTATACGAAGGTGAAGAAGAGCTGGTCGCTAAGTGTTATGTTGATGCTAGCTTTGAAACCGATCCGTATGACTCTAAGTCTCAATACGGATAAATATTTCTCATGAATGGAGAAGCAGTTAGTTGTAGGAGCTCCAAACAACCTATGGTAGCGGGATCAACAACAGAGGTGGAATATGTTGCTGCTTCAGAAGCAGCGCATGAAGCGGTTTGGATGAAAGAGTTCATAACTGAACTAGGTTTGCTTCTTAGTGCATTGGACCCAATGGTGATCTATTGTGAGAATAATAGAGCCATAGCCAATGCCAAGGAACCAAGATCTCACAAGAATTCCCAGCATAGCAAGCACCAGTTTCACTCCATCCGCGAGCATGTCAAGGATGGAGATATAAAGATTTGTAAAGTACATACGGATCTAAATGTAGCGGATCCGTTGAGTAAAATTCTCCCTAGGGCAAAACATGATCAACATCAGAACTCCATGGGTGTTAGATTTATCACTATGTAAACAAAATTATTGTCTCTAGTGCAAGTGGGAGACTTAACGGAATATGCCTGAGAGGCAATAATAAAGTTGTTATTATATCATTCCAAGTATATGATAGATGTTTATTTTGCATGCTATAATTGTATTAATTGGAAATGTTAATACATGTGTGTTTAATAAACAAAATACGAAGTTCCTAGTAATGCATCTCATATAAAATAGCTCGTTGATTAACAAGATGATCAAGGTTTCCTGATTATGGATATTGGATGTTGTTAATAACGAGGTCACAACATTGGTGGAATGATGTGATGAACATTCATCCAAAGTATAACAATACAATCAAACTCATTGTGTTTAAATTGCTATAGCATCATACGAAGTAATTCTAGTCACTAACACTAGAAGAGTAACTTGATAACATCAAACGTCACACTGTAACAAGGTGACAATAAAGGTGGGTTCGTATAGTACGAAGGTGTTATGTAGAGGCTAATTGATCAAGAGTAGGATTTTCCCATCCTGATGACGGATAGATATACTCCGGGACCTCTCGGTGATATCACATTAAGATAGCTTGCAAGCAAGTGATGTGATCACTAGAATGTTATATCACGGGAACGAGAAAAGAGTGCATGTCAGTAACGAGGTCAAACTAGGTATGAGGATACCGATGATCGAATCTCGGACATGTAATATATCGCGAGACAAAGGGATTTAGTTACTAACGTTAAAGGTTCTCACAATCACAGAAGTCATCGTTGAATGTGTAGGAGTCAGTACGGATCTCTAGGTCCCGCTACTGATTATTGATTGGAGAAGGGTCTCGATCATCTCTGCATTATTCGTGAACCGTAGGGTGACACACTTAAGAGATACCGACACCATTTGAAGCAAATATGTTTCAGATAAAAGAATTACAAAGTGCTGGAATTATTTCAATGCACACCAAAATTGTTTCAGGTGAAATTGCTGAAATTGGTTCTACATGTGATTTTAAAAATGCTGCAGGGGGTTTTATGTGAATGTTTTTTAATTAAAGTAATTAACAAAATTCTGAATAAAATAAATAAAAGAGTTTTATTAAATGAAAGTTTGCATTAAATTTGGTAGGAATTTAATGGGGATGAGTGGAATTTTGAGTGGAAGCAAAATTGATGTGAGTGGGAGCTTCACCCACATGAATGTGGAAGAGGTGGGGGCACCTCCATGGCCACCGGCCATGGGAGGGGGCTTCGCCTCCCTATAAAAGGCCCCCACTCCCTCCTCTCATCTTACACCTCCTCTTGAAGGATCCCTCTCCCCCTCTAGAATTATTTCCCCATGGTCTCGGATTAGTGCGATACATGTTCCCGGTGACTTTTCGTTAAGAAGAAGTTGCTGCTTCCACTGCATCGCTGGAGCAAGGAGGCGGAGTTTGTTCGGTGTACCGGACGTGTGTGTGATCACAGATGCGCTGTTGATTTGCAGTGCTGGACTTCCTCTCGATCTTGAGATCAGCAAGCGCACGACTACATCATCCACGAGTTCAACCTCATAACACTTTACCGATCTTCAAGGGTATGTTCTCTATGGATTTATATCCACCCGTTGCTTTTATCTAGGTAGATAGATCTTGGTACTTAGTAGTTCCCATCGTAGGATTTTTTTTGTTTTCTATGCTGCGAACCTAACAGAAGCAAGCAACGTTATTTGCTTGTGGAATGCACATGAAAGTATAACATATAACACACTTCATAAAAGATGGAAGCGTTGAAGAATTTTTGTTCGTATGTACCAAAAGGCTCATAGTTTCTATATAAAATATAGGTTCGAAGGTTTGACATAGGACCACATATGCAAGTGTCCTGCATATCAACCATGTGGCATGAATTCGCGGGACTCTTTCATCACATGAAGATATGGGGAGAAAAGACACCAAAATGCTGATGTTAACAAAGAAAATATTTGGAAACCATTGTGCAATTAATGAGTGTATCAGCACCATGCATCAAACTATAATATGGTATATCTTTTCCTCATATATTATTTACTTTTTATTGGCAAAGATTCATCTGTTAATTTACTTAATCTCATGTGATTCTAAGAAATAGAGCATGCAACCGAGTAAGTTATATTTCAATGCAAGTCAACATGTCATTAGATGCAGTTATTTTATGAAAAAAATAGTTCATCGAGTTAATGAGAAAAAAAATTATGTAAATCTTTTTTTGAACAAGGATCAGTCCCAAAGGATCGAGAGACGCTGCATTAGTTGTCAGTTGGATACATATTACAATGAGGGGTGGAATAAAATAAGAAATTGCAAACAAGCCCTCATAATAAGCAAAAGGACCCTAGAGTAAAAAATATAAAAGCAATCAAGAACTTCTACATGTCCTTATCCACTAAGCTCGGATCGGAGCCTCGAAGCATGACCATCTGCAAAGTCTCGGGGGACTACGCCACTTGGGGCAGAGCAGACAGGAACAACAACATTGAATCTGCATGAGGGCCTTCAAATTGGCACACTGGCCTGGAAGTTGAGGTAGAGTTGACGCCAGCAAGCCGACGATAGAGCCCGGAGTAGCTTCGGCCATAGGAGTCGACGGCAGAGCGGCCCAGAGCCAACGATACGCTCCATAAAGCAGCATCAAATTCGTCTCCAATGTTTCCACTATCTCCACCATGGAGCTCTGTAGGGAAAGAAGAAAGAGGAGGCAAAACCACCAGATCAGATTGCAAAACGAGCTTTATTTGCAGAGCTATGGCCTTTAATCCTTCCGCCTCTCTGAGATCCGACTACCGCAACATCAAGATAAGGAGTAGGACGAGGCCAATGCCCCCAGCGCCGCTCGGAAGCGCGCGGGACAAGCTCCCTATGGTCATCACGCCATATTCCACTAGGGAAACCAGCACTTAATCCTACAACTAATCCTACTGTACAGAGATAGGAGCTGGCTACCTCTCCCAAGCTCACTCGTGACGGACGCGCCACGTAGGAGGGGGCAAAGGCACCAGGCGGAGAAAACAATGACGGTGGACTCTCAAGTGTTCTCTAGAAGGGAGAGGAAAGTGTTTCAGCTTGAACACAACTACTATGAAGCCTTATTTTATG
This sequence comes from Avena eriantha, assembly GCA_910589775.1. Classification (NCBI taxonomy): domain Eukaryota; kingdom Viridiplantae; phylum Streptophyta; class Magnoliopsida; order Poales; family Poaceae; genus Avena; species Avena eriantha. The sequence continues at coordinate 50,027,946 of OU342743.1, read as the reverse complement.
CCGGTAGACTCTCAAGTGCTCTGCGTAAGGGTGCCAACATGCAAGTGTGTTGTGGCAAAGGCTACAGAGAGATATGCCAACTACATTGGCTGAAACTATCAAGATTGCAGATTCATATACATTGGGAGATCCGACCCAGCCTTTGCTTATGTCGGCAGAGCCGAATGAGGAGTATTACTCTAGGGACGCGGTCGGGTCATCCTGGTGAAGTGATTTCCGAGGTCAAAGGAGAGATGAAAGGCCATATTATCGGTATGGTTCGAATCATGTTGTTGTAGTGAACCAAGATCAGCCAAGTGCTGGGAATAGCCAGCGACAGAAGAAAAGTGGCTAGAAGTGGACACAAAAAACTGATGGAAAGAAGACGTGGACCAATGAGCAGAAGAAGTAGTGGCAGGAGAGGCCGAGATACACTTATGAGTCTATATTGGACCAGCCGTGTAAATTTCACACGCAGAATCCAAGTAAGCCAGCGAATCATACGACTCGGCAGTGCGCATGGATGCAACGTGCAATGGGTGACATGGGTCCTCCTCAGGTGCCTCATCAACCACATCTCACAGGGGGAAATGCTCGGCAGCTAGTTTTCACCACCGCCGAGGCATGAGAACCACGAAATAAGAGAAACTATGCATAGTGGGAAATCAGAACTAGGGGAATTACGGAAACCCTGACCATGATGGCAGGAATGAGTATAGGGAACATCATCACAGTTATGTTGTGTTCACAACAGAGGAAAATGATAGGCAAAGTGCACAGAGCCAACATATGGAGGTCAACATAGTTATGCTAGCGGTGCCGAAGTATATGTACTGGTCGGACTAGGAGATCACCTGGAGCATAAATAATCATCCAAATCTCATGCCAAGTTTCGGATCATATGCACTAGTGCTTGACCCGATATTTATCGGGCCAAACATAAATGTGAATTTTGATGGGTTCGTAGCATGGAAAACAAAAAATTTCTACCGCAAGAACGAACAAAACCCAGATCTAATCTAGATAAAAGCCAAGATCTAATCTATTAGACATGTGCAACGAGATAGATCTGTACTAACCCTTGTAGACCCGAAAGCGTTACGAGATTGGATCTCGTGGTTGATGTAGTCGATCACTTGCCGATCTCAAGATCGAGTGGACGATCCTTCCGGTGCCGCGTTCCGGCAGCGCTTCCGCAGTCGATCACACGTGTAGAGTCGAAGCAGACCTTCCTCTCCCCGTTCCAGCGAGCAGCGGAGGTAGTAGATCTCTCCACGGAATCCCAGCAGCACGACGGCGTGGTGGTGGTGGTGGAGTAGAGAATTCTGCAGGGCTTCGCCTAAGCCAGAGCAGAGGAGGAGGAGATAGGCAACTTGAGATCTAGAGATTAGAAGGGGCAAGGGGCTTTGTGCCTCCACCCCTCTATTTAAAGGAGAGAGGCGCCATGGGAGGGGGAGTCCTAGTAGGACTCCTTTCCCTCCTTGGCCGGCGGATTGGGAGTGGGGGAGGAGTCCTCCTCCCCCACGACTCCTTGTCTTGCCCCACAAGGCCTCCTTGATCCTTTCTTGGTTTTCAAGCAAACTCCAAGAAATCTTCCAGAACCTTCCGGAACATTCCGAAACCTTCTAGAATCCCCATACAGATACTCCGAAACATTTCCTAACTTAGAAAATGATCCCCAATATATGAATCTTATTCCCCAGACAATTTCGGATCTCCTCGTGATGTCCCGGATCCAATCCGAGACTCCGAACAACATTCGGTCTCCAACGCACATTCCATATCTACTTAAAACAACTTTGAACCTTAAGTGTGTCACCCTACGGTTCGTGAATATGCAGACATGATAGAGACATCTCTCCGATCAATAACCATCAGCGGGATCTGGAGATCCATAACGGCTCCCACATACTCAACGATGACTTCGTGACCGATAGAACCATTAACATACGAAACCAATTCCCTTTGTCACGCGATACTCTACTTATCCGAGGTTTGATCATCGGTATCTCCATACCTAGTTCTACCTCGTTACTGATAAGTACTCTTTACTCGTTCCATGTTATGTCATCCCTTGTGACCCAGTCACATGCTTGCAAGCTAATCAGATGACATTCCACCGAGAGGGCCCAGAGCATATCTATCCATCATATGGATGGACAAATCCCAATCTTGGTCCATGCACTTCAACACATACTTTCAGTATACCCAATGACACCTTTATGACCACCCAGTTACGAAGCGGTGTTTGATGTCATCAAAGTACCCATCCGGTGATGGTGATTAACATAACCTCATGGTCGAAGGATTAGGTTACTATGTATTTTAAAGCTTATAGCAAACAAACTTAATGACTTGATCTTATGCTATGCTTACTACGGGTGTGTATCCATCACATCATTCTCCTAATGATATGATCTTGTTATTAACGACATCCAATGTCCATGATCAGGAAACCATGATCATCCATTAATCAACAAGCTAGTTTAACAAGAGGCTTACTAGGGACTCTTTTATGTTTACAAAACACACAAGTATTAATGTTTCCGGTTAATACAATTATAGCATGGGATGTAAACATTTATCATAAACATAAAGATATAATAATAACCACTTTATTATTGCCTCTTGGGCATATCTCCAACAGTCTCCCACTTGCACTAGAGTCAATAATCTAGTTAAAAAACTTGTGTATTCAACACCTATGGCTTTCTGGTGTTGTATAGACACTATTGCTAGTGGTAAACATAATCTTCGGATCTGACACTTCCAGGTCCGTGTGTATTTGCATGTCCTTGCGTCTCTACGCATTACTCATTCTCCAATGAGATGGCATTGTATAAATTTGGTCCTTTGGTGAGACCTTTAGTTCCTTGGGATTAAATCATGTTGATACAATTGTCGTTCAATGTATCTTCATAGTATTATCCCTCTATGAACCACGCCTAGTTTGATAACAAACTACTTAACACAAATGCCCTCCTTTGCAGCTACTATAGCAGTTATATACTTAGCCTTTTGTTGTAGTATCCGTCACAATATCTCAACTTTGGAACTCATCCAAATCCATCATGGAAACATCCTTTCCATTATATTGTGCCACCCATAGTCTAAATTGAGATAAATTTAATTTGTATCTTGTGACAAAACTAGTGTCAATGTAACACTTTACAATGAACTACCTTTAACTATTTGTCACTTATACATGATATATTCTTAGTTCTTCCAAAGCTCATAAGAATATCTTTACTATTGTCCAATGATCATCTTATGAATCATTCTGGTATATGCTCATAACATTTAGAGCATAGGACATATCTGGATGTGTACATCTCAAAGAATGATTGATCAAAATATTCTTGTGATTTCACCAAGTGTCAAAACACTTGAATCTCGTGTCAACACACTTGAATCTTGATTTAGTCCTTTCCGTGCGTCAAGAACCTTTCTTGTTGTTTCCATATTGAACTCATTCAACATCTTATCTATGTACATTTGGCAAAACGATATTACCGCCTCAATCTATCCATATAGACATTGATGCCTAATTCTTGAGTTATGCCTAAGTCTTTCATCGAAATGAAATTCTTAACCTGTGTTAATAAAAGATACATTATTTCTAATCAGAAATATGTCTTTCACATAATGTATTAGAAATATGTCTTAGCGCTCCCACTTAATTTCTTGCAAAATGCAAACATCTTCATCGTCTCTGAAGAAATTAAACCTTTTAACGGTTTCATCACGGTGAAGATTCCAACTCCGCAATGCTCACTTCAACCATTGAAGTTTTGCATACTCTTTTATCATCCTTTGAATTAACAAAACCCTTTGGATCATGTCATGTACACCTCCTAGGTAACCATTCTTTTAGAAGAACTTGTTTTGTTTGTTCAACTACCATATACCAAAATATATGTAGTGGTTGCTACATTAATCCGTCCAGACTAAATATCGCTATGAAAGATCAAATCTTATCATAGTCAATTCCTTGAACATTGTCGTAAACTCTTTCCGACATGTTGACTATTTCATAGATTTGAAACATCCATGTCTATTTCTTTATAGATCCAAACACGACCGATAGGCTTCACGCCTTTCCGGAGGGTCTTCTAAGTTCAGAAACTTGATTTCTCGTGTATGGATACTATCACGGATTCCACGACTTCTAGTCATTTTATGGAGTCAGGGCCCATCATCGCTTCTTTGCATGTAGTCGGTTCATCATTGTCAAAACAATAACGACTTGCTTATCAAATCTTACTATTTGATTCTTACCGACCCACACGGTTCTATAGGAACTCTAATCTCCGAGATCGCACCTTTTGTAATCACGAGAGCCATGAGCATTGTGGGCGTCACCGGGACACTTTCCGGCGCTGCGCTACTTAGCACATATAGCTAAGGTTCAACAACCTTATCAAAGTTCTATTGTCCTCCCACTTAACTTTTCACGAAAAATTCCTTCTCAAGAAACTTGACGTTCCAAGCGACAAACTCTTTTGTCCTCGGCGTTATGGAGAAATTCCCAACAAATTCTTTGGAATAACCTACAAAGACGTGCTTATCCGACTTTGGTTGTAAACATTTTACTCATGCATAGCATACCAAAATTTAAGAAAAGACAATTCGGGTTTTATCCCAAACCATAACTCATATGGTGTCATTTCAACGGATCACGATGGAGCTCTTTTCAGTGTAAAAGCGGTAGTCACTAAAGCTTTAATCTTTAATATATAATGGCAGTTTTTATAAATGACACCTTTGATCTTACCATGTCAAACAAGGTTTCATTACATATCTTGAACACTCCATACTCCTATGGTGTTTTGGGAAATGCAAATCCATGGAATGATTCCTCAAATCTTAGGTGTTTTGCTAAACTTGTAACTCAAACATCTTTCTTTATGATCCAATCATAAACTCTTTTATCTTCTTGTTACAATGATTTTCCACTTCATCTTGAAAGTCTTTGAACATTTTTCAAATGTTTCATACTTCTTCCTTATTGAGTAAGTATATACATATACTCACTCAAATCTTCGGAGAAAGCATATGAAGTTGAAATCCATCGCCCACGACCACACATAATGGACTATATACATCAATATTTACAAATTCCAATCAGTTAGTCGTCCGTTCCTCTTTTGGCCTACGAACGGAGTTTTAATTATCTCCAGGAAAGTATCACAAGCGTCATTTGATCCAAATCAAAGACTCCAAAAATCCATCAACATGGAGTTTCTTCATATATCCTTTCAATATAATTTAAACGGCGATGTCACTTCGCAAGTGATCTTTCAATCATTTGTCTTGCGACATTTTAGCATTAGTTTTATGGTCGTTATTTCTCCTACCAGACTTGTATATTATCCATCTATTATGGAATACGTTAATTATTTGAACAACCTTTTGTCGTCATAATCCCTGATCAAAATAACAATTATTGAAACAAATCTTGAAGGCAAGCTTTGATGTTAACGAGCAACACAACAACCCTTTGTTTGTTTTCGATGAACATCATCACATTTTCTCTTGCTAGTTACTTAGGCCATTGCAGTTCATGAATTGTGTTGTCCTGTATGACACTTCATACCAACCAATTCGGTATCCAATACCGGTATCTAATACCTAAGAACCACATTGTTTAACAAGAAAGGAATACAACCATAACATGTATATCTTCTATATGCCTAAGTTGGACATCTCCAACCTTTTATTTTCTGCCAAATATTTTATAGATTCTCTTTTAGCAATTCCTTTTCTTTTTAAAAAAAATCTATCAACATCAATAGTGGTGTCATCAACATGACACATGGTACAAAGCGTATATAGTCAACTACTAATACCTTTGCACTTGCACTTTGAGGTGGATCACCATCATCAAATGTTTGGTGTTCTTTCAAAAATCCATTCTTTAGTAATCTTTTAGTGTAGTAAACATTTTACTTACATCTTCTATTCATCCTTATTATGAAAACTTTCATGATCAAGCTGTTATAGCTTATAAAGGTGAATTGCGAGTATAATGTTTCTTTTTCAAAACCTTTTGGAGGATTAGGACGACTAGCGTCTCCAACCTTCACAAATTCTCATCAAATATGAGGGCGTATACTCTATCATGTTGTAACCAACACATTGTTTTAGATATCGCAATACCTTTCACATATGATGGTTTCTGAAACATTGCTTTCAGCTCTTAGATAAACTTGATATTAAAAACAATCTTTTGAGTATCAAGAATCATGGAGGCAAACATGATACATTAGATACTAACACTGGAATTGTTACTCTTGATTTAATACTATTTATTAAACTTCACAGAGTAAATGGAGTTTGCTGAAAGTTTGCAACAGGACTTTTTAACTTTAGATTGACACTCAAAACAATACGATACCAGTTCGTAAAGCAAATATCCAGAATTTCTATAGTTCCACTATCTCAACTATAACTAAGCGTAAGGTGGTGAACGGATGCTAATGACTACAACAAACTATGCAAATTCACTTTGATTGTGTTTATGATAATTGAGTTCGACTAATCCAAATTACAAATGAACTCCCACTCAAAACAACATCCCTCAAGTTGTTTTAGTGATTACATGAACCAAATCCACTACACCAAGTCCGATCATCACGTGAGATGATGTAGCTTTAAAGGCGAACAATCAACATGTTCATCATATCATCCATATGACTCATGCTTTACCTTTCGGTATTCTGTGTTCCGAGACCATGTCTGTACATTCTAGGCTCGTTAAGGTTAACCTTAGTTTCTGCATGTGCAAATCTGGCTTGCACCCGTTGTATGCACACGTAGAGTCTATCACACCCAATCATCACGAGATGCTTCGAAACGACGAGTCTTAGCAAACGGTGCCAACTAAGGACAAACACTTTATTACTTGATATTTAGTGAGAGGGATCATCTTATAATGCTACCGTCGCGATCTAAGCAATACAAGATGCATAAAGGATTAACATCACAGGCAATTCATAATATGTGATATGATATGGCCTTTCTTCTTGTGCCTTTGATCTCCATATCCAAAGCATGGACAAGATCTCCATCATCACCAGCGTGGCGTCAAGGTCCGTGGCGCCGCTTCATGGTTGTCCATCATCACGAGCAACTATTACAACTACTTGGAACAAAGCTATTACAAGATGAATAGACATGCAGGTCTTAACAGAATTGAAGACAACCATTAGGCTCCTGCCGGTTTCCATATTACAACAAGGATCATTGCATACATCAAATATAATCACAATCACATGATGGCCATATCACATCACAAAACCCCTGCAAAAACAAGTTAGACGCCTCTAATTTTCTTTACATGTTTTACGTGGCTTGGGGCTTTCGAATAAAAACGGATCTTACCTACGAACATGAACCACAACGTTGATACAAGTGCTATCAAGTGCAAAGTGTAGATTGGATCTATACTATGGTGAGAGAGACAGACACCCGCAAAGCCACTTGTGCAAAGCAAGTTACACGTCAAGTGTGGAGCAAGTCTCATGTGCGATGACATGTAAGGTTAGCCCGAGCCGCTTCATCCCACCATACCGCAAGATGCAAAGTACACAAAGAAAAAGACGGCACGAGCACCAACGCCCACAAAACCATTGTGTTCTACTCGTGCAACAGATCTACGCATAGACACGGCTCCGATACCACTGATGGGTTCGTAGCATGGAAAACAAAAAATTTCTACCGCAAGAACGAACAAAACCCAGATCTAATCTAGATAAAATCCAAGATCTAATCTATTAGACATATGCAATGAGATAGATCTGTACTAACCCTTGTAGACCCGAAAGCGTTACGAGATTGGATCTCGTGGTTGATGTAGTCGATCACTTGCCGATCTCAAGATTGAGTGGACGATCCTTCCGGCGCCGCGTTCCGGCAGCGCTTCCGCAGTCGGTCACACGTGCAGAGTCAAAGCATACCTTCCTCTCCCCGTTCCAGCGAGCAGCGGAGGTAGTAGATCTCTCCACGGAATCCCAGCAGCACGACGGCGTGGTGGTGGCGGTGGAGTAGAGAATTCTGCAGGGCTTCGCCTAAACCAGAGCAGAGGAGGAGGAGAGAGGCAACTTGAGATCTAGAGAATAGAAGGGGCAAGGGGCTTTGTACCTCCACCCCTCTATTTAAAGGAGGGAGGCGCCATGGGAGGGGGAGTCCTAGTAGGACTCCCTTCCCTCCTTGGCCAGCGGATTGGGAGTGGGGGAGGAGTCCTCCTCCCCCACGACTCCTTGTCTTGCCCCACAAGGACTCCTTGATCCTTTCTTGGTTTTCAAGCAAACTCCAAGAAATCTTCCAGAACCTTCCGGAACATTCCGAAACCTTCTAGAATCCCCATACAAATACTCTAGAACATTTCCTAACTTAGAAAATGATCCCCAATATATGAATCTTATTCCCCGGACAATTTCGGATCTCCTCGTGATGTCTCGGATCCAATCCGAGACTCCGAACAACATTCGGTCTCCAACGCACATTCCATATCTACTTAAAACAACTTTAAACCTTAAGTGTGTCACCCTACGGTTCGTGAATATGCAGACATGATAGAGACATCTCTCCGATCAATAACCATCAGCGGGATCTGGAGATCCATAACGGCTCCCACATACTCAACGATGACTTCGTGATCGATAGAACCGTTAACATACAAAACCAATTCCCTTTGTCACGCAATACTCTACTTATCCGAGGTTTGATCGTCGGTATCTCCATACCTAGTTCTACCTCGTTACTGATAAGTCCTCTTTACTCGTTCCATGTTATGTCATCCCTTGTGACCCAGTCACATGCTTGCAAGCTAATCAGATGACATTCCACCGAGAGGGCCCAGAGCATATCTATCCGTCATATGGATGGACAAATCCCAATCTTGGTCCATGCGCTTCAACACATACTTTCAGAATACCCAATGACACCTTTATGACCACCCAGTTACGAAGCGGTGTTTGATGTCATCAAAGTACCCATCCGGTGATGGTGATTAACATAACCTCATGGTCGAAGGATTAGGTTACTATGTATTTTAAAGCTTATAGCAAACAAACTTAATGACTTGATCTTATGCTATGCTTACTACGGGTGTGTGTCCATCACATCATTCTCCTAATGATATGATCTTGTTATTAACGACATCCAATATCCATGATCAGGAAACCATGATCATCCATTAATCAACAAGCTAGTTTAACAAGAGGCTTACTAGGGACTCTTTTATGTTTACAAAACACACAAGTATTAATGTTTCCGGTTAATACAATTATAGCATGGGATGTAAACATTTATCATAAACATAAAGATATAATAATAACCACTTTATTATTGCCTCTTGGGCATATCTCCAACCAATTTCTCCAAGGTACTCATTGACATTGGCAGCAATATCAATATCATGTACAAGGACACAATGCACAAGTTGGGAATCTCGAAGAACATGCTTCGGTCAACTAAGACTACTTTCCATAGCATTGTGTCGAGTTTTGTCGTGTGAGCCAATTGGGAATGTTCGGATAGATGTGTTATTTGGCACAAGAGTTAACAGCGGGACAGAAAATCTATTGTTCGAGGTTGTGGATCTAGAGAGTTGTTATCATGCACTGCTTGGTAGGTCAGCAATTTCCAAGTTCATGGCTAGTACCCACATAAGTTACTTCAAAATGAAGATGCCAGGGCCCAATGGGGTCATCACTGTTGCTAGGGACTTTAGGCGCTCAATGGAGTGTGCCTCGGCCGGATCAAATCTGGTCGAGTCATTGGTGATAGCACAGGAGAAGAAGAGGATTCACGATGCAGTGGCACTGGCTCAGTCGGCTCAGCTGAATATGTCGGTGCTGAGTAACCCGCATGGGAGTGTCTCTTTTTAGCCCACAAAGGACACCAAGAAAGTTCAGATTGATGAGTAGTTCCTGGAGCACATTGTCATTATTGGTGCGGGCATGAATGACAAATAGGAAAGCAAGCTCATCAGCTTCCTTCATGAGAATCGGGATATTTTTTATTGGTCCACACATGATCCGCAAGGTGTTCCGAGGGAGTTAGCTGAGCACTCTCTGCATGTCAGGCCTGATGCAAGGCCGGTGAAGCAACCTCTCTGCCGCTTCGCCGAGGATAGGAGAAAAATCATAGTTGATGAGATAGTCCGGCTCTTGAGGAAGAGTATTCCTTATGAGTCCGACAGACACCACATGGACAAAACATAACCATTCCACTTGTTTGCCTCGGCCACAAGGAGAAAAGAATGCACGCCTTTAATGAACTCTCCAGAGAGTCAGTCAGCATACATCCATTGCCGACTCATCTGCATTATATAATTAAGTACATCAAACAGAATCATGATGATAAAATTAGTATAGGTCTAAAAGCAAAATTTAAGCAAACAACCGGGACTAAAGATATGATGAACCTTTAGTCTCGGTTGGAGGCACCAACCGGGACTAAACGTGGATGTGGGGACAACATGTCAACACTATGTCCTGAGTGGGCAACACTAAGCCAGTAAATGACGACACTATTTTGGGTGGGTGGCAGCACTATGCCAGGGGTGAGTGTCGACATTATGTATTCAGTGTCCGACACTATGTTGTGCTGCTTAATCTATAATAGGTATGCATTCTTGTGAAGAACTGCAAGATGGTGTGCGTGATCAGGGACACCACTACGGCGGAGCTTCTCAAAGATGTCTTAGGATCCCGTCCTCAAACATCTTCGAGGAGCTCGCCATAGAGGCACTCCCTAATATGTGAATTGTTTTAGTTACCCGGCGTATTAATCTATAGCTAGAGAAGTTATTAACTCCAAGATGGCACGAGGGACACCACTACGGTGGAGCTTCTCGAAGATGTCTTAGGATCCTATCCTCAGACATCTTCGAGGAGCTCGCGATAGAGGAGCTTCTCGAAGATGTACTGCGATGTCTTCTTATCAAGCTTTTATAAATTAACCCTAATTTTGTTATGATTTTTTAGTTTGCTGAAAACAGGTAGAAGATGAAGAAGGGTATTTTGCCCAGCTAGTTAGAATGATGAACTCATGCATGTGTGTGCTTCTATGAATCAAATTTTGAGACTAGCTATGTGCCAAAACAAGATATAGATAGAATCCACATATTGAAAATGATATTTACCTTGGAGTTTATTACATTAATACAAGATAGATAGAATCTAAATATCGATCTCATGTTATCATTGCAAACATTGCTACCAAACTAAATCTACAAATCCATCCAAGATAGAGCATGAAATGAGCTAATATAGCAATGAGAGTTGAAAGGATGAAGTTGCTCACCTTTTAGAACCTCTGGATAGATGGGGCACCACAAAATATTGGCAAATTTTGAGAAAAAATTGGGCATGAACTCAAGCTTGTTGAAGGAAGAAAGAGAGAGAGCCACCAGCTTGAAATCGTGGCTCGAGCATGTGGGGAAAGAAGATATAGCCAGACTTTTAGTCCCGATTTGTTTTTAGAACCGGGACTAAAGGTTAACCTTTAGTCCCGGTTCGCATAACAAACCGGGACTAAAGGGTCCGGCGCCCGACCCAGCCTGCCTGAAACCCTTTAGTCCCGGTTTGTTATACGAACCGGGACTAAAGTGTCCGTTTGAATAGAGACTAGTGTCCGCCGCCCCCTGCGGCCAGATATAGTCGTTGGGACCGGGGCATTAGTCCCGGTTTGTAGCAAAACTGGGATTAATACCCCTGGACCAAAGGTCCGTTTTCTACTAGTGTAATCCTACTGTACAGAGATAGGACCTGACAACCTCTCCCAAGCTCACTCGTGACGGACGCGCCACCGGAGGAGGGGGCAAAGGCACCAGGTGGAGACAACAATGATGGTAGACTCTCAAGTGCTCTCTGGAAGGGAGAGGAAAGTGTTTCAGCCTGAACACAACTACTATGAAGCCTTATTTTTATATAAATCTAGCCGCAGTAAGTTGACATGCAATATATGTTTTTATTTGTTTTTATATCCTGTATACGGTATTTGATCTGCATAATATATGTGCTTTTATGTCATATTCGCAAAATATAATCGCCCGAAGACATGACACCCATATATTAATGTGTATTGATCATGAGAGGATTTAGAGAGGTGCCATCGCAACCACTCAAATATCACGATTTGGTTGGTATCATATAGTATTTGTACCTCAACCTACTTTTCAAATTGTCCAAAGCCTATTTGTACGTAATTTCTTATTTGTATTAAGATTTGACAATATGTAGTGTTTTATTTTTTATAAACATTAAACTCATGAATTATATATTTTATGTTCATATTCAATAGTCAATTGTGCTTGTGAAGTGTGGCACGTCGGGTGGTAAAATCAACCATTTGTCTTGCAAAGAGCCAAAATGGATGGTCCGAATACGAGTCGGATTTCTCAGACACAAGCACTAGCTTGATAATATTTATTTGGCAAGTAGTGGACAAATAAAAACCTAGTTGTAGTAAATTATTATATGTATGTATTGAACTGCTAGAAAAATATGATGCGTTTTGGGTCTTCAAGAGAAGAGAGTCAGTTTGGTTCAAGCTTTTTTCTGATAAATCTAGGATCTGAATACATAGATGCAAGTATTTTTTGTATGTGTTCGATATGATATAATGTTACTTTCCTTGGGCATGAAAATAATATTTGGAATCTGGCAAACTATATATATCAGAACTGAAACCATAGGATCAAGGCGTCCGTTTCACTGAACAAAGGACATATGTCGTCTCTTACACCAGGTCTGACATGCCCGGTATAGCTAGTTTCTAGAAATTAAGAATTTTTTGATGGACTAATATAAATAATTTTACCATATTAGCTTTCTTGTAATTTATATTCCCCACACAAAACCAAGGAAAAGGCCATTGCGTGCATATCCTGCTCGTTTGATAACGAAATATTTCATGAAAAACCTTGAAGCAAGCAACATCATTTGCTTGTGGAATGCACATGAAAGTATAGCATGTAACACACTTCATAAAAGACGGAAGCGTCGAAGACTTTTTGTTCTTATGTACCAACTGGCTCATAGTTTCTATATAAACTATGAGTTCGAAGGTTTGACATAGGACCATATATGCCAAGTGTCCTGCATATCAACCATGTGTCATGAATTCACCGGACTCTTTGGTCACATGAAAATATGGGGAGAAAAACACAAAATTCATATGTTAACAAAGAAAATATTTGGAAATTATAGTGCAATTAATGAGCGTATCAGCACCATGCATCAAACTATAATATGTTAGATATCTTCTCATCATCTATTATTTACTTTTTATTGGCAAAGATTCATCTATTAATTCACTTAATCTCATGTGATTCTAAGAAATCGAGCATGCAACCGTGTTAGATGAGAGTTCATGCAAAAAAAATGAGAGTTCATCGAGTTATGAGAGTTCATCGAGTTAATTAGATGCAGGGCCTGATTAACTAAGGAAAACATGGCAAAATCCACAACAAATATCACATTCATAGTGTAAAATTGCGTGCATCTTGTCCATCTTGGACCATTTATCTGCCTAAGATTAGTAGAGTATTTGGCTCCCGCGCACCTTGTCTATCTTCATGCACGCAGGCAGCTGCTGCTCCACCGTACCATTTATTGAGCTTATTAATTACTTCGGTCTTTATTTATTTATTGACCGACCGGTGGAGCTAATTACAGTAGGAGTACACTCAGTGTCTCCAAAAGCTAGCTGAAAACAAAAAGTCAAAGAGAGAAGCACATGAAAAAACACATGACAAGCTAAAGACCAAACATGAGCATACGCAAGCACGGCTGCATCAACCGAACCCTAGTCAGCTAGCCAGCTGCTCCATCGATCCCTTGCATCCTACGCATCCTGTTCTTCCTCCGCCACCTCCGGCGCTGGTTCGTTGAGATCAAAGTCGAACACGACGGGCCTCCGAGCTTCTGCGGCGGAAACGGCCTGGGCGAGCTCCTGCCTAGTGAACCAGAAGCAGCCTCTCTTGCCACTGTGGCTGGCGCGGTGGCCACCGAGCGCCTGCCGGGACTCGAAAGGCGCCCTGCACCGGTCGCACACGTACCTGTAGCGGCTCCCGTCGGCCGCGAGCTCGCCGGCCGGTGGCGGCCGGGGCGGCTCCATGCCGCGCCAACCGCGTTCCGAGTGGCAGCGCATGTGACCGTGGACGGCCTTCTCAGTGCAGAAGGTGCGCTGGCAGATGGGGCACTGGAACGGGAATCGGCACAGCTCGTCTCCGGCTGCAGCTGGCCTCTTCCTGCCCTGGGCAACGGAGGGGACAGCGACGTCAAGCTCATGCATGGACTTCATGGCCCAGGGGTACCTGCTGGGATCGTCGCCTCCACCGGACCCTCCTAGGAAGTAGTGGACGTGGTGACCGGCGCCGGACATGACGAACACCTGAGACGAGGTCGATCTGGCCAGCATCTTGTTGTGGCTGCTGTTTCTGTCTCTCTGTTCACGATAATCGGACACACTGGAGTGACACACCACGCCTAGCTGCAGACTATATATAGTTGCTTGGTGATGACGTCGTACGTCGTGTGATCGGTGTGTAGACATGTGGGGAAGGTAGTACCGTAGTAGGTGGGGCTATGTGGTTAACTGTAGGTCTATTAATATTGGCATATCTTCTTGTTCTAGTAATACGGTTCTCATTTATGTTTACTTTTTTTTAGATAACATGCACCACGACGGTACCTAACTTTAAATTAATAAAGTCACACGGTCAAAGAGGACCACATATACCAAGTGTCCTGCATATCAACCGTGTGGCATGAATTCGCGGGACTCTTTCTTTACATTAACATATGGGTAAAAAGACACCAAAATTTGTATGTTAACAAAGAAAATATTTGGAAATTATAGTGCAATTAATGAGTGTATCAGCACCATGCATCAAACTATAATATGGTAGATCTTTTCATCATCTATTATTTACTTTTTTATTGGCAAATATTCATCTATTATTTTACTTAATCTCATCTCTACTACTAATAAAAGAGCAAACATTAATTTCTCTAGATGCACCCCACAAAAAGTACACAGACCTATTACCACATACGATTACGCCCACTAAACTCAATCTAATGGCTAGCATTCATCTAATCAATGTCCGGTGTACACTTAGCAATTTACAATTGACTGACCACACTCCACCATAGAGGAAAATCTGAAACTCCCATCCCGCATGCAGCCCCTAATCCCTGATTTCACGCGTCCAAAAAAATCAACCAGGGCATATTCCTCTTCATCTTCCGGATTTCATGGCCCAAACCGTTGCTGCCATCGCAACTCTCCTTGCTCCTGCCGTTGCAACAGTGTTGGTCAGACTTCTCGTGCCACGAGCCAATCTCCATGGCTGCCATGCTTCGTCGAGTGTCGTCGAGGACGGAGACGGCGGTGCCACCAAGCCCCGACCCTGGGCTTGGGGATGACGCCTCGGCTCTCACGGACACATATCTCCGCCACCACCAAAGGTCCTCCATGATGCGCTGTCATCCATTGTCTCGGCGCCGCAAGGGAACACCGTCGTGGAGGCCCCAGCCGGATGCACGGATACTGCCAGGCGAAACGTGGCCATATAGCTTCCGCTGCCGAGGATCCATTAGGACCAAATTCGATCGGGACTCGCCGCCGCCGAGGACCTAGCAAAGCAGCTTCCGTTGAGGCCCTATGGTAGATGTTTCAAGACTTTGTGTGGTG
The DNA here is from genome assembly GCA_910589775.1 of Avena eriantha. Taxonomy (NCBI): domain Eukaryota; kingdom Viridiplantae; phylum Streptophyta; class Magnoliopsida; order Poales; family Poaceae; genus Avena; species Avena eriantha. The sequence continues at coordinate 50,012,256 of OU342743.1, read as the reverse complement.
ATCGTTTCCCTTATTTATTTTTTGTTTTCACCCGTCGCTTACTTGCAGTACATCTTATGTCCAGCGGTGCATGTATCAGCATATCAAATTAATATACTCCCTCTGTTTTAAAATATAAGATGTTTTAGCTTTATGAAACGAGTGTATCTAGATCCTTGCAGTCGTTCTACACACCAAAAGGATCTAGATACACTCGTTTCACAAAGCTAAAACATCTTATATTTCGAAACGGAGGGAGTACAAGCACAATTGGCAATATAGCTCCTCCACTTTGTGGGTATAGACTTGATAATTTACATTGGGCAATCATGGTTATTTCTGGAACGACACTTGAATGTGATGTATGATATTAGAAGAATAGTTGCTGCCTGCAGATTTAGAATCAAGTGAGTACCATACTATTAAATATTTTGGCTTGGAAAATAATCTGAAATCTGTAAATACAATGCTTACGGGACAATTGTATGTTGATACATAGCATCATTATTTATTTTAAATGTTTGATTTCTCTTCTCATTTTATTATTTCAAGGGCTTTTTATGAAACGAGTGCCAAGGGCTTCACTGTAGTATCTATTATTCAGGTGTGCTTTTTTAGCTGCAAAATTTTATAGTTTAATTTTGATTTGATGGTAGTATTAAATAGCATACTCACAATGTGTTTACTGAATATTTCAACGGGTCCCCTCCTCTAATTTGCATTACAGTTTCTCCTTTTGATGCTACACTGAGGCTTTTTCGTTGCACGTAGGAGAAGGTGTACAAAGTACATGAAGTTTCAAAGATAGTAACCAAGATTAAAAAAAACCCGGAGAAAAAAGGAAGGAAACAAGAGCTTAGGCTAACTGGAGGAAAATCAGTCCGGATTTTTTGGTCATTGCAGCACATACACTTGCAGGTAAATACCATATAAGCATGGTTTAATGCTCTGCGACTAAATCTTACTTGGCATAGACTCATACCCACCCACTAAAAATTTGGCAACGAGATATACCTCCTCTTTATTCATTCCTTCCTCCCTCCTACAACATATCTTTTCTTTCATATTGACCAATAGACCGTATCTACTCCTAATGTTATTTCTTATAATATAAAGTGATTAACCTTTGAAGGTAACAAAACATCAGAGTCTCTAATCTAGATTAAGAAAAAATTTCTTACTAGGAAAAATTATAGAGGTGATGATGGTTTTATAAAAAATCAGCCCATTTGATTTCTCTCGACAATATAATCGCAACAATTTTGTTTTCCAGATCATAAGCTTTCAGTGATGTTAATTTTTGTTATCATTGATGGTTCATATGTATGCACCTTTCAACACTGTTTTTACTCCTACTAACTGTATGGTATCGCAAATTCCTTGTGCACAATTATTTGCAAACATAAACAGCACGTGCCAAAGCAACCCGGAATTACATGTTGACGTAAATGCTATCTGTGATTACCTTTTGACCCGTTTGCAAATTTTCTTCACTACTATAAAGTAAGTTATCTATCTTGCTTCCAAACTTTATTTCTACTATAATACAGAAGGCTTTTGTGCAGCAGCCCATCCTTTACTATCATGTTTGCTTAGCATTTTCAGATTGGCCGGGAGGCGACTTAAAGAATGGCCTCACAGGGATGCTATGTAGTTTTTTTTTGTTTCAGAGCTTGGTCTTTGCAGACTATTTAAGCAATGATCTTTACAACCTTACAATGTCTATCCTAACAATGTGATCACAACAAACTATGGGCAAAGGGAAACTTCGAGTTTTGTATTTTAGGTGCCACATTGGTCTTATGCTAGTTTTGCACACATGGCACTAATAAGATCATTGCCCCCCTTTTATGTAAAAAAATATGCTCTCCTGATTTATTGTACTATGTATGAACAATGAACAACTGACTCCATTATTTTTTCATCTGTTTTTCTGGTAATATGGTGAGATTGTGTCACCATGAATTACACTTAGTGTTTTTCTCTTAGGTGTGTCAGTAAGGTGTAGATGTACTAGATGATGTAGAGGAGCTCCAGTTTATATGGAGGTTTACAAAGTTACAATTATCTCCCAGGTCTTGGCACTCACTTGCCTTACTCGAGCTAAATCTTCTCCAGATGGGTCATAATTTGGGTGCAGGGTCTGAGATGTTCTCAACTACTTAGCTTCAAATCCATTCTTTATCTTGTATGTGACCAACTCAAGGTTGTGCGATTAGATTTACATGTACACCCTATGGCATGATTTGCCGGATCTCTGTCCATCCTTTATATTCCATTGTGGTTTTAGAAACGAAAGTATTTTCCTATTACCAACATTTGCATTTTATTTTGTTTCTTTCACAAAGGGTTCATTGTTCAATGGATCTTCTAGAAGTGCAGTATGAGCTTTCCCTAAATAGTAATGATTCTTTCCAAATTAATGGCACCAAATGGTTGTATTATGTTGGTCTTCCAAAGAATTTTTGGTTACAATTTTTTGTCCACGTGAGCAAATGAGGATAGTGATGATCAATCTTTGCGAGAAATGACTAACTCGGGAGGTTGAGCAGATGATAACAAGTCTGAACATATGGGGACTGGTTGGGTACAATAGTGTCCTATGATGAACATTGTCAGTGAAAGCATATGGGGACCTTACAATAATCTTTCTCTCAGGAGTTGATGTATTGTGAATTTAGAAGTTGTCTATGAACTAGGGAATTAGGAAATTCCACATAAAGTTACTGACTATTCATTTGAATGTTTTTTGGAGTTAAGTTAATGATCACATATGCTCTTATTAAGTTATCTTTATAATTTTATTATTGAAACTTCGATCGGATCTAAGTAAATCTTTGCCTATTAGGAAAGAGGATAGCAAGTTCTAAATTATGTTTTGGTAGGAGATATATTCTTATTAATATGAAATTCATAAATGAAAATGAAGTGGTTAATGGGACGGCCATCTCTATGTGTTACTCAGAGAAGTCATGATGTGCGGAAATAGATAGAAACTATTGTGAAGAAAAACATGTAGTCCCAGTTCCTTCGAACGTGGTAAGATCATCGGCACAAGAAGAAAGAAAAGGGGCCACCAGAACATTATCTAATTACGCTTTGATGGGTATGGGTTTTTTACCTTTTTATGTTTTGAGTATGCTTAATTCCATTTATATATTTGTAGACGTGCGTGCAGACTTACTAGTGTGATTCTAAGAAATCTAGCATGCGACCGAGTAAGTTATATTTCAATGAACGTTAATAAGTCTCTTTTCTTAATGAACCTCATTAGATGCAGGGTTCTTGCATTTTATGCACAAAAAAATGAGAGTTCGTCAAGTTAATGAGAAAAGTTATTACTAGAAATCTTCCGCAAGGCCTCATTAACTAAGGAAAACATGGCAAATCCACAACAAATATCCCGTTCATCATGTAAAATTCCGTGCATCTAGAGACATGGTAATTAAACTGCACTAATTTCAGCTTTATCAGCTCACGTCAAATAAAAATATAAAACAACATGAAACTGGCTCAAATAGTCAAAGAAAAATCACATGAAATAAACAGACTAATCCTTGATTAATGTACATCGAACAAACACACATACACAGATACCTAAGATTTGATTTAGATCGATTGGTAGAAAATAAAGCATTTGGCCCCCGTACCTTGTCGGCTTGTCCATTTTCACGCACGCACGCAGCAGCTCCACCATTTATAGCAGCTTCCACAACGCCCATATTCTGCCACAAGGACTGCACGAGCACCCACCCTCCCTCCTTCCCTTCAACCTTGAGAGTCGTGAGTGTCCGGCCGGGGCCCTTCTCACCGGAGTAGCCGGCGGGGGGCGGCGGCGGAGGGTCGTCGGAGTAGTTTTAGGCTGTAGAGTAGGTTTCGTTGTTGGCCTAGTGCCTGTAGTGGGCAGTTTGCCCAGATGCGGAGCTTCGGATCTCTTGGCCCAGATCTTGGCTCTAGGGCTCTTTGGCAGCGTCCTCCTGCTCCTCCGGTCGGAGCTGTGGGCGGTGGCGGTGACCACCACATCACCTAATAAATATTGGGCCTTCCTCTGCCTTCTTGTCTAGGATGCTCCCAGGTTCCTTCTGTTGGATATTAGTGATCTGCAGTTTTCTGTGATCAAACTAAGTAAATATAATGGCTTTTAGGGGTTGTTTAATAACAGTCATTGGATGCCCTGAGCAGGGGCATCCTCTGACCATCCATTTTGGGGTGCAGGTTCCCCTAGTGCAAGTTCTATAAATAGGAATCCTAGGGTTTGAGCTGGACTGACCCAATCCATTCGGCTGGGGGCTTCTCTCTCTCACTCTCCCTGCTCACTGATCAAGCCAGCACCTAAAGCACTAGGAAGACCAGCACAAGAAGGCAGAAGTGGAAGAAGCAAGAGGAGGCCATGGCTGGACCTCCAGAGCAAGGTACACATCTGATCTCCCTTTTGTGGCTCTAATATTGAGCTAGGTGATCCTATGGGATCTAATAGTGGTATCAGAGCACCTAGCTGCAAGTTTGAGCCCTCTTTATTAAGGTTGTATTCTTAAGTGAGCTTGTTCTTGCTGTTTTTGATCAAGATCAAGGTTCTGTTGCTTCAGAACAGTATAAAGTTGATGTTTTAGCGCTAAAATCACTAAGTGTAAGTTCTGTCCGATAAAGAACAGGTGCTAGGGTTGCTTTTATGCAATTTTTATGTGGGGATTTGAGCTACTGGTGCAAACCCTATTCCTAATCCGCAATTCCTGAGGAACCCTATCCCTAGTTCATCGAATCGATGAATCCTAACCCTAATTTCCCCAATTATTGATGAACCCTAACCCTAATTCCCAAATCAGACAAACCCTAACCCTAATCTAATGCCTAAGTGGTGGTGGATACTTACCTTACGGGCCTTGTCGGCGTCGCTGGCCACGGCGGCGCCGGAGCCACCCTCTCAAGTCGGCAGAAACGCTTGGGCTCGTGCCCATGTGGCCTCGCCGTCCACCACACCGGTCCATGGTGATGTCTCCTCGCGCGCTTATCATTGCAGGAGTCCACCGCGATGCCGGACTTGGCGCGGTGCCGTCGACGCCGGTCCAGGGACGCCTGCCCGCCGCCACCGTCTCCACGTAGAGGGAGCCGTCCAGAGCCGCTCGACGGAGGTGCACGCAAGCCAAAGCCACACGCAGCTCCCGTGACAGGGCCTGGTCGACGTCGTGTCTTCTTCTCTGGTGTTGGCGCTCGTTGCTGCCGTCGCCGCTTCACTCTCGCTCGCAACGGGGAGGCAGAGGAAGGGAAGGGGGAAAATGAGGCTAGGGTCGCGGGGGCGTCGCCGTGGGTCATTTTTGTTCCGGCTCGAGGCATCCTCTGTTGTTGGATCGCATCCCACGGCTTGCAGCGATAGCTTCTTAATGGGCCAGGCAGGCCGCTAAGAAGGGCTAAGGGGAGATGGGCTGGGCCAGATTTGGCCCAGTCTAGTGGTTTTTTCTTTAAAATTTGAATAATAAAGGGGGTTTTAAAGGTTTTGTGGGCCAAATTAACTTTTGGGCCAAGATAATGTATAAGATAATATTCAAGAAATAATGTTTATAAGTTAGGGTTTATATGAATGGTTTTAGGGCTAATTTTTTGGCATATTTTATTATGTCAATTATGGAACACAATTGTGTGACAAATTATTCTTTTGTCATGCAATTTTGTATCTCACTTAAGTAAGTTGAATGTGTTTCATTATGATAAGTTAATTCTTTCTGATATGTTTATTATATTTAGTTGTTTCTTATGTGTTGTTTTTCAAATAAATTGTGGTAATAATGTTTTGCTGCAAAATAAAGTTTGAAATCCTCAAATTAAGCATGGCTTATGTCTATCATTCTCGCCAAAGCTGATTGATGGACATTTTGACCATGAATTTTTTTATTAGTCTGGTTCACTTATGGCCAAATCTGATGTGTTCCAGACTAATGAAAATAATTCTATGTGCGAGAGGATTTGATTAAGTGTAGCTTATATCTGTCATTCTGGCCAAAGCTGATTGACAAGTATTTTGACCGCATAATTTTATTGATCATGTCTATTTCTGGCCAAAGCTGATGTGGACTAGTTTAATAAAAGAAGTTCAAAATGGTTATGCTTATTCAAAGCATTTGTTTTCTTTTGCAGCATCTAATGCCTCTCAAATTACCGGAATTGTTAATGGCATAGAAAAATTGACTGGTAGCAATTTTGGTACATGGAAGGAAAAGCTTGAGATCACTTTAGCTTTGCTAAATATTGATTATGCCCTCCTTAAGGATCCTCCTATAGTACCTACTTAAGGTGATGAGAATTATGATGCCCAAAAAAGGGTTTATGATGATGAGAAAACTAAGTGGGAGGATTCAAATCGTAAGTGTCTCATGATCATTAAGGGCTCCATCACTCAGAGTATGAGGGGAGCTGTTCCAAACTCTCAGACTGCCAAGGGTTACATTGGAAAGATTGAGGACCAGTTTAAGGGATCATCCATAATTTATGCAACAAGCCTCATTAGAAGGCTTATTGATGAAAGGTATGATCCAACTGAGAGTCTAAGAGAACATATCATGAGGAAAATCAACATGGCCACTAAACTTAAGACAATGGAAATGGAAATCTCTAAAGGTTTCCTTGTCCATTTTATTATGTCATCCTTGCCCACGGAGTTCTCTCCGTTTACCATCAGTTACAATGCGATGGATTCTAAATGGGGCATGGATGAAATGATGGCTAGATGTGTACAAGAAGAGGAAAGGCTTAAAGCTGGACGAGTTGATCATGTCAACCAGTTCAAGCACTCTCAGAAGAAGAAAAATCAAAAGTTTGTGAAGCCTAAGCCTACTCAGTTTAAGGATAAAGGGAAATCTTCTAAGTTCTTTCAGAAAAAGAATCCTAACAAAGCTCCTAATGCACATGCACACCCTAATGCTGATGGTAAAGATCCTAATGGATGTCGCTTTTGTGGAAAAAGTGGACATGTCCAGAGGGATTGTATTGGGTTCATGAAATGGCTCAATAAAGAAAGGTACTAATGTTGTAACCTTTGTTGATGAATCCCTTTATGTTAATTATGCCACCAATACATGGTGAGTTGACTCAGGTGCAACAATTCTTGTTGCAAACTCCTTAAAGGGATTCGATACGAAGAGGACCCTAAGAAGAGGGGAAAGAACCATTAGAGTTGCTAATGGTGTTAAGGCTGAGGCTTAGGCTATTGGAGAGTTCACACTTACGCTCCATAACGGCTTTACGCTTCGTTTATGTAATGTTCTTTATGTACCCTCTATGAGACGAAACCTTGTGTCCGTCTCATGCTTAGATGATGATGGTTTTCACTATGACTTTGGGAACAAGAGATGTATAATTATGTTTGACAATAATAATATTCGTCTTGCCTTCCGACAAGACAAACTTTATCTTGTTTCCTTAAGTGATTCCCTAAATGAAGTTGATGCCTCTTCTATTGTGAATGTTAGTACCAGGCGTAAGCGAGATGATGATGAGACTTCTTCGAAACTATGGCACTATCGTTTGGGCCATATTTCGAGGGGAAGAATTGAGCGTCTCATTAAGGAGCAAGTCCTTCACCCTTTGGATTTCTCGGATGCGGATCTAGATCATTGTATTGATTGCATCAAAGGGAATATACTAAGAGAATCAAGAAAGGTGCAAATCGAAGCACGAGAGTTTTAGAAATCGTTCACACAGATATCTGTGGTCCATTCAATGTGAGATCAGTGGATGGTTTTGATTCCTTCATAACATTCACTGATGACTTCTCCCGCTTTGGATACATCTATCCTATCAAAGAAAGATCTGAGGCATTAGAAAAGTTCAAGATATTTAAAGCTGAAGTTGAGAATCAAGTTGGTCAAAAGATCAAAGTTTTAAGGTCTGATCGTGGTGGTGAGTACTATGATAGACACACTTCTTATGGCCAAATTCCTGGACCTTTTGCTAAGTTCCTACATGGAAATGGTATTGTTGCTCAGTATTCAGCACCAGGCGAACCTCAGCAAAATGGAGTCGCTGAAAGGCGGAATCATACTCTTATGGATATGGTAAGAAGTATGTTAAGTCACTCCACTTTGCCGCTTGGTTTATGGATAGAAGCTCTAAAGACAGCTGCACATATTCTTAATAAGGCCCCTAGTAAATCGGTGCCGAAAACATCATATGAATTATGGACTGGGAGAAAACCTACCCTCAGTTATTTGCATGTGTGGGGCTGCCATGGTGAGCCAAGAGTTTTCAATCCAATTATGGGAAAGTTAGACCCAAGACTGTTAGCTGCCACTTTATTGGTTATCCTAACAAATCTAAGGCATATCATTTCTATTGTCCAAAGCAATTCACTAAGTTTGTTGAAACAAGACACGCTGTGTTCTTGGAAAGTGATATGATGAGGGGGAGTATGACTCCCAGGGAAATAATCTTGGAGGAGAAACATGATTATGTTCTGATCCCTGTGATCCAAGAGCCAGTGTCTCCTATTCATGATGAGGTTATACCTCCAGTTGAAAGGACTGCTAATCCTACCCCTGCTGAGATACCGGTGACTCCGCCAGAGACCATACCTAATGATACTTCTACGGAAGATGCCCAGCAGCCTGAAGTTGTGGTTGAGGTACCAAATAATGTACCGCTCAGAAGGTCTAAGCGGGCTAGAAAGTCTGCCATTTCTGGTGATTATATCACTTATATGAGTGAGGATATGAATGAGTCGATGTTGGATGATGATCATGCATCATTTAAGGAAGCCATACAAAGTGATCATTCGTCAGAATGGCTTGATGCTATGAAAGATGAAATGAAGTCCATGAGCATTAATGATGTATGAGACTTAGTAGAAATCCCTAAAGGAGCCAAAATCGTGGGCAGTAGATGGGTTTATAAGACCAAACGTGACTCCAAAGGTGATATCGAAAGGTTCAAAGCAAGGCTTGTGGCCAAGGCTTTCACTCAAAGAGAAGGTATTGATTATAATGAGACTTTTTCACCTGTCTCTTCTAAGGACTCGTTTAGAATTATTATGGCACTTGTGGCTCATTATGATCTAGAGTTGCATTAGATGGATGTCAAAACGGCATTTCTGAATGGTGACTTACATGAGGATGTTTACATGGCTCAACCGGAAGGTTTTGTTATGAAAGGGAAGGAACACTTAGGATGTCGTCTTAAGAAATCCATTTATGGATTAAAGCAAGCCTCAAGTCAATGGTACTTCAAGTTTGATCAAGTGATAAGAATTTTGGTTTCATAGAGAATGACGTGGACAATTGCATTTATGTGAAGTTCAGGGGGAGCAATTTTGTCTTCCTGATATTGTATGTCGATGACATACTCTTAGCCAGTAACAATAAGAATATGATGCTAGAAACTAAAAGGTTTCTCTCCTCAAAGTTTGATATGAAGGATCTCGGTGAAGCCGGTTACGTCTTAGGCATTCAAATTCACCAAGATAGATCCAGAGGAATCTTGGGGCTATCACAAAGAGTGTACATTGAGAATGTACTAAAAAGTTCAATATGCATAAGTGCTCAGCCTCGCCTACTCCTATTGTCAAGGGTGATAAGTTTGGGACTTTCCAGTGCCCAAGTAATGATTATGAATCTGCGCAAATGATGTCCGTTCCTTATGCTTCAATTATTGGAAGTATGATGTATGCACAAGTGTGCACTCGCCCTGACTTAGCTTTTATAACCGGGATGCTTGGCAGATATCAGTCTAATCCAAGGTTGGATCACTGGAAGGCTGCTAAGAAAGCTTTGCTCTATTTGCAAGGCACTAAAGGCCTCATGCTCAAATATAAGAGAACTGATAACCTCGAGGTGGCAGTTATTCAGATGCTGATTTTGTGGGGTGTGTTGACACTAAGAAATCCACATAGGGTTATATTTTCACCCTAGTAGAAGGAGCTATTTCTTGGAAAAGCACCCAGCAAAGTGTTACTGCATCGTCAATAATGCAGGCAGAGTTTGTGGCATGTTATGAGGCAACCGGGCAGGCAGTATGGCTGAAGAATTTCATTCCGAGTTTAAGGGTGATTGACAGTATATCTGAGCCACTCACTCTTTTCTGTGATAATCAACCCGCAGTGATCTATTCGAGTAACAACAAGTCAAGTGGTGCTGCCAAACACATTGACATCAAGTATCATGTTGTGAAAGATAGAATCCAGGATCAGATAATAAGTATTAATCATATAAGGACTAATGCAATATTAGCGGATCCACTTACGAAAGGCCTGCCACGCAGTGTGTTTAAATAACATGTTGCTAGCATGGGATTGGCAGAAGGCTTTTGATCTTGGAATTGGGACCGTTATGACACCATCTCCCCATAAGTCTAAGAAGGATTCTTCTCTTCGATGGAACGATGTACTGTAGTCAATTAGTTCAATGGTACTTAACTGACCATTGCAATTTATTGTCTCTGTATAAGTTTCAACAAAGAGTTGAGCTCATTAGTTTGTAATAAGTATAGGTTTATGGAGCTCTTAAGTTAAACGAGTTCTGTTTTGAAATAAAGTGGTATATTGTAGTAACTGGGTTCTACGGTACTTTGTGACCATTGTAATTCTGTTGTCTCGTATGCTGTTTTGTTGAGAAATGGGCGTATAAGTTTATCCTTACGATCAAGGGGGAGAATGTTGGATATTAGTGATCTGCAGTTTTCTATGATCAAACTAAGTCAATATAATGGCTTTTAGGGGTTGTTTAATAACAGCCACCATCTTGTGGTGTAGGTTCCCCTAGTGCAAGTGTTATAAATAGGGATCCTAGGGTTTGAGCTGGACTGACCCAATCCATTCGGCTGGGCTCTTCTCTCTCTCACTCTCCCCTGCTCACTGATCAAGCCAGCACCTAAAGCACTAGGAAGAACCAGCACAAGAAGGCAGAAGTGTAAGAAGCAAGAGGAGGCCATGGCTAGACCTCCAGATCAAGGTACACAACATCTGATCTCCCTTTTGTGGATCTAATCTTGAGCTAGGTGATCCTATGGGATCTAACACCTTCATCTTCTGCCGGCCGGCCATGGCGACGAGGGGCTGAAGATGGGGAACCTGGCAGCGCTCGGAATTGGAGGCGGCGAGGGAGTCTTCGTCTTGGCGTTTATGCGCGTGCTAGGTGATGGCTAGCTTCGTCTCTGCTGTTGCTTCAGTTTCCTCTGGCCGTCCGTGGTGGCAAGGGGTTAGAGCTGATGATGGCGTGGCGGGCAGCCGCCTCCCTCTACATCTCGCGCGGCTAGCAGAGCGCTTCCTCGTGCCAAGCCCACCACAACCTCCTGGCCGGCCCTGGCGGCGGGGGTGAGGGCTGGGTGGCTTGGTGCACTCAGTGGCGTTCTACTGGCCTAAGCAGCTTCTTCGAGCGGTTTAACCGGATGGCATGAAGACCGCCGCGATCTTTGGCCGACATGGTGGCCCATCTTCTTCCTCCCTGGGGGAGGTCTTCCCAATCCTGTCTCGGAGCTCGCCGCCTCCTTTTCTCCAAGTGGTTTCGTCCCCGAAGTCTTGGAGACAGCCGACGACAGTGATCTCTCGCCGGAGGAGAACGACTCAGCAGCTTCTCTCGGACCTAGGCGCTGGCACCGCCGGCGAGCAGTGGCAGAGGCGCCCAAGCATCAGATTGCTTTTTTCCATTCTATGCTAGGGTATTTTTTGTAACAAGTGAGGCTTTATCTTTGAATAGCTTGTTCTTTAGGGCTATAGTCTTAAAGGACCTCTTTGTAATATGTACCTGCCACGTGTGGCGTGATTAATGAAGCTTCCGGGGCCTTCGGGCCTCTTCCCTTAAAAAGAAAAAACCATTTATAGCAGCTTAATTACTTCAGTCTTCATTTATTTATTGACCGATCGGTGGAGCTAATTACAGTATCAGTACACTCAATGTCTCCAAAATCTGGCTAAGCTCAAAACACAAAGTCAAAGAGAGAGAAACACGTGAAAAAACACAGGACAAGCTAAATACCAAACATAGCATACGCGAGCACGGCTCCATCAACCGAACCCTAGTCAGCTAGCTAGCTGCTCCATCGATCAATCCCTTGCATCCTACGCATCCTCTTCTTCCTCCGCCACCTCCGGCGCCGGCTCGTTGAGATCAAAGTCGAACAGCGGCATATCTTACAGTTCTAATATGGTTAATAGATCTATTAATGTTGGCATATCTTCTTGTTCTAATATGGTTTAGGCTTATGTTTATTACTTACCCACACTTATTGTTACTCTCTCTGATCCATATTAGTTGACTCGAATTTGTCTAGATTTAGATGTATCTAGATATGTTTTAGTACTAGATACATCCGAATCTAGATAAATACAAGTCAACTAATATGTATCGGAGGGAGTAATTTTTTTCGCAGGGAAAGAGATTTTCAATTATCAGATAGGAGGAATACAATCTGCCATGATCGCGTTAGCAATTTCAGACGATGAGGCAGTTCGCCCACGTGCTCTCCTAAGCAAGCTAAGTCGTGACTTGCACCATCGCGGTTAACTTTCTTTAGTACAATATCTCTCTCCTTAATACTGTCTCGAATACTCGTGATCCTCACGGCGTAGCGTGACAGGTTCGGTGTTTTCTCGGTGACTAGCTTGATTGCCTCTGCGCTATTCGTCTCCACAATGATAGGAGCCGGTGTCCAGTGAAGAGCGAGGCTAAGTTCTTCCTCCAACGCCGCGAGCTCCGCCTCCAAAGGATCAGCACACCTCTGTAACTATCTCTCTCGAATCAGGATTTCGCCCCGCTTTATAAACAAAACAACATTCAAGTTCATACAAGCATCCCACCACACCAACCGGCCGAGGCCAAAGAAGAAAGGAAAACATAATCAAGTCCGCTGGGGCCACAGCACATCAGAGCCCAAAACTAAAAGAAAACGAAGGGACCACAACAACACTCAAGCTGCCGCCCACGGGAGATCATCCAGATCGAACCGGCGCCAAGAAGGGAGATGCCGCTGTCCTCAATGCCCGAAGAGTGTCGTCGAGAGCCTCCCGGTCACGCTGCCTCGCCAGCGGGGAGCACTGCTGAAGAAAGGCGATAAAAGAAAAAATCGAGTCAGAGACACGAGTGGGAAATATCCGTTCAATCACTATCTTGTTCCTCACGTTCCACAAGGTCCAAGTCAGGGCCGCGAACACTAGCCAGAAGAGGCAGCGTCTCCTTCCGGCACGGTTCGCCTCGGTCTGCAGGAACTCCCCGAGTCCTGGGCCTGCCAAGAGGGCCCCATCGCCTCCCTGACAAAGCTCCACAAAAACTGAGCCGCCGTGCACGAGAACATAATATGAGCACAAGTCTCCGGGGTCCCACATAGGGGACACAGACCATTGCCCGGGCCATTACGCTTAGCCACCTCCACCCCTGAGGGCAGGAGATCACGAAGAAGCTGCCAGACGAAAATACGGATGCTAAGGGGGAGAGGGGCCTTCCAAAGGGGGGAGGTTCACCGCAACTCCGGGCCCTGGAAGAGGGCCCGGTAGGCCGAGCTCACCGAGAACTCCCCTCCCGGGGTCAAACGCCAGGATGCCGAGTCCTGTTCCTCGGACAAGGAAGCAGGGAGGGCAGCCGTCAGGCGCTGGTACTCCTCCGCCTCGGCCACACTAAAGGTTCACCGGAACAAGATGTTCCAGCTCCCCTCACGAAAGGCCTCAGCAACGAGGATCGACGGGGAGGCGGAGATGGCATATAGCGTGGGGAACTGATCGCACAGTGGGGACGCCAGGAGCCATGGATCAAGCCACAATCGCACCCTGTGCCCATCACCAATGGCAAAAGAGAGGCCATGTCCAATATAGTGCTTAATATCCTAGATGGCCCTCTAGAACTGGGACCCCTCCCGACGTTCCCACGCTAAGAGAGGACGGCCACGGAGATACTTGGCCTTGATGAGTTGGAGTCAGAGCCCCCCATCATCGCTAATGATACGCCAAACCCATTTTAACATCAGGGCCACATTAAAACGGCACGAGTCGAGGATCCCTATGCCCCCAAGACATTTGGGGGCACATAAGTCTGCCCATTTAACCATATGGTACCTCTGGTGGCCATCCCTTGCTGCCCAAAAGAACTTAGACAGCTCCTTGGCGAAGTCTGCGTGGGTCCCCTCTAGGAGTAGGTACAACCCCATCTGGTACATGGGCAGGCTCGAGAGACAAGAGTTGATCAGGACCGTCTTGCTCCCCTTGGTCGTGAGCCTAGCTCGCTAGGTTCGGCTTTAGACCGAACCCTTGTAACCAGGTGACATGGGTATACCCTACAGGTACTCGAGCTTGGTGTATACGGCCTGCATACATAGAGGCCCACGGTGTCGCCAGGGCCCAAACGAAGGACTCGAGTAGCCTACGAACTCTCGATTGCTTGAAGAACAAGAAGAAGCTAAAGATAGAAAGTTGAAAGGGGAAAACCCTAACCTGTAACCGACTCGACCTGCTACCCGAGACCTAGCCTATCTATATAAAGGCTAGGAGGGGGCGGCGAGGAGGACACATGCAACCCTAGTTTCCACAACCCTCGCCAGATCACATCTGCGCACCATTGTAATTTTCGATTCCTTCGATAATTCCACGAGCAGACAAGCAGGAGTAGGGACCTCTACGAGGCCTGAACCTAGGTAAATCTTCGAGTCCCCTGTGTGCTTGTTTTCTAGCCGATAGATGTCTCCAGCTCTCCCTCCTTCTCCAAAACCCAAGTCCATAACAATGGGCATTGATGAGTTAAACCCTCGTCAATTGACGCCGTCTGTGGGAATTGGGAGTGTTGATGTTGCGGCTTCTTCGGCCCCATCAACCGCGATCTACAACTCCACAACAGCGGAGATTCGCCAGCTCTTCGTCGCGTTCGACTTCACCATCCACACGCCGGCTACTCGCCCGGCCTTCAAGTCCGTGGGCGATGGGATCAGCCTGGCGATCGGGAGCTTCTGCTTCCAAGTTGGTCAGATGGTCACGCTTCGCATGCCTGATCAGCCGATAGTGCCGGCGATTGCCCAGCATCATGGTTCCCTCCATCGATCGGCACCCTCAGTGAGCTCAACGCCCCGACAACAGTCGAGAACACGGTCAGCGACAGCAGTCGCAACTCTGATCTGAGCGATCTGACCATGGAAGACGGGGCCTATGGCTCCGGATCCGAAAGTTGCGGGAGCAGCAGCTTCCCCAACCACTTCATGTTCGCTGTCATCAACACGGGTGACACCTCCGCCAATCGTGGCAACACAGGCAACCGTGGCAACGAAATCGACCCGCCTAACGGCGGCATACCCAATAGTGGACCAACGCCTAACGGTGGCAACGGCGGCAATCGCGTCCCCGTCGACAACGGAGGAACAGTCGAACCTCCAACCATAATAAACGAGGAAACCGGCGAACGCGTCGTGATCAGGCTCACCGACCAAGAATGGGCTCGCTGCCGCGAGGCCCTGCGAGGCACTCCTCTACCCTTCGGATCGCCGCAAGAACTACTGATGGGCCACCACTGGCTCCTGAAGGAAGAATTCAAGCGCCAAGTGCAAACAATGGCGCAACTCGAGGCGCGCAAAAAAGCAGCAGACGAGGCGAGCCTTCGTCGTGCTGGGCTCTCCTCTCACGGAGGATCCTCCTGAACGAGTACATCGCCAAAAAGAGGCAATCCTGTATGGCCCATCTTACTGAGCAAGAACGCATAGAAGCTGCAAAAGTCCTCGACTTCAGCTCTATGACAGTCGATACGCGGGGCAATGTGGTCCCCAAGACGCTGCAGGCTGTGGTGACAGCGGCCACCATGTACCTCCTTAACAACCAGCCGCCAGCTGGAGATCCCCGAGCCGCCATGCACTGATCTACGATCGCAGGCTTGGGATTAATCGAAGCTGCTCTCGACAAGGAGCTAACACCTGAGCCGAAAAAGGGCAAAGCGCTAGCAAAGCCCTACTCCTCGCCCTCATCCAGCGATGACAGTCACGACTTGTCTCGACGCCGCCGCTCACGGCGACATGACCGCGACTATGATGCGCGCGACGACCTCACGTAGCGCAAGATAGACAAATCAAGGGCACGTCGTGCTCGGTCGACTGACTCGGAAGAGGAAGATGTGGAGCTCTGCGGCGCCAGATGCTTCAGTAGATCCATCAGGCAAAAGCGAATGCTAAGGGATTTAAACTCCCATCAGAGAACCCGAAGTTTGACGGCCTACAGGACCCGAAGATCTGGCTGGAGGACCACATCTCCTCCGTCAGGCTCCACGGCGGTAGTCGAAGCACGGCCATGCAATTCTTACAGCTACAGCTGCAAGGCGCCACTCGAGCATGGCTTAACAACCTCCCGCGCGGATCCATTCGCAGCTGGGATGAGCTGGTTTACACGTAGCGCAACTTCAAGGGCACGTACAAGCGGCCCGCATCAATCGAAGAGCTGAGGTGCTGCCAGCAATGATCGGGCGAATCGCTACGCTCCTACATCCAAAGGTGGTCCATCATCAAGAACTCCGCAGAGAACATCTCGGAGGATCGCGTGATTGACGCGTTCAATGGCGGCGTTCGCCGCCTAGAGCTCAGGGAGGAGCTAGGCCGCTCAAAGCCCCAAATCATTAACCACCTGATGGAAATCGCGAATAGGTGGGCCGATGGAGAAGATTCAGTGAAGAATCGCGTTCACTCTGACGAGGAGGCGGAACTCGAACGCAGACGTGATCACCGAGGCAAATGCCGCATGCGCATCTACGACGATCGCGACGATGTCAACATGGTCGCAGCTGGCTACGCCGACAGACGCGACGATAACCGCAACAGCGGATACCGTGATTCTGGGAAAACTACGCAAGTGTGGCAACGCCGCAGTCGCGATGAAGCACCCGCAACATCCATTGAGGAAAAACTGTCCGGGCCATGTACAGTACACTTCTACATCG
The DNA here is from genome assembly GCA_910589775.1 of Avena eriantha. NCBI lineage: Eukaryota > Viridiplantae > Streptophyta > Magnoliopsida > Poales > Poaceae > Avena > Avena eriantha. The sequence continues at coordinate 49,995,406 of OU342743.1, read as the reverse complement.
ACAAGCATGATGGAAAGAAGAAATCTAGCCACCTCCTCAAGGATTGCCACGAGTTCCTCAAGCTACACGAAGGATTGGTTCGGATGAACCGCAACGCAATCGAACGAGGCTACGGAGCCGCTCCAGGCGCCGTGGCACATGGCGCTCCGCCACCACCACCTAGGCCACCCCTAAATGCAGTTGCGCCGGACCAGCACCACGGAGGCGAACCGTACCGCCGATCTATGGGCACCATGATGATCCAAAAGGGATGCCCTCGAATCGGGTGCAGAAGGCCATCACTCGCCAAGTCAACTTGGCCACACACTCGCCACCACCCACTACTGAGTACCTCAGCGGCAGCGAGTCCTGCATCACCTTCGACAAACGCGATCATCCGCCTCAAGTACCCCGTCCAGGCCATTGCCCCCTCGTACTCGAGGCGCAGATTGGAGACTTCGACATGATACGTGTCTTCATGGACAGCGGGAGCAGCATCAACCTTATATTTGCGAGTACCTTGCGAGCAATGAGGATCCCTCTAACTTGCCTGGAGGCCTCGGACACAACATTCCGCGGCATCGTCCCAGGGAAAGGCGTATACCCCCTGGGAAAAATCAACCTCGACGTCATCTTCGGCACGCCGAAGAACTTCCAACACGAGCGCATCGACTTTGAGGTCATCGACTGGCCCTCATAGTACCACTGCATCCTCGGGCGCGTCGCGTTTGCTGGGTTCATGGCAGTGCCCCACTACGCCTACCTGCATATGAAAATGCCAGGTCCCAATGGTGTCATCACGATCAACGGGAGCTTCGAGAGATCCGACAGTTGCGACCGGGAATTCAACAGAATCTCCCAGTCCTTCGGCATGCAGGAAGAACTCGCAAGACTAAAGGATTCGACAGACAACAGTCTGCCTCCCCTGAGCCGGCCAAGTTCACCTGATCTCTCCTTCGACTCATAGGTCACACAAAGAAAGTGCAGGTCCACCCATCGGAACCCGCTAAGACGGCCCTCATCGCCAACAACTTGAGTCCCGCATAGGAACTCGCGCTCGTCGAATTCCTCCGTGAGCACTGGGAAATCTTTGCCTGGTGTCCAGCGGACATGCCATGAGTTCCCAGGGAATTCGCCGAGCACGCACTCAACGTCAACCCATACACAAGGCCATTCAAGCAAACAATACGGCGATTATCTGAGACAAGAGCAAATGTAGTCGGGATGGAGATCAACAGACTCCTCGACGCCAAATTCATACGTGAGATCAAGGAAAGCACTTGGCTCGCCAATACGGTGCTAGTACTAAAAAAGGACACGGACATCCTACAGATGTGCGTTGACTTCACCTCTTTAAATAAGCACTGTCCAAAGGATCACTTCCCGCTACCGAGAATCGACCAGATCATCGACTCCACCGCGGGATGCGAAAGCCTCTGCTTCCTCGACGCCTACTCAGGCTATAATCAGATTCGAATGAAGGAGGAAGATCAAGAAAAAACAGCGTTTACAACGCCCTTTGGTGTGTTCTGCTACAATACAATGCCCTTCGGGCTAAAAAACGCAGGAGCCACCTATCAGCGGTGCATGCAAGCTTGTCTCAAAGAGCAACTCGGTCGCAACATTCAAGTCTATATCGACGACATAGTAATCAAGACCAAAGAGGAAGCCTCCCTAATCTATGATTTGCGCGAAACCTTCGCCAACCTCGACCGCTACCGGATCAAGCTCAATCCGGACAAATGCGCCTTTGGCGTACCATTTGGGCAACTACTTGGGTATCTCATCTCCGCGAGGGGAATCTAGGCGAACCCAAAGAAAATAAAAGCCATATTGGCCATGGAGAAGCCAAAAAACATAAGGGGCGTCCAGCAGCTGGCTGGGCGAATCGCGGCCGTCAGTCGATTCATCAGCCGGATGGGGGAAAATGCACTGCCCTTCTACCAGCTCCTCCGCAAAGCTGAAAAATTCGAGTGGACCAATGAAGCGCAAGAAGCATTCGAAGACCTCAAGCGCCTGCTATCCACTTCGCCAGTACTGGTGACCCCACGAGAAAGGGAACCACTGTTGCTATATATCTCCGCCACCAACCAAGTGGTCAGCATAGTACTCGTGGTCGAACGAGCCGAGGAAAACAAGGTCCACGGAGTACAGTGCCCAGTTTACTACCTCAGCGAGGTCCTCACGCCAACAAAACAACGGTACCCGCACTACCAGAAGCTAGCGTACGACGTCTTCATGCCCGCCCGACGACTGCGCCATTACTTCCAGGAGCACCCAATCGTGGTAGTCAACGACGCCCCGTTGGGGCATATCCTTAATAACCCCGATGCCACGGGACGAGTCGCGCTTTGGGGAATAGAATTGTCTCCACGAGACATTACATACGAAAAGTGTGACGCAATCAAGTCGCAAGTTCTCCCTGACTTCCTCGTGCACTGGATGGAGAACCAGCTCCCCGACAAACCAGATATGTCCTACCTCTGGACAATGCACTTCGATGGATCCAAGCGGAAGGACGGAGCAAGTGCCGGTGTCATGACATCACCTCAAGGGGACAAGCTGAAATACATCCTGCGAATGCAGTTCACCGCCTCCAACAACGAAGCTGAGTACGAAGCCCTTCTGCACGGGGTGAGGATGGCAAAAGCCTGTGGCGCCAAGAGACTCATTATATACGGCGACTCCAAGTTGGTCGTCAACCAAACGATGCATGAGTGTGATGCACTGCATGACAACATGATCGCATACCGCGACCTCTACGACACACTCGAAGGAAACTTCGATGGTTGCGAGCTGCGGCACGTAGGCCGCTAAAGCAACGAAGAGGCGGACGCACTCGCCAACATAGGCTCTACCTGCGCCCCCATACCACCTGGGGTATTTCTCGAGCGCATCTACGAATGCTCCATCAAGCCAAAGGCCGAAGACAAGAAAACAAGCGCAGCAACAGACTCGGGGGGTTACGCCGCCCAATGAGTCAATGGCACTCGATGACTTGGAGCTGGACACAGGACTCGAGGGACCAATGAGCGTCATGATGATTGAACAATCCTGGACAAAACCGTACATCACGTACCTCCTCAGCAAAAGGCTACCGGACAATCCGACTGATGCACGACACATCGCGCGGAGGTCCAAGGCATTCACTGTTATCAATGGCGAACTGTATAAACGCAGCATCACATGAGTACTCCAACGATGCGTCTCCACGGCAGATGGAAGAGCCGTTCTCGTCGACATCCATGAGGGACCTGTGGGCACCACGCCGGCAGTCGCGCCCTCGTTGCCAAAGCTCTGCGAGTTGGATTCTATTGGCCTACGGCCATGCGCGATGCCAAGGACATCGTCCAAAAATGAAACGCTTGCCAAGGATTCACGGATAAGACGCACGCACCTAGCGCAGAGCTCCGGCCAATTCCATTGGCCTGGCCCTTCGCGCAATGGGGACTCGACATGGTTGGAAAACTCCTAAGGTCCTCACGAGGAGGCTACGTCTACCTCTTGGTCGTAGTCAACAAATTCACCAAGTGGATTGACGCCATGACAGTGACCAACCAATCAGGACACAGCGCAGTTAAGTTCTTCGAATCCATCGTCTACCGCTTCGGTGTACCGCACAACATCATCACCGACAATGGGACGAACTTCACATCCAAGGAGTTCCAAGAATTCTGCGAGAATCTGGGGATAAACATCAGCTACGCCTCGGTAGCACACCCACATACCAACGGTCAGGTGGAAAAAGCAAACGGGCTCGTCTGTGGCGGCATTAAAAAGCGACTCCTCCGGCCACGCAAGCAAGCCACGGGTTGCTGGCCAGACGAACTGCAATCAGTACTCTGGAGCCTACGCACAACTCCAAATAGCGCCACGGGCTACACGCCATTCTTTATGGTGCACGGAGCCGAAGCAGTGCTACCCGCCGAGGTACGGTACAAGGCGCCGCGCGTGGTCGCTTACAGCAAACAAGAGTCATCCCTCGCACCCGAAGATTCCGTTGACCTCCTTGACGAGGCAAGAGAAATCGCAGCGGAAAGATCAACGATCTATCAGCAGAACCTGCGCAACTACCACAGTAGGAGGCTACGCCCCAGATCCTTTGTCGAAGGTGACCTGGTCCTGCGACTAAAGCAGCAAGGGCATCTCAAGCTCGAATCCCCCTGGGAGGGACCATACGTGATTACAGAAGTAATCCCAGGTGGCGCCTATCGCCTTCAAGATTTAGAGACAGGAGTCGCATACTCCAACCCCTGGAACGTCGCACAACTGCGACGCTTTTACCCTTAGTCGTTTTTCCTTTTACATTACCAATAAGGCTATCAGCCAAGGCTACTTAGCCACACATTGTACTTCGTACTGTCCCCCAAATGAATAAAGCTAAGTGCCCCAAAACTCTGTGTTTTCTTTATTTTTCCATAATTTATCTACTCGGGGGTTGCGCCACCCTGTACACATCTGTTCTACGAACTAAAAAGGGATATCCTGAGTAGCTGGCACATCAATCGAAACCCTTGATGCAAACACCAACCCAGTTGCAACGCAGCTGACAGGTTGACAAAGGGACTGAGATAAAACCACATGGCCAGGCTAACGAAAAGGAATCGCACAATGCAACACACTCACACGCTAACAAGCTCTTTATAAATAATCTATAGTCAGTTATATACACCGTATATACAAACTTTTACAACACGGGTATACTTATGTGCAGGATACAAATCAAGCTACTAGTGCAACAAAAGAACATTGGTTTGTTTCTCAAAGAAGTCGACAATCTCTTCTGCTGGGTGATCCACCGCCTGGTAGTGCAACACCATATTCCAGGCAGAACCTGCTGGTGGCGCAGGTGGCCCAGCCGCAATCGCCGCAATGTCTACGTCAGGCCTATGCAGTCGCACCAGCGATAGAGCAGCCTTGGCACTAGCCACCACCTGTTGCCTCACGCACTCACGAACCGCGGTCAGGTCTTGAAACTTGGCAAGGAGGGCCAGCAAGCTCGATGGAGCAACATCTAGCGGAAACATCGTCCGATAAATGTTCTTCAAGCATGACTGTGACTTCTTCAGAAAGTGAACTCCCGACACACGATCCTGCAGGGTCGCCAGCGCAATCACACGATCATGATCTACCCAAAAGTATCCACTCTCTTGCAGTTGCTCCTAGGTAAAATCATGCATACGAATGACAATTCTATCCTTCTCATCCTGCGGGTGATGCACGCTGACAACTACATGAAGCAGCAACAGAAGCATAAGGACAGCGTACTATAGCGGGCGACTACAAGGAAAAGATAAGAGCAAGCAAACTAACACTTGAATTGGTCGCCCAGCTGCGTCACCTCGCCAAGAAGATACTGCTCTCGGGCTGCGACTTTCTCCGCCTTCAACTTCCATACATCCATGCTACCGCAGAGCACGGGCAACTCACGCTCCAGCTGCTTCACGTGGTCACGCAGTCGCGAAAGCAGCGACAGCTCACCTACCCTGGAGTACGGCGGTGTCAAAGTATCATCAAGAGGCGGCGAGTCCTGAGTTTCCCTCAAAGGATCACTCGATGTACCCTACCACAAGCCAAGATAGAAACAAATAAGATGACCAAATCAACACAAAGACAAAAGATGCAAAGGCATTCAAGACTAGCAAAAAGTATCAGCAGATACACTCGCCAGCAGGCATGTTCTTAACAAAGGACACAAACTAGTTAACTATTACAGATCTACTAAGGAGCGATTGGCTTCTTCGACGGCTTCGGGGGCTTCATCGAGTCCGTGGCAGTGTCAGATCCCACTGACTTTCCGCCAGCCCCTGATGCCGCAGCCTTCACCGCCTTCTTGGCGCGTTGCAGCTCCTCAGAGTACTTCGCAACCGTGTTTACCAGTTGCAGCCCATATTTGCCACAGGCAGTCGCGAAAGGAGCAAAGACTACCTGCTGGCCATCCGTGCTAACGGGCATCGCCTTCGACATTGCGGCAGGATCAACCTCGACTCCGTGGGCCTGCACCATGGCAAGTGACATGGACGCGCCAGCCGCACGGAGGGAGTTCTTGAAACTTGAAGGAACACCTCCGGCGAGAGACTCCACCAGCTTGTCCATGTTCTCGATTAGCTCAGCCTTGGGCATCAACTCCTCCCGGAGGCGACTGAGAACGCCCTTGGCCTTGGAAAGCGTATGTTGAACGGCAGCGTTGCGGTCCTCGACTGCTGAAAGCGCACCTGCGAAAGCATCGTCGCGGCAGAGGGCCTGAGGATTGAAGCTCAAACTGCTAGCATCTGTATACAAACCAACACATGGATATAAACATCAACGCCAACGACAAAACACCGAACAAGAGAACAACAATGATATCCAACCAAGGTACCTGAGAGGGCCTTGGCAATCGAGAAAAGCTATTCTTCGAACAACTTCTCCCTAGCTGCAATAGAGGCACGAAGGCCCTCTTCACGCTTCTACGCCTCGCCACGCGCCGCGATTGCCTCATCGCGGCTCTTCATAGCCGCGGCGAGTGTCTTTTCCATGGCGGCAGCGTCACAAAGAAGGGCATTATATTCAGCTGCGATACAGCACAAAAGGGACTGGCAATCAATCGACTACAGGACAATGATGTAGAAGAATGGGAAGGAAAGGTACTTACTTACCACCACACGATATCGCGTATCCAGCATTGCATGCTGGCGACCCATCGCAAGCACTTGGTCCGCTAGATGAGCAGCTTCCTTCATACGGGGTTATCGCAACAAAGAAAACAACAAAGTTAGCAGATGCCATAAGCAGCATCGACTGCAGCACGAGGAGAAGAAATACTGCACTTACATGATCCTCCAATGACTCCGAAGTTGTCTGATGTGCCGTCATCCGGGCAACTATTCGATGCTCCCCCTCATGCCGAGAGCTAGAAGGGTTGTGCCTGGAGTGGGCCGCCAATGGAGGAGAAGGAGCACGCTCAACCTCTTTCTTGGCACCGGAGGTTGCGACTCCAGATTCTTTCAGAAATTGGACATCGCCAGAAGATGACGATGCCTGCTGACTGCAAGATAAAATCAAGATCAAGAAAAGGCAAGTACAAAGAAGAACCAAAAAAGAAAGATTCGAATACTTACAAATCAAAATTATCAAAGTCAAAGGTTGGTTCCCCCGACTCCGATGAGGAATCCTTTGGCAGTCGCATCTTCTTGCGAGAAGAAGGCGCCACGACACACACGGGAATGGCAGGGATCGGAGACTCCGCACCAACGCCTGCACCTTCCGGAGTCGAAGGAGACGACGCATCAGAATCCTCGCTACACGAACATTTGCGAGTATCCGGACTACCGGACTCGGGGGCTTCCTCCTCCACATCAGAAGGGACGGTCGATTCCGACTCGTCCTCTTCCAAGACATCGTGAGGGATAATCCCCTCTGGAAGAGGGGGGATACAGGGTGACACCGCCCAATCCTGCATACAGATAACAATTTATCGTGAAGATAATAAATAGCAAAGAATCAATCGACAAACTAAGCTACTGCGTAGCACAACTATACCTCAGGAGGAGGGTTAGCAGCATCAAACGGAGGAACAACTGGCTCACTGGGAAGCACATCCTTGGCGGTGTACTTGGTGACCAGTCGAACCCTCTTATCGACATTACTCACGGACATGCCATTGGCAGACATGCGAGTGACATCGTCAGCGCCAGCCCACTGAAACATGGGGTGGACTCTGGCCTGCAGGGGCTAGACGCGACGGGGCAACCACGTGCAAATGAGGGCGCAACCTCCCTCCTCTTTGCCTATGCGGCTCTCGAGGTCGCAGACGCGCTCGTACAGCACATCTGTCTCCGCGGACTCGCCAGGCATGATCACATTCTTTCAGGAGCGCCTCCTCTTGCACGACGCGGGATCAAAGGGCGCGAGTCCGAAGTGCTCTCCGTCGGTCTTCTCGTCGCGGATGTAGAACCATCTGTCCCTACACCCTTGGACGGACGCCGTGAGCTTGATGTCGAAATAGGTGACGGATGGGTCGATATGGATTCCGCAGCCACCTACATCATAGACTAAAGAGCCAGACGCAGATTGGCGCTTCAACTTAAAGAGGCGCTTGAAGAGGCCGAAGTGCGGCTCGATTCCGAGCCAGCACTCGCAGAGGGTGATGAAGCAAGAGATATGGAGGATAGAATTTGGGGACAGCTGATGGAGCTGAAGCCCGTGAAAACAAAGGAGGCCCCTGAAGAAAGGATGCAGGGGCAAGGAAAGGTTGCGAATGATGAAAGCCAAGAACATCACTCGAAAACCAGCGGGAGGAGAAGGAATTATCTCACCGTCGGGGACGCGCGCGTCGGCGACTGCGGCAGACAGTACTCTGTCTTGGCGAAGAAGACGGTGATCCGAAGACTTGTTGATGGACGGACGCCACGCACCATTCATGACGCAGGTGCCCACGCCCTTCTTCTTTCCGCCGGCAGCGGTGCTGGTACCCACGATGGTGGAGCCGCCCTTCTTCTTCACCGCAGCAGCGGTAGCCGCGGAATCAGCCGCAGCACCTCCCTTCTTCTTCCCCATTGCGCGGTGGCAATGCGAGCGAAGAAAATAGCTAGGAAATGAACGGCGATGGTCTAGCGCCGCAGAAGAAAAGAGATCAGAGAAAGCAATGGATCAGCGGCAATGGCGATGAGGGCAGAAGATGAGCGAAAAGTAGATGTGAATTTTACCGTCGCAAACGTCACTACTTAACCCCTGGAAGATGCAATCCAACGGCTCAGGAAAACCCTACTAGACGCATGGCAAGCATCATGCTAGACACGTGGAGGAGCGGAAACGTGAACCGTCCCCCCACTGCTCCCATTACGCGTGGAAATCGAGGAGGCACAGTTAAAATAAAGATTACGCACGCCCAGTCATATCAAAGTTAGGGAGTGGGACCCACTGCTCGTCACGTCCTGTCAAACTCGCTCACGCGGGCAACTAAGGTCATGACATCGTCAGCACTGACATCATCAAAGCTACACAGCAGAAGACTTCGACTACTTTAGTCCTTGCTTGAGTCTTCGACTCCACCAAGCACTCGGGGGCTACTCCCATAGGGAGCGCTGGTCGCGCACCCTACAAATTTTTTCTTCTTCTCTTGCAGGAACATGAACAATCAAGCCAAACCCAACCACTCGAAACATAGTTCGACTATGGACATGGGTTACTCCCATAGGGAGCACCGGAAACCAATTCGAGTGAAACAAGCGAACAAAGGCGACAACAGTCGTGAAAAGTTCTTTAGTCCTTGCCTGAGTCTTCGACTTAACCAGGCACTCGGGGGCTACTCCCATAGGGAGCACTGGTCGCACACCCTATGATTTTTGTACAAAGTACTGTGTGTTGATAACATCCACACTCGAAGTTTATGGCGACACCGCCTCATAGTTTTTCCCTACAAAGAGACTACGTCTTCTGGGTCACCCGAATCGTCTCCGCGATGGTAAATTTCGGATGCCGCGCTTACAGCGTGAAGGTAAGACCTGAATAAGGCCTGGCAACGCATTTGCTACGCACTACCAGAAACATATCCGTGCCTACAGGTACGATGAATATGCCTTGATGGACGTGTCAAGTGTTGTGGCATCCTGCAAAACCACTACTAGAAAATCGCTGTGTTTTTGTGCATTGCATCATCATGACCGCATGCGCTTGCCATCATGCCACATTACATTTGAGCATCGTCATCAACATGCATTTGTTTGCCTAAAATTATTTTCTAAAAGCCTATATTTGTTTTCTAAATATCCCCTGTCTTTATTTCAAATGGAAACCCGGTCTCTTCCGGATATTTTATTTGTCTAAAAACTATTTACAAAAGTCTATTTTAAATTAAAATAAAAGTTACATTATTTTTGGGAGGCAGCCCACCAGGCCCGAAAGCCCGGCCGGCCACCTCCAAACCCTAGTCTAGAAAGACCCTAACCCTAGCTAGACAAAAACCAGCTAACCCTAAAAGCCCCAACCCCTCCTCCCAGCCGCCGCCCCCCACTCCCGCCTGCTGCTCCCGCCCACCACCCTGCCACCTCACCCCTCCACTCCCAGCCTGCCACATCACCCCGCTGGCCCCACCCACACCACACACTCCTGACCACTCCCCACCAACCGCCGGGGAGAGAGCCCTCCTCCTCCTGACCAAGCAGAGCCCCACCAGCACCCACCGCCTGCAACACCTGCTGTTGGGCCCCACCCCGCAGCCTCCCCTTATTCCCCCACCTAACACCCACACGCACGCGACCACCTCGGGATACCGCTACCCTCCTGGCCCACCACGTTCCCCGCCGCCAATCGTGCCTCCTCCCTCCCATGCGACCCCATCCCCCCCCCCCCCCCCCCGCGTCCGTCGGCCGCCGCCAGCGCCGTCCGCACGCCCCGTCCTCGCTGTTGCCGCACCTCCACCCCGCCTCGGCTGCCTCTCCGAAACCCCGTCGCCGCCGCATCCGCCCCTCCCTCCTCGTGCCGCGGCGTCACCCCGCTGCGCCGGCCTTCCCCGCCCCACCGAGCTCGACCTCCGGCCGCCATCCCTGTCTGCGCGCCGGCCGCCGCGCCGTCCTCCCCTTCCCCTCCGCGGCTGGTCACCGCCGTCTCCCACACCGCCTCTACCGCTCGACCTCGCCGGCCGCCCTCTCCTGTCTACGACGACCACCTTCCCGCCGCTAGTCGTGCGTCGCCCCACCGTCCTCTGCCCGACCCCATGCGCCGTCCGCATTTTGTCGCCGCTGCTCACGAGCTTCCCGGCCCCTCCGCTACAACCTCCACGACCCCTCCTCGCATCGCCTTCCGCGCGTCCCCGCCTCTCCAACGGCGCCGCCCGGCCGCGGCCTCGACGCCGTCCGCCATCCTCGACGCCTCCTCTCCGCGGCACCCCTGCAGCGCTCCGTCGCCGCGCTCGCTCGGCTCTCCGCAGCGCGCCGCCTGTGCCCCGCGTCCTCCCTGAGTCCCTCGCCTTGCCGCCCGGCTCACCTCGTGCCCCGCCTCTCCTCCTCGTCGGCCCCTGTGTCGGCTACCTCTACTCGAGCTCGCCGCGAGGCCCTGCTTCGAATGGACCTCGCCGGCCTCCTCTGCTGTTGAGCAGGCAAGCCCTGCACCTTCATGTCCCTAGCGTCTAGGGGCCACCCGATCAAGCTGGTCACCCTCCCACTGCTTCTGATAGTTAGGTGTTTGAGGTAATGCCTGAACGGGACCAGTCCTCGTTGCAGCGTTCATGTGTTCGTGTTCTTGTTGGTGTACCTATTGGTCAGCGTGTAGATGGCCAATGCAGATGTACGCTCGACGCCCAAGCCTGCCTTGATCTTGTCCATGGTGAGTTGAGATGGTTTTGTTGAAGATGATGTGATCGTGGTATGACGTGATTGCAAGGCGAGGTTTCGCGTGTACCCGGGCGATGCCTCTGATAAGATACCTGATGTGGAGTTGCTAACCCCGCCAAGTTCGTCATCAATGACCGAGATGGAACATTAAGTACTCCTACATGGAAACCAAGTTCTCCTTCCTAGCTTCGAAGCCCCGACCCCAAAGACCGAACCCCGTGGATCGACATGATCTTCTTCATGGACGCCAAGACCCCGACCGAAAGATGCCCGGAACACCAAGATCTGCTTCCGAACGCTTTGACCGAGGCCGAACAAAGATCTCCACGGTTGCGACAAGACCTCCTTCCTAGATGCGATGCCGAGAACCCGGACGCCAAGGTCACCGACACGGAACGCCAAGTTCTTCTTCCCGAATGCCAAGATCGACCCGATACGCGGACCCGACAAGATCTTCGCGACGGCAAGATCGACACCGACCAGGGCGAGCCCGACGATCCTCCGACGCCAAAGCAAGACCTGCGACAATCTCCGAAGACCGATCCCCGTCGACCCCTGTCGAACCCCGAACCCCCGGAACCAAGATCTTCCGAACCCAGATTTGTGACCCTAAGCCTCTATTTTTATAATATGACATATACCTGTCGCATCATTAAATCATCATGCTTGCATACATGTCATCTGGTGGGTTGGGTTAAATTGTCGATTCACCTAATAATTAAATATGGAGTCTATATGCGGGCTATTCTAGTCTTATTCCGAACTCCATTTAAATTGGTGTAGCGAATCGATACCATGTTTTGCCTTGTTAAGACAACATTTAAATTGCAGGGTATCTAAATAACTTGAACCGTGTAATTAATTATCGGGACCCTGGTTCCGCTTAATATTGCCTAATTGCACCGCATCTATGCCATGCCATGCATCATATCATAAGCATGCCCGATCTTCTGCCGTAGTATTAAATAGTGCATCCGGTGTTTCTTTTAGTGCTTTGGTTCTTCACGGATTAGGCCGTTGAGTGGATGCGAGTACCGACAAGTTCTTCGGATAATGAACCTTCGGCAGTGTTTCCCAGGCGAGCATCTCTCCCCCTTCTACCTATTTTGCATTTATAGTCTTTATTTCCCCCTGTTGATCTATTGCTATCCGTGTCGCGATGCTTTAGTTTCCGTACACCAGTTATATCCCGTGCAGCCTCTATATTGCCTTGGACACCTCCTATTACCTGTGTTTGGTAGATAGCTGGCATTGCGAGTCGTAGTTGCTTGCTGAGGTGCGCTCTCGTGTTGTCAAGTACCACAGTTGTTGGAATGCTAGCAGATGTTTACGGTGGAGTTGATCATGACTTTAAATACAACTATTAAATTGCTGGGATAACTAATGAAAGAGGCACCGGTGGGAAATATATGCTATTTGGTTTTTATGCCCACTTGTGTCCCGTAGGCCCCGAGTACTTGATACATGTTCCTTGACTATTCGCACTATCCACATACGGGAGACTCTATGAATCCCCCTTAGCCAGAGCTTGATTCATTCTTATTTCTTGGGGCCACAAGTAGTTTGGGGCTTTATTACTATCCTGTACTTATGCCATGCTTACTGCTTTATTTACCATTGTGCGTGGAGCACCTGTACTATTTTGGATCGTGGAATGTTTTCGCGGTATCGACAAGCCCAGTCACACTTTCGAGTTCCCAGTCATTTACAGCCATTGACACAAACCCTGGGTCCGTCTCGGAGCCGTCCAACTTCGTTGCGGGTAGCTTAGTGGGGTGGCCCCCTGAAATATTTTATGAATCCTGTGATTGCTTTGTGGTGAAAGCCTCGTTGGGTTTTGATTTGATTTTTCTGAGGTTGATCGTGTGTGTGTTGCTATTTGAGCACCCCTACAGGGTAAATCTTTCTAAAAGCCGTGTCTGCGGTTATGGACGACTTGGAGCATAGTATCTTGATCATAGACAAGCATAACTAAAGTAGTGCTATAAATTTGACTTAATATGTTAATATATGACTAGTAATCAGATTCAACTATCACGGAATGGATATTAAAATGCCAACGACTGGTGGACCTGGGTTGTTTTGTGACATGCTGTACCTGCCTAGTAAGTATTGCAACTCCAATGGAATGTGATAAAAGTGCCAACAATTGCTGGGTTTTGGGATTCCTTAGGACAATTATATCTGACTAGTAAATGTTCCAACTACAACGGAATGGTGATTAAAACTGCCCACTACTTACGCTATCAGGATGACTCATGCTATCTATATCTGACTAGTAAGTGCTTCAACTATAAAGGAATGAATAAAACTGCCAACTGTGTGAGTTCCTCGGTTTGACTTCCTCGTTTGGTCTCGAGGGGGAATACCAGGATGGGTATGATTGGTGTTAGTATAAGGTTGGTTCCGAATAGGTCTTTCTTATCTCTCTCTAATAGCCGACAGTTAATCGAGTCTCTATAGGTTGTTTAGTGCATGCTGCGCTGCCACTTCAGTCCACCATACATATGTACGCGAGAGCCGCCGAATTCTAGACTCGCTATGTACTGGCCTCAGTACTGACGCTCCTCTTTTTACTTTGCCCTTGGTCGGCACCCCTTTTGTTTTAGCAGGTTTGAGATCGACGTCGTTAGCAGGGTTACCCTTCCGGCTTGGCCTGGGCAGGGTTATGGACGCCATTGGTTATTCTTCAGGGCTCTTAGCCCCATTTGCATCTTGTCCGTACTTAGACGCTGTAACGTTTTCAAGGTGATTTGGATCTTTGTATTGTATATCTGTATCTTGACTCGTTGAGTCGTTGTTGTATATATATATCTGTTATGTGGGTCCCATCGAGGACTGTTGTGTAATGGTATTACTTCGGTTTCCACCCGCACGAAAGTGCCTGGTGGGTGTCCTTGAATCGTTCTATGCGGGTTTGGCGGAAAGGGCTAAAACTTGCATAGGGCCGATTCGAGGGTGTTACAGAGTGGTATCAGAGCTCAGTAGTTGCGATACCCCACTGGTCCGGCATGTAGGATAACCTAGCTAATGGACAATCTAGGGTGTCAAAACTATTTTGCAAAATCGGTTGGATAGATCTGATTAGGTTTGATTTTACTCCTTACCCCTCTTCTGTTCTCCTCTTACCTCTGCGTGTTTTGATTCTACTCTCTTATCTTTTCTCTGAGTCCAGGATTTCCCGTGGTTGGGTTTCTGTCGTACCTTCAGAGTTTCGCTTCCTCCTTTTATAACGGTGGTTCTACAATCATCAATCTACTTCTCGGTTATTGTACCTTCATCCAATCTTTTGTCCTTGAACTCTTTATCTGTATGTGCCCCTTGACAGATATCTGTATCGTTGAAAAGCATATGAGAAGGATGAGCATTGGTGAAGTTGGAGTATACCTTGAGCATGTGTTGTTCATGCCAATGGAACCATCGCAAAACCTGATCATTGTGTCTTTTCGTACGATGTTTCTTTGTATCTTCCGGTGGTCCCCAATGCGACGACATCATCTACGCCAGATCCGATGAAGATCCTGCATCACCCCTCTTGTTCCGAACACCGCTTGTGAAGATCTTCAGTCTAAATCCCGAGAGTTGGTTGCACGATTCTGCGATTCATTTACAGAAGGATGCTTTGAGTACGGGATGGACTGATCACCCTACCGCCTCTCACTGTGCACTTTTGTACATCGAATCGGTGGATCAAGCAATTTCGCTCCGTCCATGGAAGTTAAAGGTGGCCTTATCTCTTGATACCTTTACCTTCGTCCTTTGTTCTCGGAGTGTTCTCTCGACGATCCTGGAGCAACAATCTTGTTAGTGGTGTCGCGAGGATCTACACGAAGCGAGAAGATTCAGATCACCGACCTTCTTCCCGGTACAATGAGGTGGATCTCGAGTGCGAGATCCCTTGTTAGTGGTGTCGAATTGTGGCATCCCGCAAAACCACTACTAGAAAATCGCTTTGTTTTTGTGCATTGCATCATCATGACCGCATGCTCTTGTCATCATGCCACATTGCATTTGAGCATCGTCATCATCATGCATTTGTTTGCCTAAAATTATTTTCTAAAAGCCTATATTTGTTTTCTAAATATCCCCTGTCTTTATTTCAAATGAAAACCCCGGTCTCTTCTGGATATTTTATTTGTCTAAAAACTATTTACAAAAGTCTATTTTAAATTAAAATAAAAGTTACATTATTTTTGGGAGGCAGCCCACCAGGCCCGAAAGCCCGGCCGGCCACCTCCAAACCCTAGTCTAGCAAGACCCTAACCCTAGCTAGACAAAAACCAGCTAACCCTAAAACCCCCAACCCCTCCTCCCAGCCGCTGCCCCCACTCCCGCCTGCTGCTCCCGCCCACCACCCTGCCACCTCACCCCCTCCACTCCCAGCCTGCCACATCACCCCGCTGGCCCCACCCACACCACACACTCCTGACCACTCCCCACCAACCACCCGGGAGAGAGCCCTCCTCCTCCCGACCAAGCAGAGCCCCACCAGCACCCACCGCCTGCCACACCTGCTGCTGGGCCCCACCCCGTAGCCTCCCCTTATTCCCCCACCTAACACCCACACGCACGCGACCACCTCGGGATCCCGCCGCCCTCCTGGCCCACCACGTTCCCCGCCGCCAATCGCGCCTCCTCCCTCCCGTGCGACCCCCCCTCCCCCGCGTCCGTCGACCGCCGCCAGCGCCGTCCGTGCGCCCCGTCCTCGATGTTGCCGCACCTCTACCCCGCCTCAGCTGCCTCTCCGCGACCCCGTCGCTGCCGCATCCGCCCCTCCCTCCTCGTGCTGCGGCGTCGCCCCGTCACGCCGGCCTTCCCCACCGCACCGAGCTCGACCGCAGGCCACCGTCGGCCGCCATCCCTGTCTGCGTGCCGGCCGCCACCCCGTCCTCCCCTTCCCCTTCGTAGCTGGTCACTTCCGTCTCCCACACCGCCTCCACCGCTCGACCTCGCCAGCCGCCCTCTCTCGTCTGCGTCGGCCACCTTCCCGCCGCTAGTCGTGCGTCGCCCCGCCGTCCTCTGCTCGACCCCACGCGCTGTCCGTGTTCTACCGCCGCCGCTCACGAGCTTCCCGGCCCCTCCGCAACAACCTCCGCCACCCCTCCTTGCATCGCCTTCCATGTGTCCCTGCCTCTCCAGCGGCGCCGCCCGGCCGCGCCCTCGACGCCATCCGCCGTCCTCGACGCCTCCTCTCCGCGACACCCCTGCAGCGCTCGCTCGGCGCTCCGCAGCGCGTCGCCTGTGTCCCGCGTCCTCCCTGAGTCCCTCGCCTCGTCGCCCGGCTCACCTCGTGCCCCGCCTCTCCTCCTTGCTGGCCCCTGTATCGGCTTCCTCTACTCGAGCTCGCCGCGAGGCCCTGCTTCGAATGGACCTCGCTGGCCTCCTCTGCTGTTGAGCAGGCAAGCCCCGCACCTTCCTATCCCTAGCATCTAGGGGCCACCCGATCAAGCTGGTCACCCTCCCACTGCTTCTGATAGTTAGGTGTTTGAGGTAATGCCGGAACGGGACCAGTCCTCGTTGCAGCGTTCATGTGTTCGTGTTCTTGTTGGTGTACCTGTTGGTCAGCGTGTAGATGGCCAATGCAGATGTATGCTCGACACCCATGCCTGCCTTGATCTTGTCCATGGTGAGTTGAGATGGTTTTGTTGAAGATGATGTGATCGTGGTATGACGTGATTGCAAGGTGAGGTTTCGCATGTACCCGGGTGATGCCTCTGATAAGATACCTGATGTGGAGTTGCTAACCCCGCCAAGTTCGTCATCGATGACCGAGATGGAACATTAAGTACTCCTACATGGACACCAAGTTCTCCTTCCTGGCTTCAAAGCCCTGACCCCGAAGACCAAACCCCGTGGATCGACATGATCTTCTTCATGGACACCGAGACCCCCGATCGGAAGATGCCCGGAACACCAAGATCTGCTTCCGAACGCTTTGACCGATGCCGAACCAAGATCTCCACGGTTGCGACAAGACCTCATTCCCGGATGCGATGCCGAGAACCCGGACGCCAAGGTCGCCGACACGGAACGCCAAGTTCTTCTTCCCGAACGCCAAGATCGACCCGATACGCGGACCCGACAAGATCTTCGTGACGGCAAGATCGACACCGACCAGGGCATACACGAGGATCCTCCGACACCAAAGCAAGACCTGCGACGATCTCCGAAGGCCGATCCCTGTCGAACCCCGAACCCCCAGAACCAAGATCTTCCGAACCCAGATGTGTGACCCTAAGCCTCTATTTTTATAATATGACATATACCTGTCGCATCATTAAATCATCATGCTTGCATACATGTCATCTGGTGGGTTGGGTTAAATTGTCGATTCACCTAATAATTAAATATGGAGTCTATATGCGGGCTATTCTAGTCTTATTCCGGACTCCATTTAAATTGGTGTAGCGAACCGATACCATGTTTTGCCTTGTTAAGACAACATTTAAATTGTGGGGTATCTAAATAACTTGAACCGTGTAATTAATTATCGGGACCCCGGTTCCGCTTAATATTGCCTAATTGCACCGCATCTGTGCCATGCCATGCATCATATCATAAGCATGCCCGATCTTCTGCCGTAGTATTAAATAGTGCATCCGGTGTTTCTTTTAGTGCTTTGGTTCTTTGCGGATTAGGCCGTTGAGTGGATGCGAGTACCGACAAGTTCTTCGGATAATGAACCTTCGGCAGTGTTTCCCAGGCGAGCATCTCTCCCCCTTCTACCTATTTTGCATTTATAGTGTTTATTTCCTCCTGTTGATCTATTGTTATCCGTGTCGCGATGCTTTAGTTTCTGTACACCAGTTATATCCTGTGTGGCCTCTATATTGCCTTGGACACCTCCTATTACCTGTGTTTGGTAGATAGCTGGCCTTGCCAGTCGTAGTTGCTTGCTCAGGGGCGCTCTCGTGTAGTCAAGTACCACAGTTGTTGATCATGACTTTAAATACAACTATTAAATTGTTGGGATAACTAATGAAAGAGGCACCGGTGGGCAATATATGCTATTTGGTTTTTATGCCCACTTGTGTCCCGTAGGCCCCGAGTACTTGATACATGTTCCTTGACCATTCGCACTATCCACATACGGGAGACTCTATGAATCCCCCTTAGCCAGAGCTTGATTCATTCTTATTTCTTGGGGCCACAAGTAGTTTGGGGCTTTATTACTATCCTGTACTTATGCCATGCTTACTGCTTTATTTACCATTGTGCGTGGAGCACCTGTACTGTTTTGGATCGTGGAATGTTTTCGCGGTATCGACAAGCCTAGTCACACTTTCGGGTTCCCAATCATTTACAGCCATTGACACAAATCCTGGGTTCGTCTCGGAGCCAGCCAACTTTGTTGCGGGTAGCTTAGTGGGGTGGCCCCCTGAAATATTTTATGAATCATGTGATTGCTTTGTGGTGAAAGCCTCGTTGGGTTTTGATTTGGTTTTTCCAAGGTTGATCGTGTGTGTGTTGCTATTTGTGCACCCCTGCAGGGTAAATCTTGCTGAAAGCCGTGTCCGCGGTTATGGACGACTTGGAGCACAGTATCTTGATCATAGACAAGCATAACTAAAGCAGTGCTATAAATTTGACTTAATATGTTAATATATGACTAGTAATCAGATTCAACTATCACGGAATGGATATTAAAATGCCAACGACTGGTGGATCTGGGTTGTTTTGTGACATGATGTACCTGCCTAGTAAGTATTGCAACTCCAATGGAATGTGATAAAAGTGCCAACAATTGCTGGGTTTTGGGATTCCTTAGGACAATTATATCTGACTAGTAAATGTTCCAACTACAACGGAATGGTGATTAAAACTGCCCACTACTTACGCTATCAGGATGACTCATGCTATCTATATCTGACTAGTAAGTGCTTCAACTATAAAGGAATGAATAAAACTGCCAACTGTGTGAGTTCCTCGGTTTGACTTCCTCGTTTGGTCTCGAGGGGGAATACCAGGATGGGTATGATTGGTGTTAGTATAAGGTTGGTTCCGAATAGGTCTTTCTTATCTCTCTCTAATAGCCGACAGTTAATCGAGTCTCTATAGGTTGTTTAGTGCATGCTGCGCTGCCGCTTCAGTCCACCATACCTATGTACGCGAGAGCCGCCGAATTCTAGACTCGCCGTGTACTGGCCTCAGTACTGACGCTCCTCTTTTTACTTTGCCCTTGGTCGGCACCCCTTTTGTTTTAGCAGGTTTGAGATCGACGTCGTTAGTAGGGTTACCCTTCCGGCTTGGCCTGGGCAGGGTTATGGACGCCATTGGTTATTCTTCAGGGCTCTTAGCCCCATTTGCATCTTGTCCGTACTCAGACGCTGTAACGTTTTCAAGGTGATTTGGATCTTTGTATTGTATATCTGTATTCTTGACTCGTTGAGTCGTTGTTGTATATATATATCTGTTCTGTGGGTCCCATCGAGGACTGTTGTGTAATGGTATTACTTCGGTTTCCACCCGCACGAAAGTGCCTGGTGGGCGTCCTTGAATCGTTTCTATGCGGGTTTGGCGGAAAGGGCTAAAACTTGCATAGGGCCGATTCGAGGGTGTTACAAGTGCTCACACTCATATAACTAGAATTCGACTCCTGTAAGACCTCCGTGGCTTGAGTCGAATTACGCCAGCACTTTTCTGGATTCGAGCCCGGGGACTCGAGTTCGAGTAGATTGCGTTGTTTTACCCTAAGGTAGTTAACTGACACCGATACATCGGTTAAATCAGGCACGCATATCAACAATCCCTATGACACAAACAAAGCAGTCGAAAAACATACTCAGTCATGCATTCGAAAGGCTTCATAAAGTCTCTAGTCGAATCTGCGATTCCACTGGACACTCGGGGGCTACTGACATGGGTATACCCTACAGGTACTCGAGCTTGGTGTATATAGCCTGCATACGTAGAGGCCCACGGTGTCGCTAGGGCCCAAACGAAGGGGAAAACCCTAACCTGTAACCGACTTGACCTGCTACCCGAGACCTAGCATATCTATATAAAGGCTAGGAGGGGGCGGCGAGGAGGACACACGTAACCCTAGTTTCCACAACCCTTGCCAGATCACATCTGCGCACCATTGTAATTTTCGATTCCTTTGATTATTCCACGAGCAGACAAGCAGGAGTAGGGACCTCTACGAGGCCTGAACCTGGGTAAATCTTCGAGTCCCCTATGTGCTTGTTTGCTAGCCGATAGATGTCTCCAGCGCTCCCTCCTTCTCCAAAACCCAAGTCCATAACAATGGGCATTGATGAGTTAAACCCTCGTCACCAGGGGTGCAAGATCCTTAATCAGAACCCTAGTCTCTCGGATGGGCATCCCAAGGTAAGTAGTCGGGAAGTCTGCTAGCTTACAATTTAGTATATCGGCGATGCCTTGCCGGTCCTCCTCGGAATACCCAAGAATGATAACCTCGCTCTTGTCGAAGTTAATCTTCAACCCTGACATGCATTCGAAGCAGAGGAGTAGGAACTTTAGGTTAATAATGTCGAGATCCGAGCCCTCCACCATAATCATGGTATCGTCTGCATATTGGATGTGGGAGATACCACCTCCAGGGATAAGGTGCCCCACCACACCCGAGATGTGGCCAGCGATTTTGGCTCTATCCAATATCTCTGCCAGGGCATCCACCACGGAGTTAAACAGGAGGGGAGAGAGAGGGTCCCCTTGTCTAACCCCACAGGACGTACTAAAGTATGGGCCAATCTCCCCATTAATGTTGATCACCGTCCTTCCACTCATCACAAACTGCATGATCTAGCAGATCATCCTGTCGTCAACACCCCTCCTCTCCAGGACTAGCCTCAAGAAAGCCCAGTCCAACCGGTCATAGGCCTTCTGAATGTCTAACTTAAGGAACACTCCCTTCTGACGGCGTACCTTCACCTCATGAATAATTTCATGAAGGGCAAGTACACCATCGTGAATCAAGTGTCCCTTAAGGAAGGCAAACAGGAGGGGGTGAGTGAGCCGTTCCATGACAGGAGCGAGCCGCAAGTCACAGACCTTCACAAAGATCCTCTGTGTTGGGGGGATACCCCCGGGTAGGGTAACACCAGGGTACAGAGGCCGAGTTAGCCGAGGTATGGCAAGGTCAAAGCGAAGGCTAGCCGGGTCACCTCAAGGCAGGCCGACTTACGGAATAACCTGGCCCGGAGGATGTCCGTTTAACCATGTCCCGGCCGACGTATATCATACGTTGGCAAGATCTTTATAATTCGTCTACAGGTACCCATGAAGCCAGATTAACCAGACCTGGTCCAGGTTATATCAGGCTTGCAAGAGAAGGAAGGTATCTCGCTGGTCAAAAGGTGATCTCTGTGCGCTGGAGCGTGAGTGAAGCGAACAGAGGGAGGGACTAGCGAGGCATGGCCAACAAATGTGACGCAGCCTATGTCGGTTAACGTTGGCGCCGCACAGGCTTACGTAACCTCTGCATGGCTTACGAGGGCAAAAGGTGACCCGGTCGGTTTTCTATTTTGGGAGAGGCATATTCCCAGGAATATGCCTCCACGTATGGCCTAACAGGCGACCTAGCCTCCCCTTTATAAGGAGCACTAGGGCCTCTGTAGAAGGGGCGGGCAGGTGAGGAGTTTGTTCATTGGGAGATACGTGGTAGTGAGAGTAAGAGAGCTTCTTCTTCCTCCTCTCCCCAGTATAGCTTAAGGAGCATCTGTAAACTCAGTGAACTTTGAGAATACAAAGCATCTGTGTGTGGAATCACCACACTATCCCTCCCTGGATTCCTCTAGTGCATATTGGCCCCACCTTTAGCCTATCCATGGCATCTGCCGTGACACCACCACGACAGTCAGCGCCCACCGTGGGGCTAGCGGCGCTAGCAGGAGTGAAGATCCGGACGTGAAGCATCATCGGCAACGGCGATCACATCATCTCTAGGCTCGTTCAGCGCTTTGGAGCGCTAGACTACGTCAGCGACAATGCTAGTAGCTTCGGCAGGTGACCTCCACCGCGCAATGGCCTCTTCATCAAGCTTGGTGCCCACAAGATCTATGTCGGCGTTGATGTGTCTTTCCTTCACCCGCGACACGTCGTCGAGGGAGGAAAGCCACCCCTTAGCGCGGCTCATGGTGCGCGTATCACTCGCTCCCCTAACCGCGCTGAGGTGATGATGACAGTGTCTGACGCTGGCGCGAGCAAAGACCCGGCACCAGATCCGGAGGTAACACCCAAGGCGCCCAGGAAAACTAGAGGTCCTCCGCTAGAGAGGCCAGAGAATGTGTTGCAGCAGGCAATAGATAGCTTGGCAAGCCCAATAGCACTTGTGGTAGACCCGGCTCAGGCACAAGCCGAGTTAGAGGAAACTAGGCAGAAAATACTAGAGGGTGTGAAAAAGATAGTCGCGGCTCAGCAGTCGTTGAACATGACGCTACGCGAGTACGCAAGAGCAAATAAGGTAGATGATGTAAAGTAAAAGGGAGAAACCTCATTAGTGAAATGAACAGAGAGGGTGAGACTAGAGTTGAGGAATCAAAGAACCTTTTTTCCATGGGGCTACCGAAGTACAGCACCCCGACAAAGAACCTCAGAGCAGCGGATGCAGCTGCATCCGAGTTAGAAGGTTTGACGGGTGAAGCCCGGCAAAGACAGCAAGAGAGGGTCAATGAGTTAGTCCGAATTGCTAACAGACAAAATGAGGAATTGCTCAGGGCCAACCCGGCAAGAGCAGGGGTTCCAAGGTCGTTTATTCGGAAGTGGGTAACCCGGAGAAATCTGTTGGGGCTGCATCGTCCCCTCATGATGGCCCAAGAAGAGAGGAAGTGGTAACCTCAGCAAGGAGAAACAAACAGATAGTCCCATATGACCCGGCAAGGGCAAGGAAAGGAAAGGCAGTGCAAGGAAATAAGGATCGACAAAGTGTCAACCGAGGTAATCGTGACCAAGGCAATGCCGGTCAGAAGAATGCTGGAAACGGCAATGCCGGACAGCATAACTCGGCGGGTGCAGGGCAACAGCAGCAGCGGAATATACCACGGCAAGAGCAAAGTGCCGGCCAAGGTATGCAACAGAGATGTGCTCCACAAGAGCAAGACAGATACAACGATGGTGATTCGGAAATGGTGAATGCAGGATACCATAGGCCGGAGCATCATGAGATAGGATCAAGGCTGGGAGGCAGGAACTTGTTGCCGGATGACGCCAGACTAAAGCTGGATCGGCTCTAGAGGTCGGAGCAAATCGAGGTGCAAGGTCCTCCAGGTCCAGCGTGTTTTGGGCCCCAGATCATGAAGGAGCCTCCGGTACCTAATTTCCAGTTACCAAGAGGCACAAAAACATATGACGGCAGCACAAAGCCAGAGGATTGGTTGATTAACTACGCGACAGCTGTAAAAATTGCTACAGGCAACTTCAGATGGGCTATGAGATATGTACCTCAGATGTTGGAGGGGCCAGCGAGGATATGGTTAAACAATTTACCACCCGGTAGTATCAACTGCTGGCTAGATTTTCAGGAAATGTTCGTCAGTAACTTCTCAAGCACATATCAGAGGCCGAACAGGCCACAGACCATAGCAATGTGCAAGCAGAGACCAAATGAGACAGGCCGAGAATTCCTAACTCGCTGGTGCAATGTGCGAAACTCATGCGAGGGCGTGATTGAGTCACATGACATAGCTTGGTTTGCACAAGAGTGTAGATATGCAAGCATGCTATGGCAAAGGTTACAAAGGGATATGCCAACTACCTTGGTAGAAACAATCCGGATTGTTGATTCATACGCTTTAGCTGATCCGACTCAACCCCAACTTGTGTCAAATGAGTCAACTGAGGAATACTATCAGCGAGACGGATCCGGATCATCCCGGCGAAATGTTTACCGGAGTAAGAGAAGAGATGATAGACCAGATTACAGGTACAGTTCGCAACAAGTTGCTGTTGTAAATCAAGATCAACCCGGAGCATGGAGTAATCAGTGTCAGAAAACTGGAGGGCAATAGTGGACTCCAAGAAATGATGGCAAGAAAACTTGGACGCCCGAGCAAAAGAGACAGTGGCAAGAAAAGAAAGACCGGCCGAGGTATACGTATGAGGCAATGTTGGATCAGCCGTGCAAATTTCACACGCCAAATCCGAGTAATCAGGCGGGCCATACAACCCGGCAATGTGAGTGGATGAGGAAGATAGAGAAAAGTGGCTTGGGGAATGCTCAAGCACCTCGGAACGATCAACCTCGACAGGAGTTACCTCGGCAGCAGTTCCTCTCCAGAGCAAATACGCAACAGTTAATGTTACCACCACCTCTGCCGAGGTATGAGATCATGAGAGAAGGGATGCAGTGCATCAGGTGGAAAACCAGCATCAGCCAGATCAAAGGTATCCCGGCAATGAGGGGAGTAATGAATATAGAGAGCATCACCAGAGTTACTGTGTGTTTACCACGGAGGAAATAGATAGAAAGAGCTTGCAACACCGACATATGGAAGTGAATGCGGTTATGCCGGCAGTGACAAGGTATATGCCTTGGTCGGATCAGGAAATTACCTGGAGTATCAAGGACCATCCCAAACTCATGCCGAGTCCTGGTTCGTATGCATTAGTGCTCGACCCAATGTTCATCGGGCCAAATATCAATGTGAGGTTCTCTAAGGTGTTGATTGACAATGGCAGCAGCATCAATATTATGTACGTGGATACAATGCGCAAGTTGGGTATCTCAGAGAACATGCTTCAAGCCACAAGGACAACTTTCCATAGTATTGTGCCATGTATCTCCTGTGAACCCATTGGAAAAGTCCGGGTTAACGTGTTATTCAACACAAGAGATAATTGCCGAACTGAGAGTTTGGAGTTTGAGGTTGTGAACTTAGAAAGCGCATATCACACGTTACTCGGCAGGCCAGCCCTGAACAAGTTCATGGCAAGTACTCACATCAGTTACCTGAAGATGAAGTTGCATGGGCCAAATGGAGTAATTACCATAGCTAGGGATTTCCGACGTTCCATTGAGTGTCCGCCGGCCGGGTCTAACCTTGCCGAGTCACTCGTGATTGCACAAGAAAAGAGAAAGATCCAGGAAGTAGCGGCATTGGCTCAGTCTGCGCAGCAATATATGCCGGCGCTGAGTAACCCGCATGGGAGTGTCTCATTTCAAGCAACAAAGGATACAAAGAAAGTACCTGTTGATGATATGTTCCCAGAGCGCACCGTAACAATTGGTGCCAGGTTAACTGACAAATAGGAAAGCGAGCTTGTCAACTTCCTCCGTGAGAATCGGGATATCTTTGCTTGGTCCACACAGGACTTGCAAGGTGTTCCGAGGGAGTTGGCCGAGCACTCTTTAAATGTGAGACCCGGGGCAAAGCCGGTGAAGCAACCTCTTTGCCGCTTCGCCGAAGATAGGAGAAAGGTCATTGGAGATGAGATAGCTCGGCTCCTCGCAATCGCGTTCATCATGGAAGTGCTTTACCCGGATTGGCTATCTAATCCGGTGCTGGTGGAAAAGAAGAAAGATGATCCGAATGTGGCAGTGGTTTGGCGTATGTGCATCGACTACACGAACCTGAATAAGGCGTGCCCAAAAGATCCATTCCCACTACCAAGGATAGATCAGGTCATAGATTCTACTGCTGGGTGTGAGTTGTTGTCGTTCATAGATGCATATTCTGGTTTCCACCAGATACCTCTGAACCCGAATGATCAAATAAAGACTGCATTTATTACCCCGTATGGGGCTTATTTCTATCGTACCATGCCTTTCGGTTTACGTAATGCAGGGGCAACGTACCAAAGATGTATGCAAAAATGTTTACACGACCAAATTGGCCGAAATGTGCAAGTGTATGTGGATGATGTGGTTATAAAAACGAAGGAAAGCAAAACACTCCTTGACGATATCCGGCAAACATTCGCGAACTTAAGGAGGTTTTGAATGAAGCTTAACCCGGAGAAGTGTACCTTCGGTGTCCTGGCTGGAAAACTACTCAGATTTCTTGTCTCTAGCCGAGGTATCGAAGCTAACCCAACCAAAATCCGAGCCATAGAGCGAATGGAATTGCCGAAGTGTCTTAACAATGTCCAGAAGTTCACTGGTTGTCTAGCATCCTTAAGTCGATTTGTATGTCGGTTGGGAGAAAAGGCATTGCCTCTCTATCAACTAATGAAAAAGTCGGACAAGTTCGTATGGACGCCGCAGGCCAATGAATCCTTCATCCAATTAAAGAAAATGTTAGCCTCTCCACTATCAAAAGAGCCAATGTTGCTCTACATAGCCACAACCAACCGAGTTGTAAGTGCAGTGATTGTGGTAGAGTGCAATGAGGAGGGTAAGTCAGTGCAAAGGCCAGTCTATTACCCGAGCGAGGTATTATCAGCATCAAAGCAAAACTATCCTCACTATCAGAAGATGGCATATGGTGTGTATATGGCGGCTAAGAAGCTGAAGCATTATTTTGAAGAGCACCCCATCAAAGTGATATGTGAAGCCCCCATATCTGAGATAATGAGCAACAAGGATGCAAGCGGCCGGATCGCAAAATGGGCAATCGAGCTAGCCCCTTATGCTCCACAATACGATAGGAGAGATGCGATCAAGTCTCAGGTTGTGGCCGACTTTTTCGTGGATTGGGCCGAGATGCAATATGAGCCACCGTTGCCAGATCCGAACTACTGGAGAATGCATTTTGACGGATCAAAAATGAAAACCGGGTTAGGCACCGGAGTCGTGCTTACCTCACCCAAGAAAGACCAGTTGAAGTATGTGCTGCAGATCCACTTCACAGCATCAAACAATGTTGCAGAATATGAAGCACTTGTGCATGGGCTCAAAGTGGCAAAAGAAATTGGAATACGTCGGATCCAATGCTTCGATGACTCGGATCTGGTAGTTTAGCAAGTCTTAGGGCAATGGGATGCTTTGGATGCAAACATGGCATTGTACAGATTTCATGTGCAGAAGATATCAGGATACTTCGAGGGATGCGAGTTTCACCATGTACCCCGGCTGGAAAACGAGGTTGCCGGCGTACTGTCAAAACTCGGATCAACCCGACAAGCGATCCCACCGGGTGTAGCACTAGAGCACCTCAGAAAGCCATCTATCAGGCCATTCCCAGAATCCGAGTCAATCTATATCCCGGCAAATCCGGAGTCGGAACTGTGCCCATGGACATTGATGTGGGAAGTGGTTCAGGAAACCCAGGGACTGCTTCGCAGGACCCGGGGACTGCGCAGCTTGACCCGGCGGAGGTTATGTCGGTGGATCAAATGGAAATTGACAAGGATGTGTTTCTGGTGCGAGCTATACCAGCTTGGACACTGCCCATATTCTAGTTCCTGAAGGATGGAACTTTGCCCAATGAAGAAGTGTTTTCGAGGCAAATTCATAGGAGGGAAAAGACATACATGATTATCAATGCCGAGCTATACAAGAGGAGTGTCACGAATGTCCTACAACGGTGTGTTGACCCGGAAGAAGGGCTTGACATCCTCTGAGATATACATCAAGGGGAATGTGGGCATCATGCCTCATCCAGAGCCTTAGTGGAAAAAGCTTTTCGGCATGGATTCTACTGGCCAAGTGCCTTGGAACAAGCAGAAGATCTAGTAAGAAAATGTAATGGTTGTCAGAGATATGCTACCAAGACACACATGCCAATGTCGGAGCTCAAGACCATACCAATTACCTGGCCATTGAAGGAAATATGCCCTAGAGGCAATCATAGAGATGATTGTATTTCATGTGTATCCATGAGTTATTATAATGTTCCTTGAATATCCATATACCAGGCAACTTGTATTGATCGGCAATTATGTGAATTGTTTGTGAAACTCTTTACTTGTATGGTTATCTAATAATTGTCCCTAGTCGGAGTTCATGCGAGGACACACGTGAATATTAGACTAGCACATCAATTGGTTAATGACTATGTTTCGCAAGTCATTGACATGGAGATGTCAAACCAATGATGTGGACACATGTTATGAACATGGGGTTGGACTGACCCAACATGAGACTAGCAATAATACTTGCAGCTCTCTCTACACATCGTGTACGTTTTGTCCTTAGACATGAGATTGTCGCATGTACTTGAGATGTGGATCGACCTACTTTGGGGCTATCAAACACTACTCCGTAACTGGGTAGTTATAAAGGTAGCTTTCGGGTTTGTCCTGATACATGCTGCAAGGTATCGGTCAATCAAGATGGGATTTGCCCCTCTCTACTTGAGAGAGATATCTCTGGGCCCCTCGAGTGATCGGATCCAGAAATGCATGGCCGTGCTACATATGGTTAAGAGTTAACCTAGTAAAGGGATTCTGAATCACAATATCGAGAAAGAGAGGTCAGCTTAGAGCCTATATAAGAGAGAGTGAGGCGAGCTGAAAAGGAGAGAGCATTCCACCCAGCCGCCACTCCTCTTCCGCTTGTGTTGCACGCGCGGACCTAGCAGTCTCGCGTGTGACGGCTTCCACTCCGGACGTGTGGATACCTCGGAGGTGCTGCATCTGTAGCACTTGGACGAGCCACGCAAAGGGGAGCTGCTCGTGGGACGAGGACGAGGAGGAGACGTAGAACATCTACACTGCCGCAACGTGCTTCATCGAGTTCCGCACCTACGCGTCTAGCGGTAATCCCGTGATCTATGACAATAGTATTCCTGGTTGACGCGGTAGAAAATTTTGATTTTACGCTAGTGTAGCCTACCCGTTACCCATCAGTGGTATCAGAGCCGATGCTATTCAGTCATAGGTTCAGGAAGTTTGCTTATGGTGATATGTAGATTGATATGAATGATATGATCGTTTGTATGGCGGTGTTTCTGGATTGATCTATGATCTTACTTTCCGTGATCATGATTCTAAGGTCGTCGAACGACTTACCCCTACCGGTCGGTTTCCGCCATCGGGGTAGACAGTGACACATAAATCCTTCTGAACCACGCGAAGGTCAATATGATTGATCGAATCGGGAATTAGATCTGAATCGACGTACCGTGATCAAAGGAGTTTGGTCGAATCAGAACTATGGTCGGTTTATGGTAAATTTGATTTTCCGATCAAAATCCTTAAAGAAAATTGTATAGATTTGATCTCTCATTTTTCACAACTATGGTAAATTTGACGTACCGCGAGGGGCGCTGCCCCTTCGAACCCCGCAGGGGGAGACCCCCTAGACCCCCCTTAGTCGTAGCCCCCTTTTTGAATCTCGTTAAGGATCATAGGTGGTACGATTTCACATGATCCGGTAGAATGCGATTCTATGCACAACTTGTTTTTGCAGGATTTATGTGATCAGTATGGCCCAAAAATGTATGTGATGCATGTATGTATTTTTCATGACCTGCGTGTCGTGACTTGGGCAACACGGCTGGAGCCATATGTGTTGTCAATTATTGTAATGGCCTGCGTGCCAACTTGTGATGATCCCAATACCATGTAATTTTGATTACTAGATGTTAGGAGTAATAGCTTGTATTAGTTCTTGGAGAACTCATCACTTGGAGGATGGCTCGCATAGAGCATGAAGATGGAGATCATCATGGTGGACAGGTTCTATGGCGATGGAGATCACCATGAGAAAATGGGCCATACTGTATCACATCTATGTGAATGCTATTCTTATACGTTTTACTACTATGCATGCTTAGATGATAGAAGTAGAACAATCCCTCACAAAGTTTAAGTTAAACCATGCCCTCCCAACCAAACCTTGCACCATCCTATGCCCTGTACAATCGTTGGTGGGTCTATAAAATTAGGGTGCCACGGTTTTCCTTGGCTGGATGGGTTTGTATCGGATACCTACACGCATAAGGGTTGGTGAGCTTAACAAGGTCATCTTAACAGTTAAGGACCTTGGGGCATAAAGGTTGGGCGCCTAGTTTTGACATAGAGATGTCACCCAACAACAAGAGTCATATGTGATATGATTAGCAAAGGTTGCTTACCGATTTACCTTGTCTTCTAGCAGTGATGCTAAAGCTCACTAGTCGACTTGTTAATTGTGGATCTTGAATCACTTAGTATCAATAGAGGGATGTTGATTTAAGTGGGAGTATATGCTATTAAATTGTTTAATATGTTTTACTCTTTCATGGTTACATGGCTTAGTATTTTGCATATTTTTTTGTTGTAGATCAATGGCACCGAACAATTCATCACCTTTTGCTTTGCGTTCGATTCTTGAAAAGGATAAACTAAATGGAACAAACTATTCGGACTAGGTCCGTAACCTGAGAATTGTTCTCAGGGCTGAGAAAAAGGAAACTGTTCTAGATACCCCAATCCCGGATGAACCTGCTGAT
This sequence comes from Avena eriantha, assembly GCA_910589775.1. NCBI lineage: Eukaryota > Viridiplantae > Streptophyta > Magnoliopsida > Poales > Poaceae > Avena > Avena eriantha. Next base: position 49,964,841 of record OU342743.1, on the reverse strand, counting down.
AATGCAACTGCTACCCTTAAGAATGCCTACAAGAAAGGATGTGATGAATCTCTTGAGGTCAGTTGTCTTATGCTTGCATGCATGGAACCTGATCTTCAAAAGTAGTTTGAGGATCAGGAAGCGTACGATATGATCGTTGCGCTTAAGGACATGTTCCAGACTCAGGCTAGGACTGAGAGGTACAATGTCGCTAAGTCCTTTGTGGAATGCAAGCTGGCAGAGGGAGCAGTTGTAGGCCCCCATGTGATCAAAATGGTTGGTTACAGTCAAACTTTGGAAAAGCTTGGTTTTCCATTAGGCCAAGAGTTGGCCACTGACTTCATTTTGGCATCTCTTCCATCTAGCTATGGGCATTTCATTTCGAACTACCATATGCATCGGGTGGAGAGGGGCCTTAATGAATTATGTGGGATGGTGAAAACAGCAGAATGTGACATTAAGAAGTGTGCAGGGCATAGCCATGTGATGGCTGTGCAGAACAAGCCTAGCTTCAAGAAAAAGGGCACTTCTTGGCAGAAGAAGAAGGGCAAGGCTAAGGATACGATCCCTAAGCCAAACCGTGCACCCAAGCAAAAGGTTGGTCCTGCAGGAGACACTGAGTGTTTCTTTTGTCACGAATATGGCCACTGGAAGAGAAACTGCAGCAAGTACCAGGCTTCTTTGAAGAAAAGTGGAAGTAAGAGTACTTCCCACTCAGGTACACTTGTTGTAAATGTTGTGGACATTTTTCTCGCAAATTCTTACGTTAACTCTTGGGTATTTGATACCGGATCGATTGCTCATATTTGCAATTCGATGCAGGGGCTAATAAGGACTAGAGAAGTGCAGAAAGGCGAAGTGTATTTTCGCGTCGGAAATAAAGCAAGGGTTGCTGCATTGTTCGTCGGCGTCATGCAACTTCACCTTCCGTCAGGATTTATCATGGAGTTGAATAATTGTTATTACATTCCTAGTATGGGTCGAAACATTTTATCACCTTCATGTTTGATGAGGGATGGTTATTCATTCGCGAGTACAAACAATGGTTGTGTAATCTCTAAGAATGCTATGTTTGTGGCTGATGCTCCCATTGTGAATGGGTTATTTATTTTAAATCTTGATAATGCATGTGTTTACAATGTTAGTGCTAAAAGGCTTCGGCCAAATGATTTGAGTCCTACCTATCTATGGCATTGTCGTTTGGGGCATATAAGTGAAAAGCGCATGAAGAAGCTCCATGGTGATGGTCTTCTAACTTCGTTTGATTTTGAATCATACGAGACATGTCAAGCTTGTTTACTTGGAAAGATGACCAAGACGCCTTTTACGGGGTTTCCCGAGAGAGCGACAGACTTGTTGGAACTCATACATACTGATGTATGTGGACCAATGAGCACGACAGCCAGAGGAGGATATCACTACTTCATTACTTTCACTGATGATTTCAGTAGATATGGCTATGTCTACTTGATGAAGCATAAGTCTGAAACTTTTGAAAAGTTCAAGGAGTTTCAAAATGAGGTAGAGAATCAACGTGGCAAGAAAATAAAGGCCTTGCGATCTGATCGCGGAGGTGAATATTTGAGTCACGAGTTTAGCAATCATCTTAAGAGTTGCGGAATTGTTCCACAGCTCACGCCGCCCGGAACGCCTCAAAGAAACGGGGTCTCTGAACGGCGTAATCGAACTTTGTTGGACATGGTTCGATCGATGATGAGCCAGTCGGATTTACCATTATCATTTTGGGGTTACGCGCTAGAAACAGCAGCTTTCACACTAAACAGGGTACCATCTAAATCCGTAGTTAAGACACCATATGAGATGTGGACTGGAAAGAATCCCAGTTTGTCTTTTCTAAAGATTTGGGGTTGTGATGCATTTGTCAAGCGACTTCAGTCAGACAAGCTAACACCCAAATCGGATAAGTGCATTTTTGTGGGATACCCAAGGGAAACCTTAGGGTATTACTTCTACAACCGAGAAGAGGGCAAAGTGTTTGTCGCTCGTAGCGGTGTTTCCTAGAGAAAGAGTTTCTCACAAAGGGAACGAGTGGAAGGTCGGTGCGACTTGAAGAAGTTCAAGATGAGCCAGTCGGGGATGCTTCTACGAGTGATGCTATTGTAGCAGAACAAGTTGAGGAACCCGTGGCAATAGAAGCACCACAGCCACAAAGGTCGGCGAGGCTGCGCGAAGCGCGAGAGTTATTATTGTTAGACAATGATGAGCCTGCGACCTATGCAGAAGCGATGGTGGACCCAGACTCTGAGAAATGACTGACTGCCATGAGATCCGAGATAGAGTCCATGGGAGACAATCAAGTTTGGAACTTGGTTGACCTGCCTGATGGTTTTAAAGCCATCGAGTGCAAGTGGATCTATAAGAAGAAGATTGATATGGATGGAAATGTTCACATCCATAAAGCTAGACTTGTTGCAAAAGGTTTTCGACAAGTTCAAGGAGTTGACTACGACGAGACTTTCTCGCCCGTAGCGATGCTTAAATCTATACGGATCATTCTAGCCATTGCTGCACATTTCGATTATGAGATATGGCAGATGGATGTCAAGACGGCTTTCTTAAATGGAATCCTTTCTGAGGACGTGTATATGATGCAGCCTGAAGGTTTTGTCGATCCAAACAATGCTGGAAAGGTATGCAAACTTCAAAAGTCTATTTATGGGCTGAAGCAAGCATCTCGGAGTTGGAACATTCGATTTGATGAAGTTGTAAAGGACTTTGGCTTCACCAAAAACGAACAAGAACCTTGTGTGTATAAGAAAGAAAATGGGACATCACTTGTGTTTCTAATCTTATATGTGGATGACATATTATTGATTGGAAATGACATTCCTATGCTCGAGTCTGTTAAGACCTCATTGAAAAATAGTTTTTCTATGAAGGACTTGGGAGAAGCGGCATATATTCTGGGTATCAAGATCTATAGAGATAGATCAAGGAGGCTAATTGGATTAAGCCAGAGTACGTACATTGACAAAGTGTTGAAACGGTTCAGCATGGAAGAGGCTAAGAAGGGGTTCTTGCCTATGTCTCACGGCATTAAACTCAGCAAGACTCAGTGTCCTTCGACCACTGATGAGCGAGAACGCATGAGTAGGGTTCCATATGCTTCGGCTATTGGATCCATCATGTATGCAATGACATGTACTCGCCCAGATGTTTCCTATGCTCTAAGTGTTACGAGCAGATACCAGGCTGATCCAGGGGAGATTCACTGGACAGCGGTAAAGAATATCCTTAAGTACTTGAGAAGGACTAAGGATATGTTCCTAGTTTATGGAGGTGAGGTTGAACTCAGTGTAAAGGGTTACACATATGCGAGTTACCTTAATGACTCAGATGACTCGAAATCGCAATCAGGTTATGTGTTTGTCATGAATGGTGGTGCTGTGAGCTGGAAAAGTTCCAAGCAAGATACAGTGGCCTCCTCTTCAACAGAAGCTAAATATATTGCTGCCTCGGAGGCTGCAAAGGAAGCTGTTTGGATTAGGAATTTCCTGATCGCTCTTGGTGTGGTTCAGGGCTCGTCTAATCCCTTGGACGTTTATTGTGACAACAATGGTGCTATTGCACAAGCCAAAGAACCTAGACAGCACCAGAAGAACAAACATATTCGCATGCGCTACCATCTGATTCGTGACTTCATTGATAAAGGTAGTGTCATGTTATGCAAAATACATACGGACTCAAATGTTGCTGATCCCTTGACTAAGCCACTCCCGCAGCCTGCGCATGAAGCGCACACAAGAGCAATAGGTATTAGATACTTTCTAGATTGACTCTAGTGCAAGTGGGAGACTGAAGGAAATATGCCCTAGAGGCAATCATAGAGATGATTGTATTTCATGTGTATCCATGAGTTATTATAATGTTCCTTGAATATCCATATACCAGGCAACTTGTATTGATTGGCAATTATGTGAATTGTTTGTGAAACTCTTTACTTGTATGGTTATCTAATAATTGTCCCTAGTCGGAGTTCATGCGAGGACACACGAGTGAATATTAGACTAGCACATCGATTGGTCAATGACTATGTTTCGCAAGTCATTGACATGGAGATGTCAAACCAATGATGTGGACACATGTTATGAACATGGGGTTGGACTGACCCAACATGAGACTAGCAATAATACTTGCAGCTCTCTCTACACATCGTGTACGTTTTGTCCTTAGACATGAGATTGTCGCATGTACTTGAGATGTGGATCGACCTACTTTGGGGCTATCAAACACTACTCCGTAACTGGGTAGTTATAAAGGTAGCTTTCGGGTTTGTCCTGATACATGCTGCAAGGCATCGGTCAATCAAGATGGGATTTGCCCCTCTCTACTTGAGAGAGATATCTCTGGGCCCCTCGAGTGATCGAATCCAGAAATGCATGGCCGTGCTACATATGGTTAAGAGTTAACCTAGTAAAGGGATTCTGAATCACAGTATCGAGAAAGAGAGGTCAGCTTAGAGCTAGACCAAATATCGTGAGGCAAAGGGAAAGACATGTACTCAACCTTGTGATGGTTCGTCCGAATGATCTTTATATGCGTTTAGGAGTTGGCACGTCTTGCTAGAGGCCGCTACCAACTATTGACGGAGTAAGTGTACTCGCGTCATGTCTATACGTGTATGAACCTATAGGGTCACACACTTTAGGGGCTGGAAGCCTAATGAGGATTGGATCCGAATTAGACCAGGCTTAGGCTGCTAATGGGCTGCTAATGTAGAAGCCCACCAGAGATGCCTATATAAGAGAGAGTGAGGCGAGCTGAAAAGGAGAGAGCATTCCACCCAGCCGCCACTCCTCTTCCGCTTGTGTTGCACGCGCGGACCTAGCAGTCTCGCGTGTGACGGCTTCCACTCCGGACGTGTGGATACCTCGGAGGTGCTGCATCTGTAGCACTTGGACGAGCCGCGCAAAGGGGAGCTGCTCATGGGACGAGGACGAGGAGGAGACGTAGAACATCTACACTGCCGCAACGTGCTTCATCGAGTTCCGCACCTGCGCGTCTAGCGTTAATCCCGTGATCTATGAAAATAGTATTCCTGGTTGACGCGGTAGAAAATTTTGATTTTACGCTAGTGTAGCCTACCTGTTACCCATCAGCCATTTGTTGTATGGTGTTTGGATATGGTGGGCCCATTTAAGCCGGCGAGAGGAAATATGACCCATATATTGGTTATGGTTGACAAGTTTACCAAATGGATAGAAGTAAAGCCGATAAGAAAATGTGATGGGGCTACAGCCGTGTCATTCCTCAAAGATAACATTCTGAGATATGGCTATCCTCACAGTATCATAACAGATAACGACACCAATTTCGCTGAAGGAGCATTTGCGCGATTCTGCCGGAATAAAAAGATCCGGCTAGACGTTTCCTCGATAGCCCACCCCGCATCGAACGGACAAGTGGAAAGATCCAACGGATTAGTATTATCCGGGATAAAACCCCGGCTCATTGAGCCACTACAAAGATCAGCGGGGTGCTAGATAGAAGAACTACCAGCGGTACTGTGGAGTTTAAGAACAACTCTGAATCGATCAACAGGCTATACGCCATTCTTTCTGGTATATGGGGCAGAAGCTATATTACCAGCAGATATAGAGCATGATTCGCCTAGAGTCACCCAATACACAGAAGTCGAAATGCGAGAAGCCCGGCAAAATGATGTTGATATGCTGAAAGAAGCGAGATAATTGGCATTGTCCAGATCTGCCATATATTAGCAAAATCTTCGACGCTATCATAGCCGGAAAGTAAACCCCCGAGTCTTCTGGGAAGGTGATCTGGTACTCCGGCTGGTACAACGTACTGCTGGCATGCATAAGTTATCCCCCCATGGGAAGGGCCATTCATTGTGAGCAAAGCATTGCACACTTACTCTTATTATCTCATTGATGCACAACCACAGGAGAAGAACAAGGCGGACAGGTCCGGCGAGGAATCTAAGCGTCCACGGAATGTAGCTCTACTTCGTCCGTTCTACACTTAACAAAGAAGTGTGTGTATCCGAGTTTCTCATCTATCGGTATGTATGCCGGAAGTGAGTTTATCAATGAAATCTTGGCACCTCGAGCAGTAACTCAGGGACTGCCTTAATAATATTTGTTGTCTTCTGTGTTTGTTATTTATTTTTATGTCGGCTGGCTTAAGTTGCTTCTGCATAAGCCGGATTAGTAGTGTGTGAGCACCAAAAACTCAACTCTTCGACTTGCTGCTGTCCAACAAGAATTGGCTTCATGGCAAGCAAGAGAACAAGTTTGGAATTGCGAAGCACACGAACTACGACTAAGGAAAAGGACGTAATAGAGCCGACATTCTTTGTTCGGACTAACTCTATGTTTACTTTACTTTTTCTACGCTAGATTATTTTGAGCTAATCCTAAAGTTTCCAAGTATTGTTAAGTCAATTTTTGAAACTCATACTCGTAAGTCACAAAACCGAATCAAGGTAGACGTGAGCCGAGCCATGAATTTGGAGAAACAAGAAAATGAAACTCGGGGGGCTACGCCCAAATTAATCCGGTGTGAACAACTTAGTAGCAAAACATAATCATTATGCTTAATACATCTGCACCCGGCATACCAGGGATCTGATAAATTTCAAATTGTTTTTGGTGCTCAAGGAGCAGTAGCAGGAGGAGGTAACTCGGCGCCAGTAGGTGGAACTCCGGCTTCAGTCTCGTCATCATCTTCGTTATCTTCGAGATCCGAGGCTTCGTCCTCTTCCTCGTCACCCGAACCATCTTCGGCGTATTCGTCGTCAACAACGCCGAGGAAGCTTGGTCCTTCGTTCCATTGATGGACATGGGCAAACTGGATAAGGTTGTGGGCACAAGCCTTGCACCTAGCAACCCAATCCGGATCATTCGACCACCTTGACCCGGTGCACAAGCGCTCGAGAACCTTCAGATCTAGTTTTTCATACAAGTGTGGTAGATTCCCTCCAGAGGTCGAGTTGGGTCTCGCAATCTATCAATTTGTTGATCAGAGCAGTGGACCCCTCCGGAGGATCCTCACCAGGCCAAAGGGCACGGAAGATCTGGACGGCTGAATCCAGGACACACGAACCATAGTTCTTCACAATTTCAATCCGGGAGGATAAGCTAACTAGCAGATCCTCCATGTCATAAGGAATGGGTTCAGCGCCAGGATCAGTTGGGGTACCCGTCTACCGGCGGAACTTGGCAACAGTAGTTGCCGCAATGGCATCGCCCTCTGGGAATTTTCCTAAAAACAAAACAAGTGAAATAAGTAAAAGAGTTTAACCTGGAGAAATACATGTCGTCTGAAGGAAAAGAGTTTACGGGAGATATGACTATGGATCCGAGTCAGCTCTTTGGTGCAATCAGCACGCCTCTTCCGGAGCTTCTCAAGTTCAACATTAGCCGAGTGAAGCTTGACGTCGGCCTCCTTCAGCAACTCTTGATCTTTTGCAAGTTGAAGGCTAAGACATTCTCGCTCTTCGGTGAAGTCTTGGCCAGCCTTGTCCATCTCAGTCTGATGGAGCTCTTTGAGTTTTTTCATCTCAGCCTTAAGCTTGGCAAGTTCATCATCCTTGGCTCGGAGTTTGGCAAGTTCGTCATCCTTCTTCTTGAGCTCGGCCTAATGTTGCCCTCATTGTTCGAGAAAATGTAGCATCATATCAGGCACGGACACACTATCTTCAAGGGATGCTGCAACGGTTTGTTGACCCGGCAGAGCCAAGGTATGAATATCTGCCGAGCTCAGGATAAAGGAGAGAGTGCATGGATATCGAGTAACCAAAGTGAATTACCTTTTATCTCGTCTAAGTTTTTCCTCATGATGGTGTTTTCGGCCTCCACTCCGGCTGTGCAATCCGAATGACAGATTAGTTCGGTGGAAAAAGACAAAGAAAGATGGGGGAGAAGTCGAAGAGAAAACTTACCTTTTTTCTCGCATTCAGCAAGAAGAGCAGCATGTTTCAAGCGCAGCACCTTGTGTGATTCCAAGAGGCATTGAAACTCAGTAGTCCGACGATTGGTAGTGATCTGAAGAGAGCAAGGTTGGCTCAGCTATATGCATATTCGAAGTGTACAAAAATCCGGGCCAAGTGGAACTTAACCCGGCTCTAGGTGTGTGCATATTTGAAGTGTACAAAATCCGGGCCAAGTGGAACTTAACCCGGCTCTAGGAGTGTGCATATTCGAAGTGTACAAAATCCGGGCCAAGTGGAACTTAACCCGGCTCTAGGTGTGTGCATATTCGAAGTGTACAAAATCCGGGCCAAGTGGAACTTAACCCGTCTCTAGGTGTGTGCATATTCGAAGTGTACAAAATCCGGGCCAAGTGGAACTTAACCCGGCTCTAGGTATGTGCATATTCGAAGTATACAAAATCCGGGCCAAGTGGAACTTAACCCGGCTCTAGGTGTGTGCATATTCTAAGCTACTAAGGAGCTATGCTAATTCTCTAAGGAGCATCCGGCCGAGTAACAAGTTACTCCCCCGGAGACTCGGGGACTAATCGATATGTCTCTAAGCACTTGTGCGTATTAAATAAAAGACAAAGTAGCGTACCTCCATCATCCAGCCAGCAAGGTTGATAGCCTTCGCTGCTGTGTTCATTTGTGCGCTAAATTCGGTGGGCCCAAACTTCTTCGGGAGATCGTCGTTTGGATCGACAAACTCTGATTTGTTCCAATTGTTGACATATTCCATCAAAGCCAGAGGATAGCCCTCTCCACTAAGCATGTGGGGCGCGACCAAGCCTTTGGCGTGGGCCTCTCTCCTCGCAACTAGGGCAGCAGCATGGCTGGTATGCAATGCGAGTTATTTGCTGCCAGCTGACCCGGAGGAGGCATCTCACTTCGGCAGCATGGACACAAGGGTGCGCTGTCCAGCCTCGATAGATGATGCTTTGGTGGCACCAGAACTTTTCTTCGCCTTGGGTTGCTGTTGGGAGGATGAGGCTTGAGCTGCAGACTTGGACTTAGGTGCAGCCTTGGAGCTAGTGGGGTCTTCTCGCCAGGTCTTGGAAGACTCGGACGAGGCAGAAGGAGTTGGTGCTAGTGCTGATGCTTGTGTTGCTGCTGGTGCTGTTGGTGGTATTAGTGTTGATGCTTGTACTGCTGCTGGGGTTGACGGTGGTGCTGATGTTGCTGCTGGTACCTCGGAAGTGGCGGGTTGCGGCTGAGCCGATGAAGAGCTGGGAGCGTCCGCTACCTCGGTCGTGCCACTTTCCCCTGCTCCAAGGTTGCCCTCCTCTGGACGAGGTGGGCTAGGACCTGAAGCAGCCACTGAACCCTCCTGAATTGGGCTCAGTGGGCGTGTGTCGTCACCACAAGGGGGAGATGGGGTGCGCCGAAAAGATGAAGCGATGCTGGAGCCGCTCTGGGGAACCTCCATCGCAGCCCTATCGAATCAGACAACGAATAACAAGCTATAACAAAAAGGAAGGCATATAGACAGAGAAGCATGAAGCAGAAAATTGGACCAAAGAAAAAAGTGACTTACTCGTGAAAAGTCAAAGGCTCCTTGGGCTTTCGAGCTCTCCGAACTATGGCCTTAGTCGGAGGCTTAGTGGCGGCCTTATCAGCGGATTTCCTCCGCCTTTTGGTTGCTTGGGGAGGCTCGGAAGAAGCAGCCGAGGTAGATGCCCGTTTCTTAGACACAGCTGGGGCCGGCTCACTCGTAGCAAGAGGGGGATCTTCATGGATCTGCCCAGCCGGGTTAGCTGAAGCCGAAAACGCGTAAGAAATAGGCACCGGGTCAAATACCTCCACCACCTCAATATCAGAATCATCCTCATCGTCAGGCCAATTCCTTAAGGCAAAGAAGTTACCGGAGGGTCGCTTGGTTGCGTCCGGGGCAGGCAAGAACATTTCCTGATCCGGCTCCTCCTCGTCTGAAACAAGTCGATCCGTCCCCCATTTGAGGGAAGGCTCGGTGCCATCTTCAATGGTCTGCTGAAGAAACAACTAAAAGGAAAATGCAAAGGGATCAAATAAACAGCATGCTTCGACACAGGATATAACTCAGAGAAGGATTGGGTAATGAGATTTACCGCAGGAGGAGGCTTGTCCCAGCAGTAATGCTCCAATCCCCACTCCCAGTCAGTGGAGAAGTCCTTATCGATCGTGAAGATGGCCTTGACCCGGCGGAAGATCTCAGTGTTGTTCAACTCGAAGGAGGAGGTCCGGTTGGGGTCAAGATGCCCGCTCATATGGCAGAGCTTGTGAGTGCGCTTCTGTAGGGGGGACATCCGACTGTGGACGAATGTGATCATCACATCCTCCTTGCGCAGCCCCATATCCTTCAGTTCCATGAACCTCTTATTAACCTGATTCGCCAAGGCAGTTGGTCTCTTGGGAACCCGGTCCCACAGAGCCGGATTAGGAGGACCCATCACGAAGGGGCGTAGCTGGATCAGATCCTCATCTGAGCCATTCCTCACATAAAGAAGGTCCGGGCCCAGCCCTTGCAAGATTCAAGCCCCATGACTCGGGGGAAGACAGATTGTTTCCGGGGAGAGATGGAGGCGGCACCACATTAGGTCAGGTGCTTGTCCTCCGGGGCACGCTCCTTATCTGGAACCACATTCCTCCGCAGACCGAAGAACCAGATCCAAAGCTCTTTAGTAGGCCACAAGCCGAGGTATCCTTCTACACCGGATGCGAAGGAGAAGAGCGATGTAATGGCATTCGCCAGAAGATGATGAGGTTGGAGTTCATAGATATTGACGAAATCATGGAAGAAGTCACTCACTGGCAAGCCGAAGCCGCGCTGGAAGTGAGAGAGGAAGACGACGAACTCACCCGGATTGGGTGAGGGAGCGATCTCCTTGGAGGCAAGGCGGGAAATTACGCCTTTGGGGATGCGGCGGGTGCGGTAGAGCAAGTCAAGATCGTCTTGGCACACCCAAGAACCGGCCCAGGCACCAGGCTCCAGAGTTTCGCCCTCCTCCTTCATCTCTTCTTCCTCGACGACATCGAGCTCCTCCTCTTTCATCTTCAAGTCACTGTCCTCACCGGCCCGATCAGAGGTGGGGGACAGAGGTTTGGATTAGCGTGGCCCCGTGACGTTGAAGCATCGCAGGAGCGGTAGCGAGGCCAGCATAAGGAAATAAGAGGAAGTAAGGTGCGGCAGCGGCGCTGTAAAGCAGAAGCGGCGGCGGTGGCGCTATCGCAAGGAAGAAGAAAAGGCAGAAAGGCAGAGGGGCGCAAGTAGGGGGAAAACAGCCAAGGGGTGCACCCCTCCCCTATTTAACCACTCCCTAGCGGTGGGTAGTGGGATCGAGCAGTGCCCTGAGGCCACACGGTGTGGCCGTGTATCTGCCGGATCAGCTAATCAGAGGCAAGCCACAGGAAGGGCCACAGGAAACAGGGGATCCCATGACGTGACGTGGTGATGCAGTTAACGAGGAGGCAGCTGCGACGCGATGTTTGCAGCAGTAACCCCTGACAATAAGTGCAGTAACTAGCGCAGGCCCTTAAAATGAGGCAAGATAATGATTACCCTCCACGTGGGACGTGGGGAAGTGTATAAGAGAAGGAAGGACAACACGACAAGCTGAAGGATAGCCCGGCCAGCGAGGGATAACTCGGAATGTGCCAAGGGAATGCTACGCCACGAGATCCGAGCTACAAAGTAACTCGGAAAGGGGGCCAAAAAGATTGAACCTGCTGTGGCCTTAGTAGCTGAAGTTGCTAAGACCGCACCAGCTTCGGGGACTAATGTTGGGGGGAAACCCCCGGGTAGGGTAACACCGGGGTATAGAGGCCGAGTTAGCCGAGGTATGGCAAGGTCAAAGCGAAGGCTGGCCGGGTCACCTCAAGGCAGGCCGACTTACGGAATATCCCGGCCAGGAGGATGTCCGTTTAACCATGTCCTGGCCGATGTATATCATACGCGGCAAGATCTTTATAATTCATATGCAGGTACCCACGGAGCCGGATTAACCAAACCTGATCCGAGTTATATCAGGCTTGCAAGAGAAGGAAGGTATCTCGCTAGTCAAAAGGTAATCTCTGTGCGCTGGAGCGTGAGCGAAGCGAACAGAGGGAGGGACCAGCAAGGCGTGGCCGACAAAGGTGACACAACCTATGTCGGCTGACGTTGGCACCGCAGAGGCTTATGTAACCTCTACATGGCTTATGAGGGAAAAAGGTGACCCGGTCGGTTTGCTATTTTGGGAGAGGCATATTCCCAGGAATATGCCTCCACGTATGCCCTAACAGGCAACCTAGCCTCCCCTTTATAAGGAGCGCTAGGGCCTCTGTAGAAGGGGCAGGCAAGTGAGGAGTTTGTTCATTGGGAGATAGGTGGTAGTGAGAGTAAGAGAGCTTCTTCTTCCTCCTCTCCCTAGTACAGCTCAAGGAGCATCTGTAAACTCAGTGAACTTTGAGAATACAAAGCATCTGTGTGTGGAATCACCACACTATCCCTCCATGGATTCCTCTAGTGCATATTGGCCCCACCTTTAGCCTATCCATGGCATCTGCCGTGACACCACCATGACACTCTGGATGACATTAATGACCGTGATCGCCCTGAATTGGCGGATATCCGTGGCCCCCACTACTTTGGGGATCAGGGTAATCACCCCAAAGTTCAGGCAAGACATGACAAGGGTCCCTGTATAGAACTTCTGAAACATCTACATGATCACTGGCTGCAGCTGGGCCCAGAAGGTCTGGAAGAATGACACCGACAAGCCATCAGGGCCTGGCGTCGACCCAGTTCTCATAGACCACAGTGTCGCGGCCACCTCCTCCGAGAGAAACGGGAGAGTAAGCCCAACATTCTCATCGAGGGTGACGGTCGCGTCGTCAGACCAGAAATCTAGAGCCAGAGAAAGGCCCGAACGCGGCGACAAAGAGAATAAGGCTTTGTAGAAGGTATAAATATGGGAGGAGAGATCTTGTGGAGAATCCAAAAGCGTGTCCCCCTCCCAAAGGCAGGGGATCGAGCACTTCCTCCTCCTGCCATTGGCAATAGCATGGAAGTAGGCCGTGTTCGAATCCCCCTGGATAATCCAGTTCTGGCGACTCCGCTGTTGCCAGAAAGCCTTCTCCCCTCTATAGATCTCCATAATGGAGGTCTCAAGGGAATACCTATGGGACCAGGACTCCTTCGAGAGGCCGCGCTGGTCGGCCTCCAAGTCAAGGGCCTGGATCTCCTGCAGAATGGCCTCCTTCTAGTCCCGAAGGGCCGCCCCCAGGTTCGCCCCCCATCCTCTCATAAATTGTCGGGTGAGTTTGGCGCAGTGGTGCCAAATATCCACCGTGCAATAGACTCGAGGAGGGGAGGCAGTCGCCTCCATCCATTTAGTCCGGACCGCCTCCACAAACCCAGGCTTCTGGAGCCAGAAGGTCTCGAAGTGGAAGCGGTTCAGCCTCGGCGGAGGCCGTCCCCCGAGGACAGGAGGAGGGGGGTGTGGTCAGATCCAATCCTGGTGACCGCCCTCAGGGAGCACAAAGGGAAGGCCACCTCCCAATCCACCGACACGAAAACGCGATCCAAAACGCTACGGATCGGGTCGAGCTGCTTGTTAGTCCATGTATATCTAGCTCCCACCCGCACAATCTCGCGTAAAGCAAGATCGGCGAGGCAGTCATTAAACATACGCATCCTAGGGAGGTCCACGTTTGCCGAGCTCTTGTCGTTAGTGGACCGGATCAGGTTGAAGTCCCCGACTACCACCACGAGGATCTCAGACCATTCCACCTTCGACTTGAGCTCCTACAAAAATTCAGCGGACCTCCTATGGTCCGCGGGGCCATAGACAATAATCACTTCCCACTTGAAGCGAGATTGTCTATGAGTGAGCGACATGCTCACAAAGAAACCCCCGCGGTCCATATCATCAACCTCAAAGGTTTCCTCCTTCACCCCTAGGAGGATCCCTCCTGAGTGGCCACTGGCCGGCAGCCATGACCAGATGAAGCTGCACTGGCTAAGGCCCTCCAACTCGGCAATGGTGAAGTCTTGGCGAATCGTTTCCTGAAGCCCGAAAATATCCGGAGCCTCCATGTGCAGGTATTCCTTGATCTGGCGACGCCGGCCCTCGTGCCCGAACCCCCTGATGTTCCAGATGAACGCCCGGATGGCACGGAGGGTGTCCATCTAGAGCAACTCAAAGCTGGAAGGCCCCCTTAGTGGGTGCGGAGCGGGCACGGCTCCGGGGGAGGGGTATCTCAGTCGCTTTGGGTGGTCTCCCACAAGGCCTTCTCGAGAGGCAGGCTTCTAGGGGCCCTCCCTACCATTAGGTGCCGGAGGTGGATCCCTGCTGGGGCCAGGTCCTGACGACCTAGCCTCTGCAAGGATCAAGGCGCGCTCCCGCTCCCGTGCCTCCCGTGCATGGGCTGCAGCGATCACGGCCTCGTACCCCTCACGCGCCTTAATGGCAGCCATTTGAGCAACCATGGGACCCTTCTCGCTGCGGAAGACAATCCCACAATCATCAGCCACCTCGCCTAGGTGGGCCAGGGACACATCGACGAGCGCAGAGAAGCTGGAACCAGAGGGACAAGATGGATCGGGAACCAAAGCGGGGGGAGGGCGCAAGAGGTACCTGGAAACTCGTCGCGTGCGGTAACCCGGTGGGTCGCGTGCTCCTCCACGGTCAGCTCCGGTCCAAACAGCCCCGCCATAGACCCAGCAAGGCGGACACTGTGGAGGGAGGGAGGCGGGGGTGGCGGACGCAGGGCCCTGGGTCGGCGCAGCGTGGAGGCTGCTGTGGGGAGGCCAGAGTCGGTCGAGTAGGACGCCACCGCCTCGGGATCCGGAGTGTCCGGGGTGATAGTGTAGCAGACCACCCTCGGCGACCGCGGCGACGCCTGGGGACACACCACCATCCCCACACTCCCCAAAGTCACCACCTCCGGGGAGCTCATGGGGGCCTGGGGAAGGATCCACCTGAGAGAGCTGGAGGTCAAGGTTGGAGCCATATTGCGTAATATCCAGGCCGATGGACACTGGGGGATCGACGCGGTAGCAGCGCGGGACATCGACCGGGGCCAGCTTGGCCGGCGCGCTGAGAGACAGAGGATGCCGTCCCGGGAAGAAGGGCCCCCCACCAAGGAACCAGGCTCAGGGGGGCCCGGGAGGATCACTGCCTGGGTCACCGACGGGCCTCCCCCGACCCCTTGAGACGGCTGGGCGGCGGGGAGGAGGCGTTAGTCGCCAGCCGCGAGGGGTCCGTCCCAGAGTCATTGTCCTTCGAAGACGCGTCCTCCGTCCCCCGACCGCCCTTCCCTGGGCTGCCACCAGCCGGGAGGGCGGAGGGGACGGGGGACTGGTCGCTGCAGGCGTCGCGTCGTCGTCGAGCTCCACCCAAAGATCCTTGCCCACGCGGTCGAAGAAGAATCGTGGCAGGGAGACGGGGAACACCGAGGGGTCCGGGCAAAGGAGCCTCATCCGGGCCGCCCCGTGCCCCGAGAGAGAGTCCACGTCCACCTCCAGGAGCTTGCCCACTGACTGCGTAATGAGGGCCACAATCTCCGGCCTCCTGGCCTCAGAAAGGACGCCCAGCAGGAGGACCCAGACCTCCGAAAGCGTCGCCACAAACTCTAGAGCAGCAGAGGAAGGCTTGATGTCGACCTTTAGCTGGTGGATCGGCAGGGTGAACGAAGACCCGCAAGCACACATCCGCAGGATTCCCACCGACGGAAAAGACACCGCGAACTCAGAGGCGGAGACACGGCGCACCGGCCACTCGTGGCCCGGGAGGACCGCACTGAGCTCCTCCTGCAGCAGGGCCTCCGTCACCTCCACCGAGAGGGGGGGTCCTGGACCGGGAGCACCGTCACCATAGCGAGCGTCTCCGGCACAGTCATAGGGACCCCACCCGTATCGATGAAGTAGAACCTGCCATCCACGCCGTGACCATAGTACTCTAGGCACTCCCTCGGGCGGGGGGTGAACGGGACGCCAAGCGGCCCGGATGGGGCGCCCGGCGCCTCGGAGACGGGAGCGGACGATAGCGATGGCCCCGCGGCCGGGCACTTCTTCTTCTTCTTTCTCTTCTTTTTCTTCTTCTTGGGGACCGGAGCCTCCACCGCCACGCATTCGCGTCGAGCTGGCTAGAGAAGAGCCGCCTGCCCCAGCGCCTGGTTCGCACGCCACGAGCCCGTCTCCGCTCGCCCATCCCCTGAGTGCCCAGCGGCCGCCACCTCCCTGGCACGCAGCGCTTCAGCGCGCAGGCGGGCCTCGCGTGCCGCCTCAGAGAGTGGCAGAGGAGGCAAAACCCGCCCCCGCGGTTCCTCAAGACGGCGGCGAGCCTGGGGGCGAGTGGGAGGATGGTCGCGGTGGCAGGTACCTTGACGGCGGCGGCGAGCGGCGCCCCGGGTGGCGGTAGGGGCCCTAGTGGCCGCGGGATGGAGCGTGGAGGTGGATTGCGACGGCAGGGGCCCGTGGAGGTGAGCGGTCCCGGCGCGGGCAGGCGTGGCGAGCGAGTGCCGAGGGGCTGCGTGGCTTGGACGCCATCAAGGTCGCCAATTAGGACCGCGCCGGCGGCGACGGCACGCCGGAGGAAGCGGAGGCGGCGGGAGGGGCGCAACAGAGGGAAGCGGCGGATGGGAAGCAGCGGACGGGTGAACAGGGACCGAAGGTGATAGGGTTTCCTGGACAGGAATCCCCTCAAGATCGGCCTCCTTGGTGGGCCGCTCCCGGGCTGGCTGGGCTGCCTCGCTGGTGCCCCGTGCAGCAGGTAACGTTGGCCACGGATGGGCTGGCCGGTCCAGGCTACAAGCGGGGCACGGCCCACGAGCGGCCTGGCTAGCATACCCCTCCGTGGCCCGTCCCACCAGGCCCGTTGAGGGCCCAGATCGGCCCGCTCCCCGCCCCACGCCTCCCCATCCCTGCTGGGGCGCCCTCCTAGCGGCCCCCGTCAGAGCTCCTGCCCGCTGGCGAGGCCGCCACACGGCAGCCCTAGCCAACGGGAGGTACTCCCCCAGAGAAGGGCGCTGCAGTGCTGAAGGGCAGCGCGGCGTCGGCACGCCCCGTTCGTCGGCCTCCGAGACCCGCGCCCCGAGCCAGTCCCCCACCGGAAGCACCTCAGGTTCCGGCGGTGCCTCCTCACCCTCGTCCTCCTCGATGTCCCCCCAAGCGAGCCCGTGCAGGTCGGCCAGTTCCTTGACCTTCTCCGGCGACAGCGACCGAGATGGTGGAGGATTCGGCCCCCGAACAGGCAGCCCCGGGGCAACATCAAGCGGCGGCGGCAGGATACGCGCACCGGTCTTCACCCTGTGCACCGGGAAAGACAAGGAGGCGCCTTGTCGGACGAACTCCCCACGCCGGCGGTCCCTGGCGTCGACCACCACGCCCGCCGAGTTCAGCAGGACCAGCTGCCCCTCCTGCAGTCGAAGCACGACAGTCACTGCTATCCATCCCGGTCGGCAGCCCGCGAACACCGAGGCCGACGAGGCCTTCCAGCGAAGCGGGGATGGGCCAGGGCGAGGTAGCCTAGCGGCCATGGCGGTAGGGCGGGGGTGGGGGTGGGGGGACGACAGGCTGGCGGCGGCTGGCCGGGGGATCGCCGGCAGCGGGTTGAAAATTCGAATCCCATGTCCCGCTCCGCCTCTCTCAGCTCTCGGCTTCAATCATCCACCTCTGCATGCTGCAAAGATAACCTCTCCATTAGAGTTTCGAAGAGGATCCACATTTAGTTTCATCATACCCTCATCCGGTGGTATCCATTTCTGCTTCACCTGCGGCCCTTCGTCCAGGTGATGTTTTTTTGCTCCTCACTCTGCGTCCCCATTCAAGCACCTGCTTCCTCTTACCGACGTCAACCACCGGATGTTGTCAATAAGCATCAGGGACTGCAAGTAGCTTTCCAGGAACCTTTTAGACGCCGAGCTGGCTGTTTCTCGTGGGTAATTTCATTGTGGATGTGCCAAACTCTCCAAAGGGGCTCGTTGGTCATCATCAGCACGGTGGAGTGCATGCATAAACCAGTCTGGATTATTTTCAAACACTAAATTACTAGATGGTTATGCCCAGACTGTTCTCATCTCATCCCATAGACCTCTTGCATGTGGACATTTTATTAAAGCATGAAATGTTGTCTCATCCTCCATGCCACAGATCGTGCATGTGGCCAGAGGCTCCATCCCACGTTTGTTCAGTCGGATTTCTCATATCAAGTATGCCCAGAATTCATGGCATTGATGGCATTAACATGTTGTCGGATTTTGACATCTGTATCAGATTTTGATATCTATGTTAAATATTTCCAAGTAGACCATATGACGAATGCCCACGCAAGCTATATGTCAAATTTCCCAAGCAGGCCACATGACGAATGACCATGAAGTCTATATATCAAATTTATGCAAGCATGCCATATGAAGAATACCCATGTAGGCTATATGTCAAATTTGCCTAAGCAGGCCATATGACGAATGTCCATGCAGGCTATATATCAAATTTGCCTAAACAGGCCATATGCCGAATGGTCATGCAGACTATACGTCAAATTTTCCCAAGCAGGCCATATGAGGAATGCCCATGCAGGCTATACGTCAATTTTTTTCAAGCAGGCAATATGATGATTGCCCATGCAGGCTATATGTCAAATTTGTCCAAGCAGGCCATATGACGAATGCGCATGCAGATATATGTCAAATTTTCCCAAGCAGCATATGACGAATATCCATGCAGGCTATATGTCAAATTTGCCCAACCAGGCAATATGACGGATGCATATGTAGGCTATATGTCAAATTTGCCCAACCAGGCAATATGACGGATGCATATGTAGGCTATATGTAACATTTTCCCAAGCATGCTGTATGACAAATGCCCACGCATGCTATATGTAAAATTTTCCCAAGCAAGCCATATGTAGAATGCCCATGCAGGATATATGTCAAAATTTTCCCAAGAAAGCTATATAACGAATGCTCATTCAACCTATATGTCAAATTTGCTCAAGCAGGCCATATGACGGATGCCCATGTAGGCTATATGTCAAATTTTTCCAATCAGGTCATATGACGAATGCCCATGTAGGATATATGTCAAATTTGCCTAAACAGACCATATGATGAATGCCCATGTAGGCTATATGTAAAATTTGCCCAAACTGGCTATACGACAAATGCCCATGCAGGCTATATGTGAAATTTTCCTAAGCATGCCATATGAAAAATGCCCATGCAGGCTATATGCCAAATTCGCCCATGCATGCCATATGACAATACTCATACAGGTTGTATGTCAAATTCGCTCATGAAGGATATATATCAAATTTATCCATGCAGGCTCTATGTTAAAATTGACCAAGTGGTATACATGTCAAATTCACCCATGCAGGTTCTATGTCAAAATAACTCATGCAAATTATGTCTCGATTCTGAGAATGAATACTATGGGTCAATACCAACTATGTGATACAAAGGAATTTTGGAGAGCCTATGTGTGACTCTACGAGTCCCACAGCCTTGGGAGCTAATGTCGAGGATATGACCCCAGGTACCCTAGAGTTAGTCATTTAGTTGATCAAGTAGAAGAAGAAAATCATTTGATATAGGAAAAAGATAGCAGATAAATAAAAATTACCCTAGAAGGATCTGGGCCGATGTTCACAAAAGTCGGCATGTCTATAGGGCAAACTACTCCTCCTAGGTCGGCATATGCCCCTAAGAAAGCCAACATATCAATCTCGGCCAGCCTAGCCGGCATTGCCCCACCTCGGGCCAATTTCACTAAACCCGGCTACGCCACCACTCCCCAGCCGGCCTACCTCATCATCTCAACACCAGGCCAACATCGCCTTATCCTGGATGGGCCGCCACTAAGCAGGCCCATCTCGTCACCTCGCCCCGCTTTGCCCGGGCGGAGACCACAATACCTCGGTGATTTCTTCACGTCCCGCCTAGGTCGCCATCCTATGGTCCTAGCCCACCTCCTCGCCACCGAGCTTCCTCACCGCCTCTCCCGGATGGGCTGGCCTATACCTCATCTCGGCTAGCCCACCCCGAGCTGCCTCCACCTCCTCGCTGCTCCTCCTAGGTGGGCCGACATCGACCAGTCCTAGCTGGGCCCCATTGAACCTTCCACTTGGGCCGAGTTCGGGTGACCCTGCCTAGACCCATTGCACCTTCAGCCTGGGTCGAGTTCGGGTGATTCTAGTTGGGCCCCTTTGCACTTTCTGCCTAGGCCGACTTCGGTTGGTCTCGGATGGTTTCCTGGCGCCTCCTGGTCTAAACCTCGACTCCACTGGTACTTCTTCGCCTCCACAGCAACCCAGGTCGGTTCTTCCCATCCCAACAGGGCCATGCGACCTAGGCTAGGCTTCTCTCCACCGTCATCTCCTCCATCGATAAGCTTCCTCGACTACCCCTAGCTACCTCGGTACCCGGTAGCTCGTGCACTGCTAAGTCGACTAAGCCATCCTCTACTTCAACATACCATGGTCTACGCCAAGCCACCACAGGTCCTTCCATCATATGCCATTCTTGGGACGCCCCTAGTTCAGACTGGCATATGCTGCATCATCAAGTACAAGATGCCTCCTTATCCTTAGGGGAGGATAAAACCGATGACTAGGAGATGCCCAAGACAAGTGCTACAAGACACGACAAAGGACCGACAAAACATGACAAGGCCCATGTCTTGTCAGTTGATGTGACCCTAGTAGTCAAATCATGAATAGTTGATGTGACCCTTGTAGTCAACTCATGAACAGTTGATGCGACCTCAATTGTCAACTCATGAATAGTACACGTGGGCCATCCCTTGTCCCCTTGGGCTCCCTATATAAGGAGCACTAGGGGAACGCTCACATGCACCCCTTGGGGGCTCATTTCCCCCATCTCACCCACGAGCTTTCTTCTCATTCTTCCTCCTCACACCAACAGCTCAAGAGCCATTGTAGCTACAGTGACAATCTGAGATATAACATCTAGCATGCAGGAGTAAGGGTTTTATCTCACTATGAGAGCCCTGGACCTGAGTATATTGTGTGTGCTTTCACTACATCATCCCTCTCCGGAACCTCAAGTGTCCATCGGTTCCAACATAAGCCTACCCTAGGCATCTGCCGTGATACCACCACGATAGATGGAGAAATATTTCTCCAGTACTCTGACTTCTAGAAGATTTCTACTTGAAATTGATAATTGACATAGAGGAACGTCAAAATGCATCGTTGTGATATTTGGTCTTAGAAATAGGAATGATATTGAGTGCATTGTTATCTATAGATAGCTCAATTTCATCATGATTAAAAACATACATTGCATCTCATTGATGGTGATACGGTTAAACATTTCCATATTTATGTTTCACTGATTAATTTACTTACATTCATGTGCTAAATATATGACCGGGTCGACTGGACAGGTGAATAAGATATGTGTTTGTGATTTTTCAAAATTGCATTCTTGTGTCTTATATATTTTGTCCATTTGGAGTGTGTAATCTGCACATGTATCAGCGTAGTAACCTCCGTGCGTGTGAGAAGCTAATTGAGTATCCATTATTTGATGGAAGAGAAGCTAGAAAATCTACCAATGTTACAAAGATGTTTTAGTATTTTGTGCTTATAATCTCCCTCCACCAGCTAATGTTACAAGACGGCAGCCCTACGCCACCAACCTGCTGCAGAGGAGACGGCGATTCAGCACTGACCGACGTCAAAACATGGAGAAGCGACCTGCCCGAGTGGCTGAAGCGCCGCTGCTGGCACAACCCCGATCCTCCTGTCCTCGGCTGCGTCAGGTCAACGCGTGGGGGCGGCCTCTGCTGGTCCAGATCGGACCCAACATAGACCGCGCCGTCGAAGACAGTGTGTCGGAGCAGTGCACCGGGGGCCGCCGGGAGATCTCGTCCACGCCGCCCAAGCCCAGCGCCGCAGACGCTATCCCCACCTTCTCCTCTGTCGACCAACCCGTGCATGCCCCCGACGCTGAGATCGTCCGCTCCAAGGATCAGCCCGGACGCGCCGCTCTTCCCTCCACCTTCGGCGGGATAGGCGCTGCCACCGTCGCCAATGGCCAGGAAGGGCACGAGGGGAGTGTGAAAGCTAGGGTTTCGGGGTTCCTCCGGAGTCGCCGAGCAGAGGCGACCCGGGAGGCGTTCCTTTTTTTTTGCGTTGATGCCACAATGACAGTAGAATTCTAATACGTGAGGGCCCATCCACAATGACAATAGTTTTCGAACAAATTAAATGTTACTAGGTATAATAGTTTATCAATGGATATTGTTTCTCTGTTGAAAGCCAATGAATATTGTTCCATTTCCTGTTCGGCTGATCCTATATGAGCCCATCCGTGCATGCCAAAATTTTCAAAAGTAAAATTCGTACGAGATTCGTGCATTTCAAACGACCATCCCATTCTTTGCCACGTTGCGTTGCATCGGACAAAGAGCCCTAATTTTCCGGTTATAAATAGCCGTAGGCAGGACCAGAAAACGACCACCGAGTCAAAAACACCCGAGCCGCCTCGAACCCGTCGTCGCCAACACTGAGCGAAGCAGCAGTAACTGCGGCCGCCGCCGGTTACCAAGGTTCAGAACGGAGGACGATCGTCGGCGGAGATGGGCCTGCGCGATCTGCTGACGGGACGCTCCTCCTGCGCGGCGCCGGGATCGTCGTCGTCCTCCCCCAACCCTCTCAGCGCCTTCGTCGACGCCTTCATCGGTGACTTCATCGGCTACTCCCCCAAATCTGAGGTGCGCGAAACCATAAATCCTATCTCCATTTGTAGATCGTGGGGCGCTGATCTCCAGACGAGACGAATGTTGAGCAACTCCACTGGCTTTAGATCCCGAAGGTTGGGTGGATCATTTCCCGATTTTTGAGGCGGTTTGGCAGGACGGGGTTAAGGGTGTTTTTTTTGTTCATTTCCCGGTTTGGCAGGAGGGCTTCTTTATGCTGATCTCCTACGGATCTCAGCGGTAACTCTAGGAATCTAGGAAACCGGTGTGAAATTAAACAGCAGATTAATGCTTTTCTGATGTTACACCTCCGCCAGGAGAACCCCAAGGGCGGCTTGGGAGCCGAGTTACATAAGATTTGCAATTTCGAGGATTTAATTTCATGTCAAACTTTCTACTGTGGACGTATACAGTGAATGCCTACAAGTTATTTGTGGTGTAGACTATACTTAGATCTTAACAGTTAAGGGTCAAGATCTACACTTCTAGGTAAGTAGGGATAAATTGTGGAACTTATAACTATGGCTGGTATCTCATTGGGAAACTTGGGTTTGTGCAAAGTCCAGTCCTTTGCTCCTTATTTTTATGGAATACTTTGCCAGCTACCATTTTACTGCATTTTTTACTTCATTGTGCTCAGTATTATCAAATCCAGCATGAAGTTATGATGAACCTACTCAAGTTTTCAGTTGATGATTTTTTTTGAAGCCCTTTAGGTTGATAATGATCTTGTGAACACAGTTATATAACCCTTTTACATCCGAAACAGGTACTTTCAGCAACCGCGGTTCTTCGGAAAGCTTTCAATGCCGGTACTTTATCAACAGTTCCAGGCGATGAGAACGAGTTCAAGCTAGATCAGGGATCAATCAGAACAATGAAGGTTATTCTCCCCAGTCCCCACTATCCTATGTGTATCTGTTTTGTTTCCTAATTCCAACTGAACATCGGCAGGGCACCGACTTCGTTAATGGGCATCATGGAGACACTTGTGGTGAAAATTTTCAAACCTCAATTCTTTCTGTTCCTGAACTCAGAGGGATCGAGCCACACTTCCATGAATCGCAGCAAATTGATAGCGCTACTACCATGAATGTCATGCCCAAATGTGCTACCCACCCCTTGAACGACCCTGCAGTAAAAAATCGCAAAGGAAAAAAAAGCGGCAAACATATGATCCGATCCCTAGAACACATGGCATGCCCCTTCGTGCGAGCCCGCACACGAACAAAACCATAGTCGAACACAGCGAAAACAATCTCACACCATATCCTAATCTCTCTCCCGAAACACCCACCATGACCCCTTCTTTAATTTATCTTTTACGCGCATACCTGGAGGGCGACTGCCTGTTGTTGACAACATGGACGACAAACACACGAGCCATGAAAATTTTCTTCTCCCGTTGTTGGCTGACCGTGACCTTCGGTGTACTGTTCGTTACATACAAGAGCGGTCTATGCTTGTCGATTGGCTTATGTTTCAACCCGATTAAGATGAATATGAGTGATTCTCCTCCATATGCGCGCCGAATAAGACTAACCAAGCCAGATGACGTGGAAGGTGCAACACTCGTGCATGCAGTAGGTACCGCACCATCGGCCCCGGTGTCAAAGAGATTGATAATGGGGATGGAGAAAGGGATGATCGAAGGAGACATTGTGAGGTGTCCGGACGGAGTTTGGACGGCTGGACCTACTCCGTGTTTTCCCCCGAGTGAAAGGTGGTTTTTTTCAGGGATAGGAGATTACTCTCTAGAATTTTAAAAAAAAATCCTTATGGCACATGGGACCTTCTAAACACGTCTAAGTTTATGTGTACAAAGACCCTGTCTTATAGGAATTTCCCACGAAATACCTTGAACTCTTTTTTATGTGTCTAATCAAATAAAGAAAGTTGAGAGGCCGTAGCAATGCATGGGCACCCTGCTAGTATGTATAAAATCGTACTCATGAGATGTTTTTATATCTCCGGTACGTTTTGAAGCAAAGAAACGAGTATTTAAATCATGTGTCTCATTTCGTAGTTTCACTTGAAGGCAATATGCTCAAATCATTTATGTTCTTATTTACACATATCCACTATGGTGGAGAAATCATATATCTCAACCACATATGACATTGTTTTATAACAAGTCGACCATCTAACACGAGTTATTTGTTTTTTAAGGAAAATGATACATCTCTCCCGGGGATCATGGGCTTGCATCCCCCGGGTGCGGAGCCGTTGGATGGACTCGACCGTGCACGTACAGATTTCCTTGGGCCCACTAGCCCACCACCCTGGTAAAAATAAATATCTATCTTATCCTTTCGTCAGTCTCGGTCGATCTCATCTTCTCCACCACTCCTTCCCCTAATCTCCACCTGGCCCCGATGCTACAGCAGCGCTTGCCCAGGTGAGCTGCTGCCACGTCCAACAGCGCCGCCGCGCGCATCTGCTTAGGCTCATACGTCCGCGCGTTCCCAGGTGAGCTGCTGTCGCGCCCCAAACCTGCCGCCGCCGCCTCCCGTCCCTGCTACGGCCCCGCGGACGAGCTCGTCCGGCTCCTGTAGCCCCACGATTTTTTTCCGGCCACGACCCCCAACGCCTGCATCTACTCGAGCCCTACCAAGGCCCCCGTGTTTTCTTGGCTCGGCTGCGATGCTACAAAACTGTGGTGGCACTTGCCACAGCGGTGGCGGCGCTCTGCTACAGCAGCTGCGGCGCTCCGCTACATCGGCAGCAGGGGTCTGCTACAAGCGACGGCGGTGCTTGCTATAGCGGCGGCGGGGGTCTGCTACATCAGCGGCGGTGCTTGCTACATCGGTGGCGGGGGTCTGCTACATCGGCGGCGGTGCTTGCACAGCGGCGGCGGGGGTCTACTACATTGGCGGCGGTGGCGCTCGGCTACATCGGCTGCGGCGCGCTGCTACATCGCCAGCAGGGTCTGCTACAAGCGGCGGCGGCGCTCTGCTACATCGGTGGCGGTGCTCTGCTACATCGCCAGCAGGGTCTGCTACAAGCGGCGGCGGTGCTTGCTACATTGGGTCTGCTAATGCGGCGGTGGCGCTCTGCTACATTGACAGCGGGGGTCTGCTACAAGCGGCGGGGGTGCTTGCTACATCGGCGGCGGTGCTTTGCTACATGCAGCGGCGACGCTTGCTCTAGCGGCGGGTGCACTCTGCTACAAACCGTGGCGGGGGTTTGCTACCACACGTGGTGCTCATGCTAGCCTACGACAGTGCCCCGCGTTGCTCCCTAGAGCAGGCGTGGTTGCTGCAAGATATGGCAGCGATGCTAGCGACAGTGATGTAGTCGGCCGTGCTCCGGTGGTGGAGGTACTACGGATGAAGAGATCGGCGCTAGGTTGTGGTCGTTCTCGTGCTCGTGGAGGAAACAGGGGAATGCAGTAGGAGGACGAACAGGTCAAACTAAACCCACATTTCTCGTCTGCTCTGTTTTTCAGGACGGACACGTGTCACCGCCTGGACCCGGTGGATCGGCGAATTTGATCCCCCGGGGGACGCTCAGTACTGCCCTTTTTTTTAAATTCCACCAATCTATTAAAAATCATCAACAACGGTACAAAGAGGCCCAAAAGAGAAAAAATACAAATAGGTTTTTGGACCACCTAGCGACGACTACAATTACTAGCGCAAGCCGAAGGCGCACCGACATGCTCTCCCCTCCGTCGCTGGACCCGTGCATCTTGTCATAGTAGAGCTTGTTGTAACAGACAAATGGGAAGTCATCGAGCTAAGGCAATGAAGGACCAGCGTACCAGAGAAGCAACCATCGCTACTGATAACAACCATAGATAGGAAGGGACTAACCTGAGACACGCAAACGAATATGAAAACAGATTGTATCCCGCAAGATCCGTCGGACGCATGACTCCATGCGCCCTCCGCCAGTGCTAGATGAACCACCGGAGCAATGATAGAGCGTGGCGGACCTTATTCTTACGTAGCCACCGCCTCAACGTCTCAAAGAAGACACTCAAAAAACAGGATAAACAAAGAACATAAAACCTCCTGTCGGTGAGAAGCCATGATCCACCACACCTCCAAGGCCCGAAGGTGATCTGTGTTTGGTTCGCAGCATAGAAAACAAAATGTTTCCTACGATATGAACAACTAAGCATCAAGATCTATCTATTTAGATACAATCAACCGGTGGGGGTATACATCCATAGAGAACTTACCCTCGAAGACCGAAAAGTGTTACAAGATTTATTCTTGTGGATTATGTAGTCGTACTCTTACCGATCTCAAGATTGTGATGAAGCCCACTACTGCAAACCAGCAGAGCATCCGTGATCACACACACGTCTAGCACCCCGACAACCTCCGAGTCCTTGCTCCAGCAAAGCAGCATAAACAGCAAATCCTTTCAAAAAAACCACCGAAAACATGTACTTCGCTAATCTGAAGCCATGGAAAATATTCTAGAGGGAGAGAGAGAGATCCTTCACGAGAAGGTGTGTGTGAGAGAGAGGAGAGGAGGGCTCCTTTTATGGGGGGATAGGCAGCCCCATGCCATGGCCGGCGGCCAAGGTGGGTGCCCCCACCTCTCCCACATTCATGTGGGTGGATGCTCCACTCACATAAATCCAACTACACTCACAATTCCACTCACATGCATAATTTTCATCAAAATTAATGCCAATTCTCATTTAATAAAAATATTGATTTTATTTTATTCAGAGTTTTGTTAATTACTTTAATTAACAAACATCTGCATAAAACCCCTTACAATACTTCGATATCATATCTGAAACCATTTTCAGTAATTTGATCCGAAACAATTCTGGTGTTCATCAAAATAATCTGAGTGCTTTTAAATCCTTTCTCTGTTATTATATTTGCTCCATTGGTGTTGGTATACTTTAAGTGTGTCACGCTATGGTTCGCAAATAATGCAGACATGACTCTAGTGATTGTGGGAACCTTTGAAGTTGTAACTAAATACCTTTGTCTCACGATATATTACATGTCCGAGATGCGACCATCGGTATCTCCATACCTAGTTTGATCTTGTTGCCGACAAGTACTCTTTTCTCGTTCCCGTGATATAACATTCTTTGTGATCTTATCACTTCCTTACAAGTTGTGTCAATGTGATATCACCGAGAGGGCCTTGAGTATATCTCTCTATTATCGGGATGGAAAAATCCCACTCTTGATCCATAAGCCTCTACATAATACTTTCGGAGTATCTGAACCCACCTTTATTGTCACCCTATTACGGTGTGACGTTTGATGTTATCAAGGCACTCTTCCGGTGTTAGTGATTAACATGATCTCATGGTTTAAGAACTAAGGTTACTTGGCATGATGTTATAGCAATGTAAAAATAATGACTTTGATTGTATTACTATAATTTGGGTGAATGTTCATCACATCATTCCACCAATGTTGTGACCTCGTTATTAACAACATTTAATGTCCATGATCAGGAAACCTTGATCATCTTATTAATCAACAAACTAGTTTATATGAGAGGCATAAGTAGGAACATTTTTTGTTTATTAAAACACACATGTATTAACATTTCCAATTAACACAATTATAGCATAAAAATAAACATCTATTATATATATGGAATAAGATAATAACAACTTTATTATTGCCTCTCGGGCATATTCCCTTCAACCTGGAGGGGAGTAGACGGACGACATCGCCGACGAGAGGGATGGAACCCAAGATGGGTTTTGTTTTTCACCGCCTTCTTCTTCTTGGTGCTTAACGCACGAGTTTGGTTGACTCTTCCATCACATGACAAATTAGGGGAACCCAAGACATTAAATTGGAGATTCATTTTAATATAGACAAGATTTGGGAATCATGCTACTGTTATGAGTATATTAAATGGTTGTGACATTAGGTACATATGGAGTGGATATATCTACATATATATACGAAATTAAGCTATCCCCCACATATAATATGAAGCAAAATATTTGACTAGGAATAAGTCCAGTTATATGCTAGTGTGCAAACTCATACACACCATAATTTCAGCAAAACACAAGCAGAGAGGGTGTTAAGTGTATATTTGAGGATACAAACATCTGCGTATGCGAAATTTCTATCTTATGCATTACGTGAACCATAGATGGATGGCTCATATCATGCAAAAATGGAAACATGATTAGAGGCCTAGAGTTTGTTGTTAATGAGAAGAACATATTGTCAAAGAAGAAGAGAAGACAATATTGTGTGAACTAAGTAGTAATTCAACTTTATATTGTTTGAAAAGGACATTTGTAATTTGCGTAGGGTTGACTACCATATAGTATGTATGTAGACCAAGATTTTGTGTAAATCTAGTGGAGTAAGTTGAAATACAATATATGTTTTTATTTGTTTTCATATCCTAGATATGGTACTTGACCTGCATAATATATATACTTTTATTTTATTTTTCGTGAAATCTAATCGCTTGAGACGACACAAACACACATATTAATGTGTATTGAGCATGAGAGGATTTAGAGAGGTGGCATCGCAACCCTTCAAATATCATAATTTGGTTGATATCATCTAGTATTTGTACCTCAACCTACTTTTCGAATTTTCTAAAGCTTATTTATATGTAATTGCTAACTTGTATTAAGCTTGGACAACATGTAGTGTTTTATTTTTCTTAAATATTAAACTCATGAATTATATTTTTTGTTTTCATATGCAATAGTCAGTTGTTCTTGTGAAGTGGGGCCCGCCAGGTGGTAAAATCAACCATTTGTCTTCGAAAAAGAGCTAAAATGGACATTCTGAATCCGAGTCAGATTTTTCAAAGACAATCACTAGCTTGATAATATTTATTTGGAAAGTAGTGGACAAATAACAACCTAGTCGTAATGAATTATTAGATGAATGTACTTCATTGCTAGAAAAATATGACATGTTTGGGTCTTTAAGAGAAGATTGTCAATTCGCTTCAACCTTATATTACATAGCCACTAGACTGCTAGATCCAGGACATGAATACATACATGGAAGTATTTTTTTCATGTGTTCGATGTGATATAATGCAACTTCACTTGGGAAAACTATATATATCAGAACTCAAGCCATAGGATCAAGCCACCTATTCCATCCAACAAGGGATATGTGTCCTCAACTTACATTAGACCTGACATGCCCGATATAGCTAGTTTCTAGAAATTATGTTTTTTTATTGCCTAATATAAATTTTAACATATTTGATTTATTCTAATTTATATTCCCCACACAAAAGCAAGGAGAAAGCCAAGGCATCCATATGCTGCTTGATGTCTACGCACTTCTATTCTTGTAGACAGTTGTTGTGCCTCCAAGTGCAGAGGTTTGTAGAATAGCAGCAAGTTTTCCGTTAAGTGGATCACCCAAGGTTTATCGAACTCAGGGAGAAAGTGGTCAAAGGTATTTCCACTCAAGCAACCCTGCAATCAAGATACAAGAAGTCTCTTGTGTCCCCAACACACCCAATACACTTGTCAGGTGTATAGGTGCACTACTTCGGCAAAGAGATAGTGAAATACAAGTGGTATGGATAATTATAAGTGGTAACGGTGCTAGAAAATAACTTGAAGGTGTGGAAAAGACTAAAGTAAAACTGAAATAAAGATAGAAGCAAGCAAACATGTAACAGATCTAAATGCAAATGGTGTATCAATGCTTAGAAACAAGGCCTAGGGATCATACTATCACTAGTGAACACTCTCATATAAATATATTCTCTTTATGATACTACTCTTAACTACTCTCCGGTTGGACACTCTAATCCATGGTAGGGCTATAACATCACTCCTCAAAGTAAGCCTTTCCCATCTAGAAAACCCCACACTGTCACCTTGAGCACTAGATGGTTCCAACAAACACCACAATTTCATAAAGACATCCAACTCCAAATATAACTCATAACAAGTATTTGCAATCTCTAGCCTAAGTGCCACCATGGTGTGCACGCTGTCACTTTCACACACATGGGGAGAGCAGAGATTCATTAAAGCACTTGAGTAGCAAGGTAGATCTATAGATTACAAGCTCATGATCTCAATAAGATCATGCATAGAGAGAGAGATGAACACATAGCTACCGGTAGAACCCTTAGCCTCGAGAGAGAACTACTCCCTCCTCATCATGGGAATCAGCAATGGTGATGGAGATGGTGGTGGAGATCGATGGAGATGGCTCCGGGGGCACTTCCCCGTCCCGGCAGGGTGCCGGAACAAAGACTTTCTGTCCCCTGAATCTCCCCTTCGGTAGCGGCAGCGCTGCGGAAATTTTGTGGCTGGAGGCTTGATGATTTAGGGTTTTGGTATCGGGAGGCTCTTATAGGCGAAGGAGGCAAGGTCCGTGGAGTGCCAGGGGGCCCACACCACCTGGTGGCGCGGGTAGGGCTAGCCCGCGCCTGGGGGGTGTGGCCAGGCCCTGGCCCTCCTCCGTCTCGTATTCTGGCTCCGTGAGTCTTCCGGTAAAATAGGAACTTTGGCTTTTGTCCCGTCCAATTCTGAGAATATTGATTTTCCGACTTTCCTAGAACCAAAAACAGTAGAAAACAGGCAACTAGCATTGTGGCTCTTGTTAATAGGTTAGTCCAAGAAATCATATGAAAAGTACTCAAAAGTTGGAACAAAACACAAGAAAGTAGACCAAGCATGGAACATCAAAAATTATAGATACATTTGCAATGTATCAACATCCCCAAGCTTAACTCCTGCTCGTCCTCGAGTAGGTAAGTGATAAAAAGAAAGAATAATTTTTGAGGTGACATGCACCAACAAAGACTTGATCAAAGTATTTGCAAAACAATCAAAGCTGGGATCAAAGTACTTCAATCATAACATGAAAGACAAAGTTCTAGCAATAAGCAAAGAAACTATGATGCAACATGAAAAGGCACAAACAAAAGATTCATGAATAACAATGCTTTGCAAGACGTTTGTTTGTTTCACATAAAGAAAACATAGCATAATAGTATTCAGCTTGTTCCTCAATAGAGTAGAAAATATAAATGCATAGGACACCTTTAAAGTTCATAAGAGTGACTAGATACAAATAGTTTAAAACAAGCAATATCAAGGTATGCATCAATCAACTAGTCTTGGGACAATGCACATAGAACTAAGAATGGCCACTATGCTCTCAAAGTAGGTGCATAAAGATAGAAGGTGGAGACTCAATATAATGGTGGAAGAAAAGCCTTTTGTAAAAAGGAAGTAGGGATTCAAGTCTCATAAAGAGCTTCCAAAAATTATGGTACTTATAGCTTTGAGCTCTCATTACCCCTATCATAAGCATCTTGAAGTGATTAAGGTTAAAGTGAACAAACTATGGTGTACATGCTTGACGAAGTATAAGTCAGAAATCTCATGTCCCTTGTATACGAGGGCCGCTCCTCATGCTACTCAAGTTTAGTCACCGGTAAGTTCTTGTCATCATAAGTACATGTGTATCATTGAGAACCGCCAACGGGGTACCCCTTACCCAATGATACGGAAGAATCCCCATATCAAAACGACAAGGCAAGCAGACAACGAGCATCTCAGCATTCTTCTTATTTACCATGGGAATATGGTGCTTTTTTCTCTCTTTCCTCTTTTCATAGTATCTCTCTTTTTTTCTCTTTTCTCTTTTTTTCTCAATATAGGACTCTTTTTTTATAAGAAGAATGCTTCATAGACATCTCATTATGGTTACGCTGCAGGTTTCCACCATGTCAGCATGGATTAGACCAGTGGCCCAGGCGTTTCTCTAACACATATACATAACTCCATGGACTTACAAGCTCCCCTTTCATTTCACACCGACGACATCCATATACAAAAGAGCATGATATCAACTTGGTACAAGTACCAAGTGCAATGTTGAAAGCGTTCCCCATGAAAGCATGGTTCTGCTAATTCCCGACAAATAAGTGCAAGCATATACAACATAGAAGACACAATGGTTCAAGTTTATTAAGGGAAAGTAAGGTAAAGTGTGCCATCAAGTTCGGGAGAGCTTTAATCACTAGTTTTCTCATAACAAGTGGAAGGTAAAAAAGCATGAATGTACTTGGAATAGCATAAGCTAGTAGGTAGGTATGATGGACTCTTTGGAATAACTTGGTTTAGGGAGTTGGATGCATGAGTGGAACTCATACTTTGTTGTGGAGGCTAGCAAAAGACTGGGAGCGACAAACTAAGAGAGCAATAATGGCCATAATCATGCAGAGCGACAAAACATCATTGATCAAAGCATAAAGTGATACTACAAGTTGAAAACTAAAGGATCATAAAGGCTATGGTGACTTGAGATAGTCATAACATGGTGTGAGCATGCGCCAAGTCAACCCAAATAAAGCATCAAAGGAGAATACCACTATACTATGCTTTAATATGCTAAAACAATGCATGATTCATCCAAGGCACATTAAGCAATCTAAATTGTTTATAAAAAATCATGCTACAACAAAGAATACTAAGCATAAAGCCAAAACAATATCAAGCATGGCATGACAAAGCATAGGCCACAGTCAAAAACAAGCTCTCTTTACCACTTAAGCATGAAATTTTCTACTCTTTTCCAATCCAAACCAAACTATTTGCAAACCAATGTATAAAAGAGGGGGTCTAACCAATTTATTCAGAAAACTAAGCAAACCAAGCAAACTAAAAACCAAAATAAAAACAAAAAATAAGACGCTCCAAGAACAACACAACTATGCATGAAACAATAAAAATGAAGCGTTTGGAAGAAACCTAGGATTTTTATTGATGAAGAAGGGGATGCCTTGGGCATCCCCAAGCTTTGACGCTTGTACTTCTTGGATATTTCTTGGGGTGACACGCGTGGCATCCCCAAGCTTGAGCTTTAGTCCATCCTTCATCTCATTACTCATTCATTCCATACACCTAAATTTTTTCCTTCATACAAAACTTCACACAATCTCATTAGCAACATTAGTGCACTTAAGATAAATAAGTCTTAAGGTTCAGTTATAACACCAAATAAAATTCCATTAGAACACTAGCTACTGTAGCACTTCCCTCAAAAATCTCAATTCTCCAAAAGAACTCAAAAAGGAATCAACAAGAAGCAAATGCAAATAATGGCAGAAATCTGTCAAAACAGACCAGCAGGTAAAGACGAATTTTTTCGAAGACCTTCTGTTGCTCAAATCAATAAGTGTTGAACTAACGAAAGTTAGATAACAACCTGGGGCAGAAGCACAAAAAATCACGCCTCAAAAGGATGTACAGAGATTTTACACGAATTTTTACGGTGAAGCACAGAAATCTGTTTCGGGACAGCAACTTTCCCAAGCATTACTTCTCTCTCATTAGAGGTTACTCTTGGCACAAAAAGCAAATAAAAAGAATAAGGAGCGGTTATTACTAAGTAATTACTGAAGTAATAACTTCCAAGACTCATCTAAAACTTTTGGGTTATCTCCCAATAAGTACTTTTCTTTAACGCCTTTAAGTTAGGCTTGATAGTTTGAGAAGATGCTCACATAAGAAATATGAATTGAAGTAAAAGAGAGCATCAAGAAGCAATTCCAAAACACATTTAAGTCTAACCCACTTCCTATGCATAGGAATCTTATAAATAAACAAGTCATGAAAGAACAAAAAAACAAGCATAGGAAAGGAAAACAAGTGTAACTTCAAAAATTTCAACATAAAGAGGGAAAACTTAATATACTTGAGACACATAAAAACATGTTTCCCTCTCTCATAACAACTTTCAGTAGCATCATGCATAAAATCAACAATATAAATATCACATAAAACATTCTTATCATGAGCCACATGCATAAAAGAATTAATACTCTCCACATAAACATAGTCATTCTTATTAATTGTAGTGGGAGCAAATTCAACAAAATAGCTATCATCATTATTCTCATCACCATAATCATCAAATATAGGAGGCATATTGTAATCATAATTAATTTCCTCCTGAATAGTAGGTGTACTGAAAATATCATATTCATCATTGTAATCATCATATATTGGAGGCATAGTATCATTAAAGTAGATTTTCTCCTCCATGCCTGGGGGACTAAAAATATCATACTCATCAAAACCAGCTTCCCCAAGCTTAGACTTTTCCATAGCATTAGCAATAATGGTGTCCAAAGAATTCATACTAACAACATTGCTATTAGCATGCAAATAAAGTTCCATGGGTTTTTTAATTTTTTCTTCAAACACTTCATGTCCTAACTCAAGATAAATACTATAAAGCTCTCTAATTTTTTTGTTGTTTTTCATTAAGCCTAACTAGT
The DNA here is from genome assembly GCA_910589775.1 of Avena eriantha. Taxonomy (NCBI): domain Eukaryota; kingdom Viridiplantae; phylum Streptophyta; class Magnoliopsida; order Poales; family Poaceae; genus Avena; species Avena eriantha. The sequence goes on along the minus strand of OU342743.1, from coordinate 49,929,976 downwards.
GAAAACAAGAAACAAAAAGACAAAATTGCAGAATCTAAAGGAAATAACTTCGAGCACTCACACCAGAGGATGTGAGTACCTTTTACCTTACCTCCCCGGCAACAGCTCCATAAAATAGGCGTTTGCCGTGGGAGGTTATTCTTCTTTAATCCTTCGGTGTGAATACCTTTTACCTTACCTCCCCGGCAACGGCGCCAGAAAATAGCTTGATGTCTACGCACTCCTATTCTTGTAGACAGTTGTTGGGCCTCTAAGTGCAGAGGTTTGTAGAACAGCAGCAAGTTTTCCCTTAAGTGGATCACCCAAGGTTTATCGAACTCAGGGAGGAAGTGGTCAAAGGTATTCCCTCTCAAGCAACCCTGCAATCAAAATACAAGAAGTCTCTTGTGTCCCCAACACACCCAATATACTTGTCAGATGTATAGGTGCACTAGTTTGGCGAAGAGATAGTGAAATACAAGTGGTATGGATAATTATAAGTGGTAACGGTGCTAGAAAATAACTTGAATGCATGGAAAAGACTAAAGTAAAAATAAAATAAAGATAGAAGCAAGCAAACATGTAACAGATCTAAATGCAAACGGTGTATCAATGCTTAGAAACAAGGCCTAGGGATCATACTTTCACTAGTGAACACTCTCATATAAATATATTCTCTTTATGATACTACTCTTAACTACTCTCCGGTTGGACACTCTAATCCATGGTAGGGCTATAACAACACTCCTCAAAGTAAGCCTTTCCCATCTAGAAAACCCCACACTATCACCTTGAGCACTAGATGGTTCCAACAAACCCCACAATTTCATAAAACATCCAACTCCAAATATAACACATAACAAGTATTTGTAATCTCTAGCCTAAGTGCCACCATGGTGTGCACGCTGTTACTTTCACACGCATGGGGAGGGCAGAGATTCATTAAAGCACTTGAGTAGCAAGGTAGATCTATAGATTACAAGCTCATGATCTCAATAAGATCATGCATAGAGAGAGAGATGAACACATAGCTACCGGTAGAATCCTTAGCCTCGAGAGAGAACTACTCCCTCCTTATCATGGGAATCAGCAATGGTGATGGAGATGGTGGTGGAGATCGATGGAGATGGCTCCGGGGGCACTTTCCCGTCCCGGCAGGGTGCCGGAACAGAGACTCTTCTGTCCCCCGAATCTCCCCTTCGGTGGCGGCGGTGCTGCGGAACTTTCGTGGTTGGAGGCTTGATGATTTATGGTTTTGGTATCGGGAGGCTCTTATAGGCGAAGGAGGCAAGGTCGGTGGAGTGCCAGGGGGCCCACACCACCTGGTGGCACGGTAGGGCTAGCCCGCGCCTGGGGGGTGTGGCTAGGCCCTGGCCCTCCTCCATCTCGTATTCTGGCTCCGTGAGTCTTCCGGTAAAATAGGAACTTTGGCTTTTGTCCCGTCCAATTCCGAGAATATTGATTTTCTGACTTTCATGGAACCAAAAACAGCAGAAAACAGACAACTGGCACTGTGGCTCTTGTTAATAGGTTAGTTCAAGAAATCATATGAAAAGTACTCTAAAGTTGGAACAAAACACAAGAAAGTAGATAAAACCAAGCATGAACATCAAAAATTATAGATACATTTGCAATGTATCACTGCTCCTTTGTAGTCAAAATATTTCACATAAATGTTAAAGCTAGCAACATCATTTAGTTGTGGAGTGGACATGAAAGTATAGCATGTAACACACCTCATAAAAGACGGAAGAGTCGAAGAATTTGTGTTCTTATGTACCAAAAGACTCATAGTTTCTGTATATACTATGAGTTCGATGGTTTGACGTAGGACCACATATGTCAAGTATCATGTAAATCAACCATGTGGCATGAATTCACAAAACTCTCTTATCACATGAAAACCTTGAAGAAAAGACACAAAATTTCTTATGTTAATGAAGAAAATATTGGAAATAATAGTGCAATTAATGAGTGTATCAGCACCATGCATCAAACTATAATATGTTAGATCCTTTTATCAAATATTATTTACTTTTTATTTTCAAAGATTCATCTATTACTTGATCTCATGTGATTCTAAGAAATCGAGTATGCAACCGAGTAAACTATATTTCTTTTTTTGCAGATAATGTAAATTATATTTCAATGCAACTCAATAAGTTTCTTTTGTCAATAAACCTCATTAGATGCATGCATTTTATTAAAAAAGAGTTCATTGAGTTAATGAGGAAAAAATTATGTAAATCTGGTGGAGGTAAGTTGAAATGCAATATATCTTTTTAGTTGTTTTCATATATAGATATGGTATTTGATCTGCATAATATATATGCTTTTATATCATTTTTCGCCAAATCTCATCGCCTGATACGTGACACACATACTTATTATTGTGTCTTGAGCATAAGGGGATCTAGAGAGGTGCCATCGCAACCCCTCAAATATCATGATTTGGTTGATACATCTAGTATTTGTACCTCAACCTACTTTTCGAATTTTCTAAAGCATATTTGTACATAATTGCTAATTTGTATTAAGCTTTGACAATATGTAGTGTTTTATTTTTCATCAATTATACTCATGAGTTATACGTTTTGTGTTCATATGCAATAGTCAATTGTGCATGTGAAGTGTGGAACGCTTAGTGGTAAAATCAACCTCTCATCTCGAAAAGAGCCAAAATGGAAGGTCCGAATTCGAGTCGGATTTCTCAGAGACAATCACTAGCTTGATAATATTTATTTGGAAAGTAGTGTGCAGATAACAACCTAGTCGTAGTGAATTAATAGATGTATGTAGTGAATTGCTAGACAAATTTGACGTGTTTTGGGTCTTCAAGAGAAGACAGTCAAGCCGGTTCAAGTTTATCTTACATAGCCACTAGACTACTAGATCTAGGATCTGAATACATATATGCAAGTTTTTTTTCATGTGTTCGTTATGATATAGTGTTACTTTCCTTGGGCATGCAAATAACATTTAGAATCGAGCAAACTATATATATATATATATATATATATATATATATATATATATATATATATATATCAGAACTGAAACCAGATCAAGGCGCCCGTTTCACCCAACAAGGGACATGTGTCCTCAACTTATTACACCAGATATGACATGCCCGGTATAGCTGTTTCTAGAAATTATGAATTTTGTTTGATTGCCTAATATAAATAATCTTACCATATTTGATTTTTTGTATTTATATACTCCCCACACAAAAGCAAGGAAAAGTCCATGGCGTGCATATCCTGCTTTGATGTCGAAATATTTCCCATGTATTTTGCAGCAAGAAACATGATTTGCTTATGGAGTGAACATCAAAAGTATAGTATGTGACACACTTCATAAAAGACGAAAACATCAAAGACTTTTTGTTCTTATGTACCAAAAAGCTCATAGTTTCTATATAAATTATAAGTTCGAAGGTTTGACATAGGACCACATATGCCAAGTGTCCTGCACATCAATGATGTGGCATGAATTTGCACGATTCTTTCGTCATATGAAAATATGGGGAGAAAAGACCAAAAATTCTTATGTTACTAAAGAAAATATTTGGAAACCGTAGTACAATTAATGAGCGTATTAGCACCATGTATCAAACTGTAATATGGTAGATCTTTTTATCATCTACTATTACTTTTTATCGGCAAAGATTCATCTATTAATTTACTTAATCGCATGTGATTCTAAGAAATTGAGTACGCAACCTAGTAAGTTATATTTGAATGCAACTCAATAAGTCTCTTTTATATTACAATGCGTCAAGTAAGAATATAAAACGACTGAAACTGGCTCAAATAGTCGAAGAAAAATCACATGGAATTAACAGGCTAACCCATTGATTAATTCATACACAATCACCTAATTTTTGGTCTAGATGGATTGGGAAAAATAGAGTATTTGGCTCCCACATCTTGTCCATAAACATTAAAATCATGAATCATATTGTGTTCATATGCAATAGTCAATTGTGCTTGTGAAGTGTGGCATGCTAGGTGGTAAAATCAACCACTTGTCTTGCGAAAAGAGCCAAGATGGACTGTCCTAATCCGAATCAGATTTCTCAGAGATAATCACTATTAGCTTGATAATATTTATTAGGAAAGTAGTGGGAAAAAACAACCTAATTGTAGTGAATTATTAGATGTATGCATTGAATTGCTAAAACAAATATGATGTGTTTTGGGTCTTCAAGAGAAGAGAGTCAGTTCGGTTCATGCTTATCTTACACATCCACTAGAGTGCTAGATCTAGGATCAAAATACATCATAAATGCAAGTGTTTTTTTATGTGTTTGATATGATATAAGGTTACTTTTCTTGGGCATGCAAATAACATTTGGAATCTGGCAAACTATATATATCAGAACTGAAACCATAGGATCAAGGCGCCCGTTTCACGCAACAAGGTACATGTGTCCTCAACCTACACCAGATCTGACATTGCTAGTATAGCTAGTTTCAAGAAATTATGATTTTTTTTGATTGCCTGATATAAATAATTTTACCATATGTACTTTCTTGTAATTTATATTCCCACACAAAAGCAAGGCAAAGGCCATTGCATGCATATCGACATATTTCCTATGCATTTTGAAGCAAGCAACAACATTTTCTTGTGGAGTGAACATGAAAGTATAGCATGTAACACACTTCATAAAAGACGAAAGAGTCAAAGGCTTTTTGTTCTTATGTACCAAAAGGCTCATAGTTTCTATATAAACTATGAGTTTGAAGGTTTGACACAGGACCACATATGGCAAGTATCCTGCGTATCAACCATGTGGCATGAATTCACATCACACTTTCGTCACATGAAAATATGGGGAGAAAAGACACAAACATACTTATGTTAATGTAGAAAATATTTGGAAACCATAGTGTAATTAATGAGTGTATCAGCAAGATGCATCAAACTATAATATGGCAGATCTTTTTATCATATATTTTTACTGTTTATTGGCAAAGGTTCATCTATTTGTTTACTTAATCTCATGTGATACTAAGAAATCGAGTACGCAACCGAGTAAGTTATATTCAGTGCAACTCAATAAGTCTCGTTTGTTAATGAACCTAATTAGATGCAGGGTTCTTGCATTTTATGAAAAAATAAATAGTTCATTGAGAAGAAACCTTTGAGAAGCCTGATTAATTAAGGAAAAATGGCAAAATCCACATCAAATATCTCATTCATCATGTAAAATTGAGTGCATCTGGTGTAATTAAACTGCATGCACTAATGTCAGCTTTATCAGCTCGTGTCAAATAAAGAGGACAACCTGAAACTGGATCAAATAGTCGGAGAAAAAACACATGAAATAAACAGGCTAACCCTTGATTAGTTCTATGTACATACATCAAAGAAACACACACCCGCGTCTCGTCCATCTTCACGCACGTAGGCATCAGCTTAATTACTTCAGTCTTCATTTATTTATTGACCGATCGGTGGAGCGCTCATTACAGTTGGAGTACACTCAATGTCTCCAAAAGCTAGCTAAGCTGAAAATAGAAAGTCAAAGAGAGAGAAACACATGAAAAATATAGGACAAGCTAAATACCAAACATAGCATACGCAAGCACAGCTCCATCAACCGAACCCTAGTGAGCTAGCCAGCTGCTCCGTCGATCGCTCCCTTGCATCCTACGCATCCTCTTCTTCCTCCGCCGGCGCCACCTCCGGCGCCGGTTCGTTGAGATCAAAGTCGAACACGACGGGCCTCCGAGCTTCCGCCGCGGCAGCGGCCTCAGCGAGCTCCTGCCTGGCAAGCCAGGAGCAGCCTCTCTTGCCACTGTGGCTGGCGCGGTGGCCGCCGAGCGCCTGCCGGGACTCGAAAGGCGCCCTGCACCGGTCGCACACGTACCTGTAGCGGCTCCCGTCGGCCGCGAGCTCGCCGGCCGGTGTCGGCCGGGGCGGCTCCATGCCGCGCCAGCCGCGTTCCGAGTGGCAGCGCATGTGGCCGTGGACGGCCTTCTCAGTGCAGAAGGTGCGCTGGCAGATGGGGCACTGGAACGGGAATCGGCATAGCTCGTCTCCGGCTGCAGCTGGCCTCTTCCTGCCCTGGGCAACGGAGGGGACAGCGACGTCAAGCTCATGCATGGACTTCATGGCCCAGGGGTACCTGCTGGGATCGTCGCCTCCACCGGACCCTCCTAGGAAGTAGTGGACGTGGTGACCGGCGCCGGACATGACGAACACCTGAGAGGATGTCGATCCGGTCAGCATCTTCTTGTGGCTGCTGTTTCTGTCTCTCTGTTCGCGACAATCGGACACACTGGAGTGACACACCACACCTAGCTGCAGACTATATATAGTGGCTTGGTAAGTGACGTCGTACGTGTGATCGGTGTGTAGACATGTGGGGAAGGTAGTACCGTAGTAGGTGGGACTGTGCGCTTAAATTTACGTCTATTAATATTGGCATATCTTCTTGTTCTAATATGGTTTATATGTTTACTTATGACTCATATTGTTAGTTACCCCCTCCGATATATTACACAATAGGTGAAGTTTTGGACATGTGTACACAGATGGCTATGGCAAGAATGGGTGGCTCCAGATAAGCTTTGAGTTGATCTTGAAACCCAAATGACGAAACTTACAGACAACTCTTCAACGCAGCTACAGAAGTCACCATTGGTGATGGTCGTAGGGCATCCTTTTGGTCTTATCCTAGCTCGACCAGTTCTCCCAAAGGTGGTTCTAGCAAAGATTTTTGAGGTTTCCAAGAGGAAGCGTTTGTCATAGGAATGGCTACGGCAGTCGCTATCAGGGTATTGAGTTGATTGGGGCAAGAGTGAGTTAGCCATCTGCGAATCGAGATTGTGAGCATACAAGAGATTACTCAGGTTTAGCCCCCCACAACAGTGAGGTAGCGAGTTGCTTGGATGGGTATTAATAGGACGTAAGTGTTGAGGGCACCCTACGAAGGTTTATATAGGGTCACCTCGCTAGGTTTTACAAAATTTACACCGAGTCGGTTATGGTTTCGGTGGACTTAACCTAATCCGATGATAGCCGAGGCACTTTCTCTTTAGGAGGGGGTGATCTTCGCTAAACTCCGAGGATTTTCACGAGTGGTGATGGAAGTAGACTGCTTAGAGGTGGTGAACCTCTGAGACTCGCGCGCAGTTTCTCATTCAGTAGTTGCACCTATTCTGGTGGAAATTGAAGGCCTAGCTTCTTTGTTTTTATCTTTTGATGTTAAGCATGTAATACCTCTAGGTATGTCGAGTCCTCGAGGGTCTAGTCACTATAATTTAGCCTCTAGAGACTCTAAAACTTGATGCCTCCAGTCCCCGATGGTCAGGTCGCTAGGTAGTAGCGAGTCGAGTCTTTAGCTTCGATTCCCCCAGTCCCTGAGGGTCGGGTCGCTAGGTAGGAGCGAGTCGAGTCTGAAGGACTTTGCTGATGTTGTTTGTTTGTTTTGGAATGGCAGCACGATTTGGACGACCAGTGAGTGGACCTGGAGCGCCTTTAGCGTGAGCTACAGCTGGCGACCCAAGCAAACCGCCAGCTCCGTACTACCGCGAGTGAGCACTTTCTGCTTTTGCTGCCGTGTGTTATTGACTCAGCATCTTATTCATGTAGACATTTTATGGAACTAAGAAAAATATGTTAGTCAAACCAAGATGCTAAACCGGGCCAAAGACTTGGCCCAACAAATCATGAACTCCGTGGAAAATAACTTCCCGACCATCAAAAGGTTGCGAGCAACAAACACACCCCTTGCACTCCCCGGCGAACCACATGCTTGAGGACTACGCAAGGAGGGATGCGCTTAGACAAAATTCCTTCTTCCTCCGTGTCGCTCGTGCGTGCGACAAGATGAACCTAGCCACCTCCCGTCCCAGGCTCCCATCTCACCCTCCCTCCCTGCCTCGCCGTCGCTGGATGGTGCCACGGGGCGAAGCCCAGACACTGCGGCGGTGGGGCCTCCGTTCTCCCCATGCGCAGAGGCTAAGGCGCGGTCCGTGGCGGTCGTGGTAGGTGGCCTACTCGGTGATGGGCGCATCGGCGTAGTCTTTAGTAGTGGCTTCGCGCAGTGTAGGCGTGTCCGGATGGCAACGATGGTTGTCCTCATGGCAACACGACCTTGGGTGGCGTGTCAACCTCAGCGTGGTGGTCAACCACAGGACATGGCGGAGGGTTTCAGGATGGCACTTGTAGGGGTGGCACGGGTCTGCAGGTGGATGGCATCGGTGGCCATGGAGGTGCAGCGTGGCGGTGGGGCTACTCGGGCCTGACTTGGGCTAGCATGGACCTTATCCATGCCTGATCTGGGCATGATAGGCCCTTCCTGTCCCGTCCGGTTGGCGACCGTCCTGGCGGTGGAGTGTGGATCCTATAACATCACAGGATTGGTACCTAGAAATAGACAGGACACATGTTTGTGCATTGCATTCATGCATAAGAAAATCCGAGAAATTTTCAGGCAAAACTAAAAGAGCTGTAGAGAGATCGAGGTCTCTCTTGTACTAGTGGGAACATCCGTACAAGTGCGACAAATTTCGATATGACCTCTATTGAATCCTTGTGTTTTGAAGGGAAAAATAATTCAAACATGTGATTGAACTTCAAATTTGACTTCAAATGAATTTAGAAAATTCACAAATTGAATTAAAGAATAATATAAGATAAAATTGGAAATAGAATTATAACTCGTAATGGTATTACAATTATAAATACATATTTGAGGTATTATTTATAAGATACAAATAATCACAAGTATTAAAGTACAAAAGAAAAGGAACTGAATTATTCTATAATATAACATGATAATACGATCACTATTACAATTGAGTAAATTGAAACAATTCAATAAAAGAAATAATTACAATTATCAAATAAAAATGTCTTTATTACTTAATATATAATATTACAGTGTCTTTACATTTTGGAATAAAAATAAAATAACAAAGATAGAAAAGAAAATCCCTAAACTAAGTTCTATCTAATTCTCCTTTATCTTCATTTCTTTCCATTTCTTGTCCCTAAAGAATATAACAACTAGGAAATAAACAACTAACAAGGAAAGAAAATGCAAAAGTAAAATAAAATAGAAAAGATTGTTTGGGGTTAATGCACTCTCATACTGGCATAGAGTTGCTATGCCAGATTCATCATCGAGTTTGAAATAAAGGGGCCAGCAAGTCGAATCTGTTCTTAATCAGTTAAATTGCCTTAGTCCAACATCCCAGGCAGGGGCAAGTTTCACCAAGTCAGATAAAAAAGCAAATGGTAAAACATGAGGTTTTCACCTGATCTCATCCACAATAGGCAAGTTACAGTTCTTGTAACTTGAACTAGAGAAGGGCTACAAGTAAGCTGCTCACACAACAACATGCAACTGTTGTGTTATCAACACCATAGTAGTAGTAGGCAATAGCACCAGATAAGTATGTTAAGAAGGAAGAGTTGTTATAGGAGCTCAGCTAAAGTTGATCAACATCTCTCCATTTCCACTACAGAACACAAGTACAACTACAACCACACGACCACCACTATCGCCTTCTTGTTTCATCACAAGTTTTTTCCACCACACAACCAAGAAACCATGAGGTTATCACTAATCTATCCACAATTAATCCCTAACTAAATTCGTCATAAAGGAAACTCATCTTATGCTAGTAGTACTTACAAGTACCCAACAAAAGCATGCATAGGTAAGTAACATCATTTGATTACAAGAAGCATCTGAATATTTCACTGTCAAGTTGACAGTAATAGAAAGGCACAGGCAAACTATACTTGTAGAGCATATCCCTTTAGAAGAGAACTCAATCATCTAGTAATATATCCAGCAACCCTGCTTTTGTTTGTTTCATTGTCCGTACGAGTATGCAGCTAGATCAATTACAAACCATAAATTAGGCAACATGATTTAGTAACACCTCATCTAGAGTCATTGTCGAATTGGCAGTACCAAACCCATTTAGTAGCCACTAGAACTAGTTTAGCATTAACCTAGAAGAAGAGTACCATACAACAATTGTATAGTGTGAGACACTGTAATTAAAATCAATCATACATAGGCACAAGTATGGCATAGCAGCTAAGCTCAACAATGATAGCCAGGCATGGTTTGGTATGATTGGTTTATCTGCTAGTTCACATAGAGCATTTCAAAAGGATTATTTCATTATCACATAAACCTTGTCATGATAATAGTAACAAGAACATGAGCAAGATTTTCTTGCAAAGATTATCCACCCAAGAAAACAAATCATCTTCCCAGAATTACTACTAGGAATCGTGCTTATATCCAAATTGACCATCACTAGTGGCATTCATTTTATTCTAGGACAGATATTCAAGTATTAATGCAATTACAACAGGTCCAAGGAACCCATCAATGAAGCAAGCTTTAGTATTATATTATCCAAGCATCAACTCATCAAAATACAGTAGGGGGCTCACTAAATTGAATACTATTTAGCACATATACCATTAACATCACTAGCACTGAATCAAGCTAGGGTTCATATGCTCAAAATCATTCACTAGGAAAACCACTATGAACCATCAAACACCTAGGAGAGAGAGAGGAAGACCAGAGAGGGGAGAAGGGGACTTACTGGTGGTCCTCGCTTAAGCTGAGAAGAGGAAGCAGCATGGGCCGTCAATGGCAATCCCGACGCAACGGCACAGGGAGCACCGTGGCACTCGACCCGTGCTGAGCCGCGCTAGTAGCGGCATGCGCACAGAAGAGGCGGAGCCGGCGACCACCACATCGCCAGGCCACCAAAACATCTATGCGAGACAACCGGAGCCCGACGTAGTGAAAGGTATCGTAACCCTAGAGCGGGAGTTAACACAGCCAGGCAAGGACGAATACACCAAATCGAAATGGAATAATCGAGGCACCATGGTGTGTCTGGTCATCAAGCACGGTGGCAGTGGCTAGGACAGCCAGAGTGCGCCGAGATCGGGCAGCGTCGCCGTAGCATCGCTAGAGAGAGGAAGAAGGGCAAAGTCGTGTGAGGGAGGAAGAGAGTAAGGATTGGGTCTGACCTAGTGGATTGAATGATACGGTTCATCCCAACCCTATGGGTTGGGCTAGTTATTGGGCCGGGTTGGCCATGTAACCTGGTCTGTGATTAAAAAGAAAAATAAATTCAAATAAAAACAAATATGAAAATTACCAAAATACCCCTGAACTTATTTTTGTTCTAGAAAAATATATAAAAATCCTAAAAATGCATATGATATATAAAAATGATCACAAAAATAATATATACCTAGGAAAAATATAACATTATTTGTTTAAGTTAAATAAAATGCAAATAAATATTAACACCATTAAATCCTAAATGAAATTTCATAAAATAAGGAAAGGTCCTAAAAATGAATAAGAAAATCATTTTTTCATATAAAATTAAGTCTACTATTTTATAAAAATACTAACTTATTTATTTGCCAAATAAAACTTGAAGCAAATATTCAAAGACATTTAATCCTTTGTAAAAATTTATAAAAAAAGATATTATTTAAAATAAAATAAAAATCACTTTTAAGATCTTAAATAAATATATTTTATTAGAAAAATATTCAAGATATTATTCCAAGGGATCTTAAGACTAGGAATAAATCTTTATGGATTTATTAAAATAAAATATATATTCTATAAATTCTTTAAAAAATATATATTTCTTAAGTAAGAAATTCTCACTTATGTTTATAAAACCTTAAATCCTTTAAGTCTAAGTACTAATTCCAAAACCATAACTTGGAATCATAATCAAGCTTAAGTATAAATATTAACTTTATAATACTCTTTTAAAATCTTAAACTCAAATTAAAACCAGCCACTTTTAAATTAATATTGTGTATCACTCACATAGAATTTGGTGAATGATCTTTATCTCTGAATCATTATTAACATGACTTCAAATCCTAACAAATTACTAAGATCATGTAATTATGCTCCCATTAGTAAGGTACATGTTATTAAACACATCATTCACTTAAATTGAAAGTGAATAATCCCACATCCATAATTATACTTGTCAAAACCCTAAAACTTGATAATGTTCTAAACACATTACACCCTAAGATTCACTTCTAATTTTATAGTTAACTTTGGTCAAAATAGTCATAAACATATAGTTTGAAGTTTATTTATGTTTAACTTTGTTTTGTTCCAACTAAGTCATGAAGCATCTTAAGTCCAAATTTATCGAGCAAACGCAAACGACACTGATCACATTTGATTAAACCTACAAGATTATTTAAACCCTGTCAAAGAAACCTTTTCTTCAAAAGTTCTTTGTTTTGCCACTTCAAACAACAACCTTATAATAAGTCCTTTAACTCTTAATAACATAACACATTAACTTCCATCATAATTACCAAATAGTAATTCACCTCAATAGTGTTATTATACTTCACTGTATACCTTGCATGTTAAACACTTAAATGCTTTGTAGATATATTTACTTATGAAGTAAATATTAGAAATAACTAAATCTTAAAGGCATCACCTAAATTTAACTCATCCACGTTACTGGGAATTCACTTCGGGGTTTACAAACTGCATTACATTACTTATGCATAATTGCATATTGCTTCTTTAAACATTAGTCCTTACTGGACCAATGATGCTATTTTCTGATATTATATCTTACACAGTCTCGAAGACCGTGATTGCATAATCTTGTAATAAAAAATGGCAAGTTCGCACTTGCTCATGTCCTTTGGTTATTTTCTATCAAGTATTTGCAAATCAAATGTTTTCATCACCTACATTTCAAAAAGGTGAGAAAATGATATTTTCATAATGATATGATTTTGGTTTATTTACCAAGTGGTAATAACCTACTATGGAAGATCTAGTGGTAAAGGAACATAATATCTAGGACTTAACAACCAATGTTGCCAGTGATTCTTGCGCCGTATAATACGCGTTAACCATGAGATTTGAAATGGGACAGAGAAGTCAGCTGGATCTTCTTCATTTCGCAATGACGGATGACCATCTCGTGGCGCTGGTGTACCGTTCGAGGCCTAGCATGGGTGGGACCCCTTAGCTCCCCGCGATATTGGTATCTAGACTATCTATGAGAGACGGTTGTAGGTAGGTCCTCATACCAATGGGGCGACTAGGTTCATGTTCTGCTCACTAGAGTCCTAAAGGAGTCAACCATAGTTATATCTACGATACGGTTTAATAGAGGTCGTTCTGCTTGGGGGGTCGTGTCTTCATGCGAGGTCGTGGAGAAGGACAGTGATTGGCTTGGATCATATACTAGGACCCACACCATACAAAGTGTGGACGGGAATAAGCTTCCCGGATGTGCAACAAGGATTTGATCTCTCATGGGTAAAGTAACGCACCTCTACAGAGTGTAAGAAATGTGACATGTTACTCCATGTTCCGGGAAGGAGCTATGAGCGCGGAAGGAAAGCAACTCCATGAAGTTCTGGTAAACCTGTGAAGGCTGACGGACATAGTTTTTTTTTAGAATAAAAGCAATATTTGAAGAAATGTTTACGAAAACCTGCATAGCCTACGACCTATGGTCTGTGGCTATAGCTAGTGCATCATACACTCCTTTTTAGTGAACTTGCTGAGTATGCTCGTACTCAACCGTACCTTCTTAACCCTTGATAGGTTCTAAAGCCGATGAAGACGATGTCAACTTATACTCAAAGGAATCAACACTAGAAGCTCAGGTTCTTCAATAAAGTCAATGGAGTTAATCTATATATCAATTGAAGTGAAGAAAAAGTTCCTGATTAGGTAGGAATACAATATTTAGCCTTAGAACCTATTTCTGTAGAGCATTGCTATAGCAACAATTGCAAACTAGATGGAGCAGATACTAGTCTGAATAGTCTAATAGTTCTGAGTTCTTATTTCTGGTTCTTCTTTGTAAGAAGTTGCTTTCTTCCTCTTTAACCTAGAGTGTTCTATGGATATTTTGTAAAGAGTCGAGATGTAACCTATAGTCATGTCTTGGACCTGCTATGTTTCTGTTGTACCACTCTAAGGGATGTAATACTAGTGGAATAGTGTTTCATTGGTGTTATGTCAATGACTATAGTGTACTACATGATGCAATGGTCTCTTGGGTCACTACAGCTGGTATTAGAGCAAATGCTTTGACCTTAGGATTAAAACACTTTTAGGAGATCTGTAGGTTGGATAGTGACCATAGAAGCCATCTTATCTAAACCAAACATTCTTATGATTTGTGATGGATATCCACTTGAGGATCATCTTGTCACACTTAAGTTGGATGTTTTGGTCATCTTTCTTAGGAGTAGTTACCCATCTCTTTCTGGGGTAGTGCTTATTCTAAGAAGATATAACACCATTAAGATGTATTAAGTGAGTTAAAGTATCAAAGTAGATTATGACTAAGTTAAGGATATCATATGGAGTAGTATAAATGGGGTAGCCTATCCATAGAATCTATGTAAGGTAGGAGAACCTTATCATTAGTTGATAACACTACACTACATAATGAAGACCATTAAAACATGTATAAATACAACGGGAAATAAATTATGTGGGATTTGCTTGAGAATCTTGCATGAGGGAGTGGAATTTTGTAAATAATCCATAATAGTAATGTAATAAGAAGATTCATCATGATGAGATTAGTTCTTAAATCAGAAGGGACAGGTAACAGGATCATGGTGAGATTAGCCCCGAAGCCATGATATAGGTGTAACAATGACAAGTACTTAGTAAATAATCTTGAAGAAGAAGTTAGTAAAGAACAGTGTAGAATCATGATAGAAGTCATAGGTGTCATAAATTTCAGATGATCTTTAATTTAAGGTAGTAAATAGAATCATGTTAACCATTTAGAGAGATAATGTGAGGTTAGTTTACCGAATAATGGAAGGTTTGTTATTGTTAACCTTTCCAAAATGAAAATAATAAGTTGGTGTAACCAATTTGGAACCACTTTGCTCAAAATTATCCAGTCACAAATGAGCAATTTGGGTAAAATTGAGACAAAGAATAGTTTGACCCCTAAGTGCTAAGTATCACGCTGTAAACCTATATTAGGAGGTGTTATATATTACACAACTAAGCCTGAATTCTAGAGATGTTTTACTCGACTACTATATTACGGGCTTAGAATAATGTGTGTATATGTACCACATTTGGATTTCTAGGTTTTTATTGGATCTTGTTGATTGACTAGATCAGTACATGAAGTTTGAGTTGGTGTGCAAATGCATGTTGCACCATCTAGTCATTACTTGATGTTATAGACCTAGATAGAAAAGGGAATTCGTGTAAGGGAGTGATGAGTTCCAAGTGCCATGATGAAGACTCGTACGAAGAGTGAAGCCAAGTATAAGGAGTATCAACACAATTTAAAGGATGGATCAAGTTCATATCACTATTAATTGATCATAAGAAGGAAGATTAGTGTAGAAGAAGGTATGGAGCAACATCAAGTGATGAATTTAAGTTTCACTCAAGGACGGTGATGTTGCTAAGGTGCGAAGGAAGTAGTGATAACTAGGTCATGGAAGTATCATGAAATAGTGCAAAGAAGAAGTTTTGAAACAAAAAGTGGTATTCAAGCTCTAACAACTCCGAAAGAATACCAGTACTAAGTCAAAAACCTATAAAGTAATCCATAGGCTATAAACCCTAGGAGGATCCACAACTGGTATCCTCCTGGTTTAGCTAATCAGGTCATATTTGTATGATTTAAAGAGCATAAAACTTGGCCTAAGTTAAGCAAGAGATAAAGAAGTATGAACTTAAGGCAATCGTTGTTCGAGTTACTTAGCAGAGTCGAGCTTGCTCGTAGAGCAACATCCGAACCTTGGAAACCAAATGGTGGTATATACAGGAGTTGGAGAGTATTAGAACACCCTAAGGGGGAGAGTGAACAATGAGGAAGTATCGAGATTCGATATCTGAAGTAAGTTAAGGAGAAATACTAAGCTATAATTCAATTAGACCTTATTTTCATAAGGCTAATGAGACTCTCGGGAGTATGACCTTAGAGAAATTGAGGTTTACACCTCAATACTAAAAGAGGAAGACCTTCGGCTTAGCAATCAAAGGAAGTTGGAGGAGTAATAAAGAAGGGATTAAGAGACCTGTTGAATCCTAATAAGATTAAACACTTGGAATATATTAGGTAGTTTAATCTCAAAAACCCAATTAGAAGGTAAACCATAATTAACATACTCTTAAGTTCGGGTAAGGAATACCAACTTAGACCCATAATGAGGAATAGGAAATCATGAATGGTTTGGACTAAGTGACACCAAAAATAGGTTAATATTAGAGCCAAGGTTATAACTGGCCAAAGTCTAAACCAAAATCTTACTCTAGTGAGACTTTCTAGAAACCTAGACGCTTCTTCATTAGATATCCTAATCAAAAAACACTCAAAAGGACCTAATTAGAACCGGAGTGCTGAATTCAAAAGTAATCCCTGTATCAAACAGGATTGATAGTTTCCCATTGTCACGATAGAAGAGGATTTAAGGAAAAGTTTGAATGAAGATACACCGATTATCTTCATCATGGATTTAAAGAACTACCATAGTTTGAAGAAGTCATTCCTACCTTCCGAAATGTAAGAGAGTATGAACTTCGGGCGAAGTTGAGTTTAAGGGGGAGAGACTGCAACGTCCTAGGATTGGCACCTATAAATAGACATGACACATGTTTGTGCATTGCGTTCATGCATAAGAAAATCCAGGAAATTTTGGCACAAAACTAAAAAAGCTGTAGAGGGATCGACGTTTGTCTTGTACTAGTGGGAACATCAGTACAGGTGTGATAGATTTCGACATGACCTCTATTGAATCCTTGTGTTTTGAAGGGGAAAATAATTCAAACATGTGATTGAACTTCAAATTTGACTTCAAATGAATTTAGAAAATTCACAAATTGAATTAAAGAATAATATAAGATAAAGAATCAGAAATAGAATTATAATTGGTAATGGTATTACAATTGTAAATACATATTTGAGGTATTATATATAAGATACAAATAATCACAAGTATTAAAGTACAAAAGAAAAGGAGTTGAATTATTCTATAATATAACATGATAATACAATCACTATTACAATTGAGTAAATTGAAACAATTCAATAAAATAAATAATTACAATAATCAAATAAGAATGTCTTTATTACTCAATATATAATATTACAATGTCTTTACATTTCGGAATAAAAATAAAATAACAAAGATAGAAAAGAAAATCCCTAAACTAAGTTCTATCTAATTCTCCTTTATCTTCATTTCTTTCCATTTCTTGTCCGTGAAAAATATAACAACTAGGAAAGAAACAACTCACAAGAAAATAAAATTCAAAAAGAAAATAAAATAGAAAATATTGTTTGGGGTTAATGAACTCTCAGACTGGCATAGAGTTGCTATGCCAGATTCATCATCGAGTTTGAAATAAAGGGGACAGTAAGTCGAATCTGTTCTTAATCAGTTAAATTGCCTCAGTACAACATCCCAGGCAGGGGCAAGTTTCACCAAGTCAAATAAAAAAGCAAATGGTAAAACATCAGGTTTTCATCTGATGTCATCCACAATAGGCAAGTTACAGTTCTTGTAACTTGAACCAGAGAAGGGGCACAAGTAAGTTGCTCACACAACAACATGCAACTGCTGTGTTGTCAACACCATAGTAGTAGTAGGCAATAGCACCAGATAAGTATGTTAAGAAGGAAGAGTTGCAGTAGCAGCTCGGCTAGAAGCTGATCAATATCTCTCCATTTCCACTACAGAACACAAGTACAACTACAACCACACGACCACTACTATCTCCTTCTTGTTTCATCACAAGTTTGTTCCACCACACAACCAAGAAACCATGAGTTTATCACTGATCTATCCACACAAATCACCAACCAATATCACAAGGATTTCTAAATCAAGATTTAGCTCAAGAAGCACCAAGAGGAAAAGGACAGAATCATAAGCTAGCTCAAGAGGAGGAGCAAGCTAGTAGCTAAGAATAAAGAAGCCTAGATCCACAACATCAACCACTATATTTCCAAACCTGCATCCCTAGCAATCTGGTTGCTTAGATAAGCCATCCATAAGTAGGTCAGGATCAAAGTAATATTAGGAGGAGGAGCAGAAGATCAAGCCTAGGAGGGGAGACCATCAGATCAGGGAGGATCAGCTCAAGCCAAGAGAAGATCAAGCATCAACAACAATCATCGGTCTCAACCACACATCCCTTGCATCTTGGTTGCTTCAAGAGGCTATCTAGGAAGTGAGAAAAGTGGACCTGGATATCTAGATCCACTTATATCTAAATCAAATCTATAACAAGAAGAGTCACAACATAATGGTAGGTAGTTATCTCTCCCAAACCAAACATAGCATATATTCTTGTTCTTTTATTTAAAGATAGGAGTTTGGAGTGAGAGAGGGCTCTCAGAATGCATAGATGCTATGCAGTTCATCATAGAGGTTGTAGGGACAAATAATATATGTTCTTGTTTTAGAAAGGGATTGGCCTCAGACTTGACATCATTGGCAAGGGGGTATTGGCATCATTTTTATGGTGCGGATCATCAAGATCTACTGTTTATTACAAAAACAAGGTGAGATAACTATGCAGCCAACTACACAGTGATGAATCACTGTTGTGCACACTCTGATGACGCACCACAGCAGCAAATCATCAAAATAGAGGCTATATGGTTAACCAGATTGTTCAAATCACTTTCCCACAGATAAAGTAAAGCCCACAATTAATCCCTAACTAAATTCGTCATAACGGAAACTCATCTTATGCTAGCAGTACTTACAAGTACCAACAAAAGCATGCATAGGTCAGTAACATCATTTGATTACAAGAAGCATCTGAATATTTCACTGTATTGTTGACAGTAATAGAAAGGCACAGGCAAACTATGCTTGTAGAGCATATCCCCTTAGAAGAGAACTCAATCCTCTAATATATCCAACAACCCTTCTTTTGTTTGTTTCACTGTCAGTACAAGTATGTAGCTAGATCAGTGACAAACCATAATTAGGCAGCATGATTAATTAACACCTAATCTAGAGTCACTATCGAATTGATAGTACCAAGCCCATTCAGCAGCCACTAGAACTAGTCTAGCATTCACCTAGAAGAAGAGTACCATACATCAATTGTATAGTGTGAGACAGTGTAATTAAAATCAATCATACATAGACACAAGTATGGCATAACAGCTAATCTCAACAATGATAGCCTAGCATGGTTTGGTTTGCTTGGTTTATCTGCTAGTACACATAGAGCATTTCAAAAGGATTATTTCATTATCACATAAACCCTGTCATGATAATAGTAACAAGAACATGAGCAAGCTTTTCTTGCAAAGCTTATCCACCCATAAAACAAATCATCTTCCCATAATTACTACTAGGAATCATCCTTATATCCAAATTCACCATCACTAGTGGCATTCATTTTATTTTAGGATAGATATTCAAGTATTAGTGCAATTACAATAGGTCCAAGGAACCCATCACTGAAGCAAGCTTCAGTATTATATATCCAAGCATCAACTCATCAAAATACAGTAGGGGCTCACTAAATTGAATACTATTTAGCACATATACCATTAACATCACTAGCACCTAATCAAGCTAGGGTTCATATGCTCAAAATCATTCACTAGGCAACCACTGTGAACCATCAAACACCCAGGGAAGAGAGTGCACATATACCATTAACATCACTAGGACCTAATCAAGCATGGTGGCAGCAGCCAGGATGGTCGGAGTGCACCGGGATCGGGTAGCATCGGCGGGATCACCACAGCGTCGCTAGAGAGAGGAAGAAGGGCAAAAGTTGTGTGAGGGAGGAAGAGAGTGAAGACTGGTCCGACCTAGTGGATCGAATGATACGGTTCAACCCTAGGTTGGGTATTGGTCCAGGTTAGCCCTATAACCGGGTCTATGATTAAACAGAAAAAGAAATTTAAAAGCAAATATGAAAATTACTGAAATACCCCTAAACTTATTTTATCTCTAGAAAAATATTGAAAAATCCTAAAAATACATATCATATATAAAAATGATCATAAAAATAATATATACCTAGGACAAATATAGCATTATACGTTTAAGTTAAATAAAACGCAAATAAATATTAACACCATTACATCCTAAATTAAAATTCATAAAATAAGGAATGGTCCTAAAATGAATAAGAAAATCATTTTTGCATATAAAAATAAGTCTACTATTTTATAAAAATACTTACTTATTTATTTTACAAATAAAACTTGAAGCAAATATTCAAAGACATTTAATCCTTTGTAAAATTTTATAAAAACAAAGATACTATTTAAAATAAAATAAAAATCACTTTTAAGATCTTAAATAAATATATTTTATTAGAAACATATTCAAGATATTATTCCAAACGATCTTAAGACTAGGAATAAATATGTGTAGATCAATTAAAATTTAATACCTATTTTATAAATTCTTTAAAAAATATATTTCTTAAGTAAGAAATACTCACTTATCTTTATAAAACATTAAATCCTTTAAGTATAAGTACTAATTCCAAACCCATGACTTGGAATCATAATCAAGCTTAAGTATAACTATTAACTTTATAATACTCTTTTAAAATCTTAAATTCAAATTAAAACCAACCACTTTTAAATTAATATTATGTATCACTCACATATAATATGGTGAATGATCTTTACCTCTTAATCATTATTAACATGACTCTAAATCCTAAAAAAATACTAAGATCATCTAATTATGCTCCCACTAGTAAGTTGCATGTTATTAAACTTATCATTCACTTAAATTGAAAGTGAATGATCCCATATCCTAATATCGATAATGTTCTAAATACATTAGACCCTAAGATTCACTTCTAATTTTATAGTTAAATTTGGTCTAAATAATCATAAACATCTAATCTGAAGTTTATTTATGTTTAAATTTGGTTTTTTCCAACTAAGTCCTAAAGCATCTTAACTCCAAATTTATCGAGAAAACATAAACGACACCTATCACATTTGATTAACCCTACAAGATTATTTAAACCCTGTCAAAGAAACCTTTTCTTCAAAAGTTATTCGTTTTTGCCACTTCAAACAACAACCTTACAATAAGTCCTTTCACTCTTAATGACTTAACACATTAACTTCCATCATAATTACTAAATAGTAATTCACCTCAATCTTAGAGTGTTATTATTCTTCACTTGTATACCTTGCATGTTAAACACTTAAATGCTTTGTAGATATATTTACTTATGAAGTAAATATTAGAAATAACTAAATGTTAAAAACATCACCTAAATTTCACTCATCCACGTTATTGGGAATTCACTTCAGGATTTTAGAAACTGCATTACATTACTTATGCATAATTGCGTATTGCTTCTTTAAACGTTAGTGCTTACCGGACCAATGATGCTATTTTCTGATATTGGATCATATACCGTTTCGAAGACCATGATTGCATTTGTATTCACAAAAGGCAAGTTCACATTTGCTCATGTCCTTTGGTTATTTTCTATCAAGTATTTGCAAATCAAATATTGTCATTGCCTGCATTCCAAAAAGGTTAGAAAATGCTATTTTCATAATGATATGATTATGGGTTATTTACCAAGTGGTAATAACCTACTATGGAAGTTCCAGTGGTAAAGGAACATAATATCTAGGACTTCACAACCAATGTCGCTAGTGATTCTTGCGCCGTATAATACGCATTAACCATGAGATTTGGAATGGGATGGAGAAGTTAGCTGGATCTTCTTCCTTTCGCAAGGACGGATGACCATCTCGTGGCGCTGGTGTACCTTTCGAGGCCCAGCATGAGTGGGACCCTTAGCTCCCTGATATTGGTATCTAGACTATCTATCAGAGACGATCGTAGGTAGATCCGCATACCGATGGGGCGACCAGGTTCATGTTCTACTCACTAGAGTCCTCAAGGAGTCAACCATAGTTATATTCGTGATGCGGGTTAACATAGGTCGTTCTACTTGGGGGGTCATGTCTTCATGCGGGGTCACAGAGAAGGATAGTGATTGGCTCAGATCATCTACTCAGCCCCACACCATAGGAAGTGTGGACGGGAATAAGCCCCCGAATGTGCAACAAGGATTTGATCTCTTATGGGTAAACTAACACACCTCTGTAGAGTGTAAGAAATGTGACATGTTACACCCTGTTTCAGGAAGGAGCTGCGAACACGGTAGGAAAGGAATTCCATGAAGTACTAGTAAACCTTTGAAGGCTGATGGACATTGTTTTTAGAATAAAAGCAATATTTGAAGAAATGTTTACGAAAACCTGCATAGCCTACGACCTATGGTCTGTGGCTATAGCTAGTGCATCATACACTCCTTTTTAGTGAACTTGTTGAGTACGCCCATACTCAACCATACCTTCTTAACCCTTTATAGGTTCTAAAGCCGATGAAGATGACGTCAACTTATACTCAAAGGAATCAACACTGGAAGCTCAAGTTCTTCAATAAAGTCAATGGAGTCAATCTATACATCAATTGAAGTGAAGACAAAGTTACTAATTAGGTAGGAGTATATACAATATCTAGCCTTAGAACCTATTTCTGTAGAGCATTGCTATAGTAGCAATTGCAAACTAGATAGAGCAGATACTAGTCTTACTAGTCTAATAGTTCTGAGTTCTTATTTCTGGTTCTTCTTTGTAAGAAGTTGCTTTCTTCCTCTTTAACCTAGAGTGTTCTATGGATCTTTTGTAAAGATTCGAGTTGTAACATATAGTCATGTCTTGGATCTGCTATGTTTCTGTTGTACCACTCTGAGGGATGTAATACTAGTGGAACAGTGTTTCATTGGTGTTATGTCAATGACTATAGTGTACTACATCATTGATGGGGATATGCCAAATGGGGTATGCCCATTAGGATGTTCTGATTGGCCCAAGGACCTTGCGAGTGGGCCTGCAAGATGGCGACTCGAATGCGACTAAGGAGCAAGCATTGCGACTGGAAACTGGAGGCCCAGGAGCGTAGCTGTAGCCTAGTCGGATTAGGTCAAATCCTCCAAATCCTTGACTAGTTCGGTTGTAAACATTGTAAACCCTAGCGAGGTACCCCTATATAAACCTCCCTAGGGTTCCTTGTGTACTCACGTTCCATCATACACCCCTACAAGCGACTCGCTGCCTAGCCGCCAAACTCGCCACCCCTGTAACTGAAGGAAATATGCCCTTAGAGGCAATAATAAAGTTGTTATTATGTATTCCTTATATATGATAGATGTTTATTTTGCATGCTAGAATTGTATTGATTGGAAACATCAATACATGTGTGTTTAATAAACAAAAAGGGTTCCTAGTTATGCCTCTCTTATAGACTAGCTTGTTGATTAACAAGATGATCAAGGTTTCCTGATCATAGACATTGGATGTTGTTAATAACAAGGTCACAACATTTGTGAAATGATGTGATGAACATTCATCCGAAGTATAGCAATATTGCTATAACATCATACGAAGTAATCTTTATCCTTAGACCATGAGATCATGTTAATTGCTAACACCTGAAGAGTATCTTGATAACATCAAACGTCACACCATAACAGGGTGACTATAAACATGGGTTCAGTGCTACGAAGGTGTTATGTTGAGGCTCATGGATCAAGAGTGGAATTTTTCAATCCCGATGACGGATAGATATACTCTGGGCCCTCTCGGTGATATCACATTGAGATAGCTTGCAAGCAAGTGATGTGATCACTAGAATGTTATATCACGGGAACGAGAAAAGAGTGCATGTCGGTAACGAGATCAAAATAGGTACTTGGATACCTATGATCGAATCTCGGACATGTATTATATCATGAGACAAAGGGATTAAATTACAAGCGTTAAAGGTTCTCATGATCACAGAAGTCATCGGTGAATATGCAGGAGTCAGTATGGATCTCCAGGTCCCGCTTCTGACTATTGATCTGAGAGGAGTCTCAATCATGTCTGCATTATTCGCGAACCGTAGGGTGACACACTTAAGAGTTACTGGACACCATTTTGGAGCACATATGTTTCAGACGAAAGAATTGCAAAGCGTTGGAATTGTTTTGATAGAAACCGGATATTGTTTCGGGTGAAATTGCAGAAAGTGGTTCTGCATGTGATATTGAAATATTGCAAGGGGTTATATGTGAACGTTTGTTAATTAAAGTAATTAACAAAAATCTGAATAAATTTAATAAAAGAGTTTTATTAAATGAGAGAGCATTAAACTTGGAGAATTTTAATGCATTTAAAGTGGGGACTTTAAAAGGGAATGTGAAGAGGCATTTTAATTTGGAGGGGTGACCACCACATGAATGGGGGAGGTGAGGAGTCACCCCCCATGCGCCGGCCATGGAGAGGAGGGGCACCCCCCTCCTCCTATAAAAGGCCCCCCTCCTCCTCCTTCTTCCTCTAGAATTATTCCCCCATGGTCTCGGATTAGCGAGATACATGTTCACGGTGGCATTTCGTCTGGAAGGAGTTGCTGCTTCTGCTGGATCGCTGGAGCGAGGAGGTGGAGGTTGTCCGGTGGCTTGAACGTGTGTGCGAGTACGGATGTGCTGCTGAGTTGCGGCGCTCGGACTTCCTCACGATCTTGAGAGCGGCAAGTGTACGACTACATCAACCACGAGTTCCCACTCGTTAACAAAACTCGTTGTCTTCGAGGATTTCGTCTAGAAGGAGTTGTTGCTTCCGCTGGATCGCTGGAGCGAGGAGGTGGAGGTTGTCCGGTGGCTTGAATGTGTGTGCGAGTACGGATGCGCCGCTGAGTTGCGGCGCTCGGACTTCCTCACGATCTTGAGATCAGCAAGTGTACGACTACATCAACCACGAGTTCCTACTCGTTAACAAAACTCATTGTCTTCGAGGGTAAGTTCTCGTTGTATGTATGTCCACCCGTTGCTTTGTACCTAGTAGATAGATCTTGGCGTGTAGTTCTCATTGTAGGAAATTTTTTCTTTTCTATGTTGCGGACCCAACAGTAACTCGCTCGCTACCAATACAATCTAGCAGGAGTAGGTCTTTACCCTCTAGGGGGCCGAACCTGGGTAAACTCGTGTGTCTCTACCCCCATCTCGCTCCACAGATGGCTACCAGCTCTTGCCCTCAATTCTATCAATCGCTACCCCTGGTAGCGACTGTCGTGGCCATTCCCACAAAAGTGGCGCCCACCGTGGGGCATGGCCGGTCCGGCCTGAGTTTTGCAGCGAGACCCTACACGCCAATCGATTGGCCGATTGCCACCGGCCGCATGATTTCTAGCGGCGGGATCTTGTAGATCCTGCCTAGAAGCTACATCCCAGCATCGCGCCCGATCACGCACAGCGCGGTGATGCCTGTCGGCACCATCAACCTGTTCGTTGGCTTCATCGGCACAGTCGACCCAGCGGGAATGATGATCATCGGTGGATCGCCGCCATGCCACGATCTACTCTCGGAGGACCAGATCTGCTCCATCAGCCGCCTCGCCAACGAGTATGACTCGACTGCCAGCAACACGGCCGGGACTGATGCCGACATGGACGACGCGGCTCTCCACGATGATGTCCACTGGGAGACCCCTGCCTCGGTCGCCGGATCCATCACTGCCGCATCACGGGAGGACTCCATCACACAGGTATCCAACCCTGAGTACTTCGAGGACCTCTCCATCCTTAGGATCTTCGACTCTGACTCCGGGTTGGATTCTCCTGAGGACTTCTGCGCCAGATCCAATTGCTTCAACGTGATCTACATGGCGGGCAGCACGAGCGCCCTGCCAGATCCATTCTCCACGCCGATCCCGCCGATCGCAACGGTGACAGAGGTGGAAGAAGCCCGCCTGCGACTGGAGGAGGCATCACGTAGGGAGCTAGCTGAGCTCGAGAAATTCCTCCTCGAGAGGGAAACAGCGCAGGAGCAATCGCTCTACCACCAACGCCGCATCAGGACCCGCCTAAACTCCAACATCTAGGGCCGCGTCCTGAACTTCAACGACGAGGGCGACCCCATGCGCGCAGCCGAGTGTGAATAATGTGAGAACGTGCCACCCAACGGCAGCAACCGCCCACCACCCGGCGCACCGACAACCGGAGCCCCACCGCCACCCATTGGCCGCGCGCCCCCGCCGGACCAGCCACGAATCATCATCTTGCCACAGGCCCGTGACGCCAACGGGCTCCCACTATACTCTACTCCAATGGACAACATCATTGCGACAGATGCCGCGATCGCCCACCTCGACATCCAAGGAGAGGGCACGCTGCAGATCTAGTACGCCAAGTCCCTACTCGCCAGGGCCATCAAGCAGCAAGCTACGGGAGTCGACCCGCGGGGCGGATGTATTCCCGCTCATCAGCAAGCAGGGCAGCCTCAAGCGGCGCCCCAACCATCGCCAACGTCGTCACATGTCCATCGCCCCAGCCCCTACCGCACTACCCACGGGCCGACAACCCTGCGCTCTCCACAAACGAGTCGCGGTCGGCGAACAACATGATCGCCACCAACGGCCAACCCATCGATGCACGAACGCACATCGTCAACAACTAGGCCTGGCGGGCGTGCCAGCCCAACGACTTGAGGCACACCCTCACCAACCACGGCGACCCCGAACCAAGGGGCTCACTCAGCTGAGTAGGCCCCCAGTGCTTCACACCAATGATCTAAGGCGAGAAGTACCACGCCAAACTCAAGGCGCCCAAGGAGATCAAAAATACGATCCAACGTACGACCCAACGGTGTGGCTAGATACGTACCTGATGGCCATGGGAATCGCCGGCCACACCGACCTACTTGCCGCTCGCTACCTTCCCCTGATGATGGAGGGAGTGACCAGGCAATGGATCAACACCCTCCCCGCTGACAGCATCGACTCGTGGGAGGAGATGCGCGACACCTTCGTCAGGCACTTTGAGGGCTCCTACACCCGCGCCACCACCACCGAGGACCTGGAGCGATGCATCCAGGGGCAGCGTGAGTCGACCCGCCGCTGGATCCAAAGGTGGTAGGAACTGTGGATCAACGCCTCCGACATCCACCCGGACACGGCGATCTACTGCTTCAAGAACACGTGTCGGTACGAGCCCCTGGTTGCTAAGATCAAGAGGGCCTACCGGACGCTCGACAACATCCCCGACCTCCTCGAGATTGCCAAGCGATACGCGGAGGAGGACCCCAACCAGGACTCTGACGACGAGTCAGGAGGAAGACGCCGCACCAGTAGCCACGACAATGAGCGACAGCGTGACATGCGCTACAGCAACACTCGCCTCACCAGCAAGCACCACGGTGATGGACAAGTGGACTTCGTCGCTAACACCAGCTACAGCCAACGCGACCCCAAGAACTTCCACCGCGACAGATGAAACTACTGCGACAGTGGAAACTACCGCATCAACAACACGACAAGGCCAAAATTTGACCCCGCCGCCCTGCTCAACCAACCCTACATCTACCACAGCAGGGAGGGGAAACCCGCCACCCACACCACCGCGGGCTGCCATTCCCTGAAGGAGATCGAAAAGGCAAGGCGAGCAAGGGAGGACCCCAACAACAACCCACCAAGGGACAACGATAACGCCGTCGGCTCGCTACACACCTTCACTGGGCTCGACACCAAGCGCAAGAAGAAGGTGCTCACCTGTGCAGTCACCGTCAATGTGGTGACCCAAGTCGACATCCCCCGCTTCCTCAACTGGTCCGAGCAAAGCATCACCTGGAGCCTCGAAGATCACGCGCCCAGGATCGAGTACCCAGGGCGAGTCGCCCTGGTAGTCAGGCCCAAAGTGGCCGACTACTGGCTGCCCAAGACGCCGATGGACGGCGGAAGCTCCATCAACATCATGTACCCAGACACGTTCAAGCATCTCCACCTCCCAGAGTCGGCGATCGAGCCGACACTCACCACTTTCCACGGCATCGTCCCCGGTCAGAAGGCATACCCAATCGATAAGGTGACGCTGCCAGTCACCTTCGGCACACCAGCAAACTTCCGCATCGAGCGGATTGTCTTCGAGTTGGTGAACTTCCACAGCCCCTATCACTGCGTCCTGGGGCGCCAGGTATTCGCCAAGTTCATCTGCACTATGCCTACAACATGATGAAGCTCCCGGGGCCAAGCGGCATCATCACCGTCCACGGCGACCTCGACATGGCCGTGGAGTGCAAAGACAAAGGCGCTGAGCTTGCCGACGCCGTCATCGCTACGGAAACAAATCACGCGGACAAGCTCGCGAAATATGCGAGAAACATCGACAAGGACGACCCCACCATCTTGAAGAAGCCAACCGCCGCAAGCTCCACCTTCGAGGCGACCACGCACACGCACACCATCGAGCTCGTCCCAGGTGACTCCAGCCAGACGGTTAACATCGGGACAAACATGAGTCCCGCATAGGAATGCGCGCTCATCGGGTTCCTATGTGAGAATCACGACACCTTCGCATGGAAGCCATCCGACATGCCTGGTGTCCCGAGGGAACTCGCTGAGAACAAACTTAATGCCAACCCCAAAGTGCGACCAGTGAAGCAGTCGCTGCGGCCCTTCAATGAGGAGCATCGCCGAGCAATCACCGAAGAAGTGCAGCATCTACTCGCCGCAGGCTTCATTCGTCCCATCAAGTACTCGAAGTGGCTGGCAAACCTAGTACTCGTTCTCAAAAAGAGCAACACTTGGAGAATATGTATCGACTACACCAGCCTCAACAACGCCTACCCAAAGGAGGAGTTCGTCCTACCGCGCATCGATTAGATTATCGACTCGACAGCGGGATTGGGGTCGCTGTGCTTCCTCGACACATGCTCTGGTTATAACCAGATCAAAATGGCGGTCGAGGACGAAGAGAAGACGGTGTTCATCATGCCATTTGGCGCCTTCTGCTACACCGCCATGACGTTCGGCCTAAAGAACGCTGGCGTGACCTATCAGCAGTGCATGCAGGAGTGCCTTGCGAGTCAAATTAGCTGCAACATCCACGTCAACATCGACGACATGGTGGTAAAATCCACCCGCCAGAGCGACATGCTCGCCGACCTAGCCGAAACCTTTACAAGATCAAGCTCAATCCAGGGAAGTGCACCTTCGACGTGCCCACCAGACAGCTCCTAGGGTACGTGGCCTCCAAATGAGGCATTGAAGGTAACCCCACCAAGATCGACACCATCGCGAGACTCGAGAAGCCTGAGTGCTTGCGCGACGTCCAGAAGCTGGCCCGGTGAGTCGCGGCCCTCAGTCGCTTCATCCCCCGGCTCAGTGAGAAGGCAATGCCTCTCTATCGCCTAATGCACAAGAACCCCATGTTCCAATGGGACGAAGAAGCGAACAACATGCTCAAAGAACTCAAGGAAGTGCTACTGGCGGGACCATTGCTTGCCGCCCCAACTGACAAAGAGCCGATGCTCGTCTACGTCGCGACCTCGACTCGAGTCGTCAGCACCGTGATGGTCGTCGAGCAATCGGAAGAGGGCAAGGAATGCCCCGTACAGTGCCCGTCTACTACATCAGCGAGGTCCTCACGGACTCAAGACAGTGCTACCTGCAGTACCAAAAATTGGTGTATGCGGTCTTCAGAGCCCAGCGACGACTCCCGTATTACTTCCAGGAGCACCCCATCACGGTCGTCTCCTCCGTCCCGCTGCATGAAATCATCCGCAAGCATGTGGAGGCCGAGCGGGTCGATAAGTGGGACGTCGAAATTGGTGTCCACAACATCAAGTATGAGCCACGCAAAGCAATCAAATCGCAGGCCCTGGCCGATTTCCTCGCCGACTGGGAAGAGGCACAACAGCTGGAGAAGTTACCTTACCTCCACTACTGGTCACTCCACTTCGACGGCTCCAAGAACGTGGATGGTGCAGGGGCTGGGGTCATCCTCACCTTTCCCAAAGGCGACAAGCTCCGCTACATGCTCCACCTTGACTTCACGCCCTGCACCAACAACATGGCCGAATACGAGGCCCTCCTCCATGGCATGTGGGCCGCGAAGGAGATGAACGTCAATCGCCTATGGTGCTACGGCGACTCCGACCTAGTCGCCGGCCAAGTCGTTGGTATCTGCGACACCGTCTCCCCCATAATGATAGCGTACCGCCAAGCGGTGGACCATCTAGGGCGGCACTTCACCGGCTACTCCATCGA
Source organism: Avena eriantha (assembly GCA_910589775.1). NCBI lineage: Eukaryota > Viridiplantae > Streptophyta > Magnoliopsida > Poales > Poaceae > Avena > Avena eriantha. The sequence continues at coordinate 49,899,874 of OU342743.1, read as the reverse complement.
GTGCATCGACAGGCACAAGAATGAGGAGGCCGACGCCCTCTCCCGCATCGGGTTGGCCTGCCAAACTCCACGGGCACTGTCTTCCTCGACATCATACACAAGCCCTCGGTCTCCCCGCCAAAGGAGATTGACATCGGGATACCCCTGCAGCCCGAGCCCGCTCTAGTCGCCATGGTCACGGAAACCAGTGACTGGACCGCACCATAGGTCGCCTTCCTCGAGCACAAGGTCCTTCCAAGCGACGAGACAAAAGCGCTAATGATCGTGCGCCGGTGCAAATCCTTCGTCATCATCAACGGCGAGCTCCATAAACGCAGCGTAATACGCGTGTTCCAGTGTTGCGTACAACCAGAAGAAGGGCGCAAGATCCTCCAAGACATCCACTCCGGCGACTATGACCATCACGCCGGCGCCAGGTCACTGGTCGCCAAAGCCATGTGACACAGCTTCTACTGGCTCACCGCACACGTCGACGCCATCGGCATCGTCCAACGGTGCGTCGGGTGTCAGAAGTACGCAAACTGGACGCACATCCTTGGTTCGGCACTCAAGACCATCCCCATCACCTAGCCATTTCCCATGTGGGGCATGGATATGGTCAGCCCATTCAGGAAGGCCCCATGTGGCTTCACCCACCTCCTGGTCGCAGTCGACAAGTTCACCAAGTGGGTCGAAGCCAAGCCGATCAAGGAGTGCGACGGCAAGACTGCCACCAAGTTCCTCCGTGAGCTCATCTACCGGTATGGCTACCCGCACAACATCATAACGGACAACGACACCAACTTCGCCAAAGGTGCCATGGCAGAATTCTGCGACGAGCACAACATATGGCTCCACCCCGCCTCAGTCGCCCACCCAGAGTCGAACGGCCAAGCAGAGTGCGCCAACCAAAGCTTCCTCTGATAACCCACAAGTATAGGGGATCGTGTGTAGCCTTTTCGATAAGTAAGAGTGTCGAACCCAAAAAGGAGCTAAAGGTAGGATAAATGTTCTCTCAAGTTCTATCAACCACTGATACAACTCTACGCACACTAAACATTTGCATTATCTAGGAAATAAAACTAGAGCAACAATATGAGTACTAGAGATAGCTTTGCATGATAATAAATAACAAGAAAGTAAAGCTAGTTGTTGTAGTAATAAAATACACTAAACTAACAGAACCATGAGTGTGGAATAGTGGTGGTAATTGTGGTGGCTTTGTCCAAGTTTAAATAGCAAATAGATCAGGTTCATTGTCTTCGATGCAGTTTTCTATGTGGGAGATGCTAAATATGCATGTGCTTCACTACTTGGAATTACATGTACTATATGATTGGATTGTTAGCAAACATCCATAAGTACTAACAATGCATTAAGGTTTCCCCAACCATAGTCTTAAGTTTAATGGTCCTCTTACTCCCATACGTGCAATGTTCCGGTTCGTGTCATCAGGTTTCTATACGTGCAATGGTCCCCCCATCCTTTTACACATACTACAAACCTTATGATGTTCAATCCATGCGCGCACACATATAATGGACACCAAAGGACTGTACCATATCAACATACAATTTTAATGAACCAAAGACGTTCAACCATTCAATCTAAGAATAAAGAAACTACGCAAACATGACATAGATCATAGGATTATAACTTATAGCATCGAACACCATGTTTACATAGGACGGTACAGAGGTGTGTGGGAGGATGAACCACTACATACTAGGAGGAATAGGTGATGGAGATGGCGGTGAAGATGGTGAAGATGGTGAAGAGGGCGGCGGCGGCGCCACGGGGGACTCCTTCCCCGCCGCCGGTATCATGGGGGATCACCGCCCCTTAGCCCCCTTCCTTCATGGCTTCTTGGGAGCCCTCCCCCATGGAGATGGGATCCATGGGGGAGGAAAAAACGTGGCTTTGGTGGCTGCAAATTCGTGGGTGGAGATGTCTTGGGAGAATTAGGTTTCCTCCCTTTATATAGCTTCTCGGATTCCCGTCACCCCATCTTGGGCTGCAGTAAATCAGACCTAGCAGGCCCGTCCGTACTCGGAATCAGCTAAATTTTATGTCCAAAACTTTAGTCGTGAAATTTCCAACAACTTTGTAGTTGAAAAGTTTTCCATTTGACGTCGTCTTCGACCCGAAACATGACCAACTTCAAAAAGTGTTCTGAGACAGATTTCTGGAAAAATCCCAATTTGACTCCAACAAGGTTTCCACTTGTATTCTTGGTACTTCCTACACATAAAAGTGTAAAACAAGAACATTGTGCACTTTTGCAACTATTAGTAGGTTAGTACAAATAAATCATAAACTTTATACAAAAAGGAGTGTCAAAAGCATATTATTAGCATAAAACCATCAAAAATTATAGATACGTTATGGACGTATCAACATCCCCAAGCTTAGTTGCTGCTCGTCCTCGAGTAGGTAAACGATAAAAACAATACAATTTTTAGATAACATGCAGCCAACACAATCTTGATCATCATTTTTTTAAAGCAATGCAGCTGGGATCAAAGTACTCTAAACATAAGCATGAAAGATAGAGTTCTAACAATAAGACATGGCAACTATGTTGTAGCATGAAAAGGCACAAACAAAAGATTCATGAATAACAATGCTTTGCAAGACGTTTGTTTGTTTCACATAAAGAAAGCATAATGAGAATGGTATTCATCTTGTCCCTCATGGAGTAGCAAAACATAAATGCATAGGACACCTTCAAAGTTCATAAGGGTGACTAGATACAAATAGTTTAGGAACACACAATATCAAAGTTATGCATCAATCAACAAGTCTTGGGACAATGCACATAGAACTAAGAATGACAACTATGCTCTCTTAATTGGTGCATAAAGATAGAAGGTGGAGACTCAATATAAAAGTGGAAGAAAGGCCTTCATAGAAGAAAGCAGGGATTCAAGTCTCATAAAGAGCTTCCTAAATTATGGTACTTATTAGCTTTTAGCTCTCATTGCCCCTATCATAAGCATCTTGAAGTAATTAAGGTTAAAGTGAACAAACTATGGAGTATATGCTTGACAAAGTATAAGTTGGAAATCTCATGTCCCTTGAATACAAGGGTCACTCCTCATGCTACTCAAGTTTAGTTACCAGTAAGTTCTTGTCATAGTAAGTACATGTGTATCATAGAGAACCGCCAACAGGGTACCCCTTGCCCAATGATACGAAAGAATCCCCATATCAAAATGACAAGGCAAGCAGACAACAAGCATCTCAGTAATCTTCTTATTTACCATGGGAAAATGGTGATTTTTTCTCTCTTTCCTCTTTTCTGATCTTTTGTTTTCCTTTTTCTCAATCGATATCTCTTTTTTTATAAGAAGAATGCTTTATAGATATCTCATTATGGTTACGATGTAGGTTTCCACCATGATTAGGCATGGATTAGACCGGTGGCCCAGGCGTTTCTCTAACACACATACATAACTCCATGGACTTACAAGCTCCACTTGCATTTCATACCGACGACATCCATAGACAAAAGAGCATGATATCAACAAGGTACAATGTACAAGTGCAATCTTGAAATCGTTCCCCATGACAACATGGTTCTGCTAATCCCGAACATATAAGTGCAAGCATATACAACATAGATGACACAATGGTTCAAGTTTATTAGGGGCAAGAAAAGTAAAGTGTGCCATCAAGTTCGTGAGAGCTTTAATCACTAGTTTTCTCATAACAAGTTTAATTCGGAAGGTAGATAAAAGCATGAATATACTTGGAATAGCAAATGCTAATAGGTAGGTATGGTGGACTATTTGGGGTAACTTGGTTTTATTTGGAGTTGGATGCATGTGTGGAACTCATACTTGGTTATGGAGGCTAGCAAAAGACTGGGAGCGACCAAATAAAAGAGAAATAATGGCCATAATCATGCAAAGCGACAAAACATCATCAATTAAAGCATAAAGTGATATTACAAGTCGAAAACTAAAGGATCATAAAGGCTATGGTGACTTGGGATAGTCATAACATGGTGTGAGCATGCGCCAAGTCAACCCAAATAAAGCATCAAAGGAGAATACCACAATACTATGCTTTAATATGCTAAAACAATGCATGATTCTTTCAAGGCACATTAAGCAATCTCAATTGTTTATAACATGTCATGCTACAACAAAAATCACTTAGCATAAAGCCAAAACAATATCAAGCATGACTTGACAAAGCATAGGCCACCGTAAAAAACGAGCTCCTTTTACCACTAAAGCATGACTTTTCCTACTCTTTTCCAATCCAAACCACACTTGAAAACTAATGTATGAAAGAGAGGGTCCAACCAATTTATTCAAGAAAACTAAGAAAACAAAAACCAAAAATGAAAATGAAGACACTCCAAGAACAACACAATTGTGCATGAAACAATAAAAATGAAGTGTTTGGAAGAACCTGAGATTTTTATTGATGAAGAAGGGGATGCCCAAGGCATCCCAAGATTTGACGGTTGTACTTCTTGGATATTTCTTGGGGTGACACGGGGTGGCATCCCCAAGCTTGAGCTTTAGTCCATTATTCATCTCATTACATCATTCTTTCCTTAACACCTGAAATTTTTCCTTCATACAAACTTCACATAATCTTCATTAGCAACATTAGTGTACTCAAGATAATAAGTCTTTGGGTTCAGTTTCAACACCAATAAAAATTCCATTAAAACACAACCTATTGTAGCACTTCCCTTAAAAAGCTCAATTCCCCCAAGAGAACCCAAAAAGGAATCAACAAGAAGTAAATGCAAATAATGGCAGAAATCTATCAAAACAGACCAGCAGATAGAAACCAATTTGTTTGAAGACCTTCTGTTGCTTAAATTGAAAAAGTGTTGAACTAACGAAAGTTGGATAACAACCTGGGGCAGAAGCACAAAAAATTACAGCTCAAACCGACGTACAGAGAGATTCTACACGAATTTTTACAGCGAAGCACAATAATATGTTTTGGGATAGCAACTTTCCCAAGCATTACTTCTCTCTCATTAGAGGTTACTTTTGGCACAAAAAGCAAATAAAAAGGCGCGTGCTAGGCATCCCTCGGACGATGGGGGACTCCCATCGTCCTGCTTCCGCGGCACGACACGTGTCCAAAAATCGGTCCAAATCACGTGTTTGCTGCAAATGTCCCCGTGTTTGCTGCAAATGTCCCCGTTTTGCTTCCGAAGCAAAAAAGGATTCATTCCAGAAATAGAACATCTCGCCGGAGACATCACCGGAGACCATGCAGCAAAACAATTGTACTAATGTAGCAAAACCGACTTCGCCAGAAACATCATCGAAAAAAACTCGCCAGTGACTCTCGCCAGAGACCTTGTAGCAAAAAGTTGACACTGTTGTAGCAAAACCACAATACGGTTGTAACAAAAAAGTTCTTCTAATGTAGCAAAAAACCTACTTCGTTGGAGACATCGACGGAGACTTTTGTAGACACCTCGTCGAATGCCTCACCAAAGATGTCACACAGCAAAAAAATTACGATATTATAGCAAAATCAGAAAACAAATGTAGCAAAAAAATAACAAACATGTAGCAAAACCCGAATTCACCGAAAAACATTGTCGCAAAAACATGCTATGTAGAAGAATATTCCGTCGTATGTAGCAATGTCGACTGTTGTATGTAGAAAATTTGACCACCATGAGTAGCAAAGAAGCAAGGAAGCGAAAAAACTCTAGGGTTTCGAGGGACGTGCGGCAGGGCAGCCGTGCGGCGGCGTGCGTGGGGGCGTGCGGCGGCCGTGCGGCGGGCGCCCGGCGCGAAGGCGTGCGGCGGCTGGCGGCGGGGCAGCCGCACGGTAGTGCAGGAGAGCAGCGGCGCGACGTGGTGCACGGGTTCGCACGGGCGCGTGCGGTTGCGACACGGACGATGTCGTCCGGGGGATGGCAATCATTTTCAAAATAAAAAGGATAAGGAGAGGTTATTACTAAAGCAATAACTTCCAAGACTCAACTAAAAATTTGGGTTATCTCCCAATAAGTACTTTTCTTTAACACCTTTAAGTTAGGCATAGGAGCAAGTTTCAAGTATTTTCGAATGAATAATCATTAAGATCAATACCATAAATATCTTTTCCTTTTCAAGGTTTCATGCATTCCTACAAGTTTTTTAACTGAAAAGTTTCCATAGAAAGATTTGTTTTGGTTTCATAGGCATGAACACAAGTGTTCAAGGTCGACCCCCACTTAACCATTACTCATCTTTCCAATCACTTTCCTTTTTGAAAACGTTTTTAGGTAACAAGTACAACTAATTTTTTTGTAATTCGCATTCCCTATCCATACTAAGATAGAGAACAACTTAAAACTAAAAGTAAAACCTACTTAGAGATAAAGCAAACAAGTGCACACAAGAATATTCACCCACACGCTATTGCTCCCCGGCAACGGCGACAGAAAAGGTCTTGATAAACCACAAGTATAGGGGATCGTGTGTAGCCTTTTCGATAAGTAAGAGTGTCAAACCCAATGAGGAGCTAAAGGTAGGATAAATGTTCTCTCAAGTTCTATCAACCACTCATACAACTCTATGCATACTAAACGTTTGCATTATCTAGGAAATAAAACTAGAGCAACAATATGAGTACTAGAGATAGCTTTGCATGATAATAAATAACAAGAAAATAAAGCTAGTTGTTGTAGCAATAAAATACACTAAACTAACAGAACCATGAGTGTGGAATAGTGGTGGTAATTGTGGTATCTTTGTCCAAGTTTAAATAGCGAATAGATCAGGTTCATTGTCTTCGATGCAGTTTTCTATGTGGGAGAGGTTAAATATACATGTGCTTCACTACTTGGAATTACATGTACTATATGATTGGATTGTTAGCAAACATCCATAAGTACTAACAATGCATTAAGGTTTCCCCAACCATAGTCTTAAGTTTAATGGTCCTCTTACTCCCTATGATGTTTAATCCATGCGCGCACAAATATAATGGACACCAAAGGATTGTACCATATCAACATACAACTCTAATGAATCAAATACGTTCAACTGTTCAATCTAAGAACAAAGAAACTACGCAAACATGACATAGATCATAGGATTATAACTTATAGTATCAAATACCATGTTTACATAGGACGGTATAGAGGTGTGTGGGAGGATGAACCACTACATACTAGGAGGATTAGGTAATGGAGATGGCGGTTAAGATGGTGAAGATGGTGAAGAGGGCGGCGACAGCACTGGCGGAGGTGCAGGGGACTCCTTCCCCGCCGCTGGTATCATGGTGGAGCACCGCCCCTTAGCCCCCTGATACATTGCAAATGTATCTATAATTTTTGATGTTCCATGCTTGGTTTTATCTACATTCTTATGGTTTGTCCACAATTTGGAGTACTTTTCATATGATTTCTTGGACTATACTATTAACAAGAGCCACAATGCCAGTTGCCTATTTTCTGCTATTTTTTGTTCCAGGAAAGTCAGAAAATGAATATTCTTAGAATTGGACGGGACAAAAGCCAAAGTTCCTATTTTCCCGGAAGACTCATGGAGCCAGAAGGAGAGTCGAAGAGGGAGGGTGGCCACCCCCCCAGGCGCGGGTACCCTAGGCCGCGCTAGGGCATGGGCTGGGCCCCATGGCTGGCCACTGACCTTGCCTCCTACGCCTATATATTCCTCCCGAGGCAAAAACCCTAGATCGTCAATCAGAAATCCATGAAAAGTTCCGCAGCGCCGCCGCCACCAAAGGGAGATTCGGGGGACAGAAAGTCTCTGTTCCGGCACCCTACCGGGACAGGGAAGTGCCCCCGGAGCCATCTCCATCGATCTCCACCACCATCTCCATCACCGTTGCTGATTCCCATGATGAGGAGGGAGTAGTTCTCTCTCGAGGCTAACGGTTCTACCAATAGCTATGTGTTCATCTCTCTCTCTCTATGCATGATCATATTGTGATCATGAGCTTTGTAATCAAGTAGATCTACCTTGCTACTCAAGTGTTTTATTAGATCTCTGCTCTCCCCATGTGTGTGAAAGTGACAGCGTGCACACCATGGTCACTTAGGCTAGAGATTACAAATACTTGTTATGTGTTATATTTGGAGTTGGATGTCTTTATGAAATTGTGGTGTTTGTTGGAACCATCTAGAGCTCAAGGTGACAGTGTGGGGTTATCTAGATGGGGAAATCGGACTTTGAGGAGTGTTGTTATAGCCCTACCATGGATTAGAGTGTTCAACCGGAGAGTAGTTAAGAGTAGTATCATGAAGAGAATATATTTATATGAGAGTGTTCACTAGTGAAAGTATGATCCCTAGGCCTTGTTTCTAAGCATTGAAACACCGTTTGCAATTAGATCTGTTACATGTTTGCTTGCTTCCATCTTTATTTCAGTTTGCCTTTAGTATCTTCCACGCCATCAAGCTATTTTCTAGCACTGTTACCACTTATAATTATCCATACCACTTGTATTTCACTATCTCTTCGCCGAACTAGTGCATCTATACAGCTGACAAGTGTATTGGGTGTGTTGGGGACACAAGAGACTTCTTGTATCTTGATTGCAGGGTTGCTTGGGAGGGGATACCTTTGACCACTTCCTCCCTGAGTTTGATAAACCTTGGGTGATCCACTTAAGGGAAAACTTGCTGGTGTTCTACAAACCTCTGCACTTGGAGGCTCAACAACTATCTACATGAATAGAAGTGCGTAGACATCACCCCCTTCCTTCATGGCTTCTTGGGAGCCCTCCCCCATGGAGATGAGATCCATGGGGGAGAAAAAACATGGCTTTGGTGGCTACAAATTCGTGGGTGGAGATGCCTTGAGCGAATAGGTCTCCTCCCTTTATATAGCTTCTCGGATTCCAGTCACCCCATCTTGGGCTGCAATAAATCGGTCCTAGCAGGCCCGTCCGGACTCGGAATTAGCTAAATTTTATGTCCAGAACATTTGTCATGAAATTTCCAACAACTTTGTAGTTTAAGAGTTTTCCGTTTAACACCGTCTTCGACCCGAAACGTGACCATTTTCAAAAAGTGTTCTGAGACAGATTTCTGCAAAAATCCCAATTTGACTCCAACAAGGTTTCCACTTGTATTCTTGGTAATTCCTACACATCAAAGTGTAAAACAAGAATATTGTGCACTTTTCAACTATTGGTAGGTTATTCCGAATAAATCATAAAGTTTATACAAAAAGGAGTGCCAAAAGCATATTATTAGCATAAAACCATCAAAAAATATAGATATGTTATGGACGTATCATCCTCCACGGCCTCAAGCCGCGACTTCAGGTGCCCCTCGAGCGCACCCCCGGATGCTGGGTCGAAGAGCTCCACTCCGTGATATGGGGCATTCGCACCTCCGTCAACCGGTCCACGGGGTTCACGCCCTTCTTCATTGTGTACGACGCTAAGGCCGTAATGCCAACGGACCTAGAACATGACTTGCCTCAGGTCGTCAATTACGTGGAGGCAGCAAACGAGATCGCTCACCAAGACGGAGTCGACCAGATCGACGAAGTACGTGACCTATCTCGCTCCCGCACCACCATCTACCAGCAAGGACTCCGCCGCTACCATAGCCGGCGAGTCCAGACTCGCACCTTCCAGGAAGGCGACCTGGTCCTACGACTGGTCCAGGACAAGAAGGGCATGCACAAGCTTCCCCCCCATGGGAGGGAACATTATCCATAAGGCGAGTCCTCGGTAACGAAACTTACTACCTGATCGATGTACAAGGCGATGGCCAGCTTGAAGTTGGGAGGCCATGGAATGTAAATCTCCTCCACAAGTTCTACACATAGAACTAAAACTTGTACTCTGCTGCTACATAATAAAAATTTGGATCGCACAAATTGTGCCTACTCGCCATATTTTGTGCCAATCGCACTCATACGCTTCGCAATATGCTACCTACGAAAGTCAACCTTTGGTAGAGCGACCAGCACGGCTTAGTGCGGCCCAAGGGCACCAAACATAATCGGGCCTTGTGTCGTCCATGAACACGTCATCCCGGAGCCCCCATTAGATTCGCCTCACTCGACTGGCCCGCCAGGCCAAGACAACCGATAAACGCTTCTCACAGCGACCTGCCCTCCTCATCCTCGTGCACAGCGACTCGAACAGTTAAGTACCACGCACGAGGACTTGTCTACAATAACCCCTACGTGGCTCGGCAACATACCAAGTAAGAGAGCCTGCCCTGGACTCGCCACGCAACTAACTCTTTGAGGCAGGGGGAGAGACGTGTTACAAACAACGCACCAAATCCTCACGCTCGGGGACTCGCCTATACCGACCTTACTCGCATTCGGGGCCGGCAAGTCGATCCCAACCAACACAACAAACTAACACAATCAAATTTACATACAAATGAGGTAAACCCCAATAAAGGGCGGATGCGCTCGGGGACTCGCTCACCTAAAAATCAACAACAAACACAATTCAAACATGCATTGCGAGTCGAGTGACTCCTCTTACTTCCATACAAATGTATTGTTTACATTACAAAAGTGGCAAATCGTCATAACTTACAAAAGCCCCTTAGGGCAGCGTCTCATTTTGCAGGCTCTGACAAAGAAGCGCTACCATCACCCTTGACCCGGACGAACGGCTCCCACGGGTTCATTGGGTACGTCATCAGCGACTTCGACAACACCGACCGGAAGGGCTTCTTTGACTCCAGGTCATGGTGCTCCGGCTCAGGGTCGCCTAGCACCACCACCGTCTCCTGGTACGGCTACAAATCTCCCATCACCAGTACTCGCTCTGCGAATGGAGTAGCCTTGGCGGTCAACCTTAGAATCTCCGAGATCTCCACCGAGCCAGTCGCTGAAGGGTAGCTGCTGGTGACATTGTCGAGGTCGAAGTCGTCGGGGAAATGAGAAAGCCCAAGGCTCAATGCCATAGTGGCCCGGTGCTTGAAGGCCGATCGCGCCATCCAGTCGACGATGGCAGGCGCTTCCTCCAGATAGCGCCAAACCTTAGTCAGCCCCCCAGGAATAACCTCGGTGGGGGACATCCCTTGAAGCACGGCTTGGACGCACAATGCTGAGGCGGTGTCTATGTTTAGCACCACAGTCACACATTGTGAGGCGTTGAAGGTTTGCACCACCGGGTCGCTTTCTCCTATCAGGGCTGCAACGTCAGAAACCCAGTGTCACTAAGGACTAACCCGCTCGGGGACTCGCCGCATACCAAAAAGGAAAGAGTAAACACTCACCAAGAAGCTTATGGCAGTTCTCCGTCACATGCTCTTCAAGGGCACCAAGGTCACCTTGCAATCCGAGGATGACCGAGTCGGAGGCCTTCCGTTCTTCCTCCGCCGTAGCGTCTGCGGCCTTGGCCCTCTCCTCAGAAGAGATCATCGATGCCTTCGCCTCCTCCAGCTCCCTCACCAGCGAGTCGATCCGCTCCTTCACTGTATCCAATTCAGCAGCCGGAACATACCCCTTGCGGGCCTTAGAAATCGCAGCTGGAAGTCCATCTATGAAGCAAAAGCAACACAAGTCAGTCTCGCGTAAGCAAATGGCTCGAGCTCGCCAAAGGAAGGAACAACTCACCAGCAGTTTGTTGGAGCCACCGGTTGGCCTCCTGCACCTCGTGCAGGTCACGCTCCAGGCGTTCCTTCGCCGCTTGCCGATTAGACGATTCCCTTTGCAGGCCCTACCAACAAAACAACACTAAGTGATTGGACGACTGAAATCTTAAGTGCCTAGACGTTGAAATTCAGCGACTAGACACGCGGGGACTGGGCGACTGAAATCCTAAGTGCCTAGCCGCTGAAATTCAGCAACTAGACACTCGGGGACTAGGCGACTAGAAGCTTTAAGTGCCCAACCGCTGAAATTCAGCGATCAGGCACTCAAGGACTAGAAATACCTGAATGGAGGCACCAAGCATGCTATGAAGTTTGCTGGCGTCTGTCGAAGGAACCACAAAAGATGTGCACCCGCGACGCAACCCAACGTCTTCGTCAACGATCTCTAGAATTTGCGGAGACTGGTTCTCCGCCGTGGTCGAGAACACCTTCCCCATAAAGCACGGAAACGACGCGGCCATCCTTGTCGTGGCGCTAATCGTTGGAGCTAGTGGCATCGACTGGCAGAATCTTGGCCACCGTAGGGCGACCTATCTTCTTGGCACCAGACCTGCGAAATCGCCATGATTAGCAAGCACATTAAGCAAGAAGACATTAAAGCATGGAAAAGAGAATATTATACTTACTTGGCGACCGGAAGGAAATGTAGCCTCGTGCTAATATGGGCAGGCTTATCCAGCTCTGGGCCCAGCTCGCACGAGAGCCCCTTCTCGAAGACACTCGCGGCCCACGACACCGCGGGCTTCTTCAACATCGAGGTTGCGGTTGAAGGGACCTCCGGCCCGGGCGACACAGCCATTCCCACCGGTGGTGGTGACCTCGACCCCGTAGTTTCAGTAGCCCCTGGTTCTGTGGCAGCAGGGAATGTTGGCGCAATCGCGGCAAGCGGAATCTCCGTTTCCACCACCACGTTTGCAGCTCCTGATCCCGTCATTGGACTTGTGTCCTTAGGGATCTCGGGTGAGGCTTTGGCCGCCTCATTGCCGGATTCTTCGTCCGACTCGAATGCCATCACAAATCTGGGTGGCGACACCGGCTTCGGAGCTAGCTTCTTCGTAGGCGACTTCAGCTTTCGCGCGGGCTTCACCGGCGTGGCTATTCATTGTGAACTGTGCTCCTGTAGGATCTCATCGTCATCATCGCGCTCTTCAAGGCTGTGACTCGCCTCGATCTCGCGCTGCTTCTGCATGCGAGTCTTGCAGGCCACGGGTGCTGGTGGGGGAACCTCCTTCACCTCCTCTTCGCTCTCGGAGGACTCTCATTCGGTCCCCTCCTCGAGCTCTTTGGGAATCTCCTCGTCGAGAGGGGGAAGCCAGCCTTTGAGGACCTGAAACAACTGAGAACGGACAAGGAAAATTGACCCGGTCGAAAACCACGATTGAATGTTACGAGTTGCGCATGCAAATTGCACCCGCGCGAGCTACAACTGAAGACAAATAAGCGACAGGGAATGACTTACCGTGGGAGCTTCATTCTTCACGGTTACATACAGAGCAACCCCAGCCGACGTACGGTAAACTCCACATATGTGATCTTCTTCAAGGCGGACTTGTAATCCGCAGCCTCCCAAGACTCCCTGCTCGTCCTGGAAGGGTCGTTCTTTCCGGTGTACTCATACATCCAATGAGGCCGGGTCGCTAGCGAGACCAAGCGCTGTCCGAGCCAGTAGTTGTAGAGGTTGATTGTTTCAAGCCCCTTGTTCTTCAAGACCTTGATCTGCTCCATGATCTCCGTGACGGCCCTCTTCTGGTCTTCAAGGAGCTTTGACGCTATCAGCCGATGAGGCGCGCTCCTTACTATGACGTACATAGGGAACACCACTTCGCCGGAGGGAGTGGATTCCTTTATGTAGAACCAGCTCTTCTTCCACTCGCTTGTGGCCTTCTTTAGCAGCAGGAGCTTGAAGCAGTTTGCCTTCGGCTTAAGTTGGAAGGTGACACCTCCCGCCGCCAAGATAGGGCCGCCAAATCTTTCGCGGCCGATGTGGTCGTGGAACAGCTCCAGCCACAGCGGGAAGTATGGCCGACATCCGAGGTAGCATTCGCAGAAGGCGATGAATATCGCCAGCTGCTCGATGTTGTGTGGACCAAGATCCGACAGCTTGATCGTGTAATATGCGCAGAACCGCCGGAAGAAGATTGAGGTAGGGAATCCCAAGCCCCTCTCCAGATGGCTTGGGAAATAGATGAATTCGTCGGCGTGAGGCTTTGGCTCAATCTCGGAGGGCGCGGGAATTTGCCAATTCCCCTTGCAGAGAACTCCTGCATCCTCGAACGACCTAAGCTCCGCGGCGGTGCACTTGGACTTCCCCCACAGATCCTTCGGAAGCGCCATCAAGGAGAAGACAAAGTTGCTCGGTCTGGAGATCCTAGATCGCGGAGAGACAGAGAGACTAGGGGTGCGCTGGAGTGAGGAATGTGGAGGAAGATCTACAGGATTTTTTGCCATTCTCCTTCTAAAGATGCGCTCCCCGCAAATCTCAGGATAGCCGTTACCCCCGGTAATTATGCCGAAGTTACCATTGGATTACCCAACGGCTAGTTTCACTGAGCTGGCGGGCTAACTTCTTCCACTTGACTTGCCGGCTGGTACGTCTTGTCCAATCGGTAGGATGCAGCGACTCGAGCCTAAGTACATTCGCCAATGCTGCGACTGGAGACAGGCGGGAAAATTTCCTCCATTATCAACAGAGTCCATCACTGATTCGACTGGGCGTCCAAATTGGACTCGCCTACTCCGACTACCAAATGAACACCTGCGCTGAATCGACGATGGCCTCGGGGACTACTGATGGGGATATGTCAAATAGGGTATGCCTAGCAGGACGTTCCGATTGGCCCAATGACCTTGTGAGTGGACCTGCAGGACGGCGACTGGAATGCGACTAAGGAGCAAGCCTGGCGACTCGAAGCTGGAGGCCCAGAAGCGTAGCTAAAGCCCCGTCGGATTAGGTAAAATCCTCTGAATCCTTGACTAGTTCGGTTGTAAACATTGTAAACCCTAGCGAGGTACCCCCTATATAAACCTTCCTAGGGTTCCCTTTGTACTCACATTCCATCATACACCCCTACAAGCGACTCGATGCCTAGCCACCGAGCTCGGCACCCCTGTAACTCGCTCGCTACCAATACAATCTAGCAGGAGTAGGTCTTTACCCTCTAGGGGGCGAACCTGGGTAAACTCATGTGTCTCCGCCCCCATCTCACTCCGCAGATGGCCACCAGCTCTTGCCCTCAATTCTATCACTCGCTACCCCTGGTAGCGACTGCCATGGCCATTCCCACGACAATCATGCAGTGGTATATTGGGTCACCGCAGATCCCTACCCAATGGCTGATGTGTCGACCAGCGACCACCAGGGATGTTGTCCTTCCATGTTCAATCAGGGCTTTGGCTCTCCTGTGGGCAGCGTGGTAGCAGGTGTTAGTAGTATGATTCAGCCATGTGGATGGCAAGGTGAGCTGTGGTTGTCGTGGTGGTGTCACGGCAGATGCCATGGATAGGCTGAAGGTGGGGACTAAATGCACTAGGGGAATCTAGGGAGGGATAGTGTGGTGATTCCACACACGGTAGCTTTCTATTTGATTCACCTTCACAGATTACAAGTGCTCCTTGAGCTGTATTGGGGAGAGGAGGAAGAAGAACTCTCTTACTCTCACCACTAGCTAGCCCTCAAGAACACACTAGTAAACCACAACCCACTAGAGATCAACCCCTTCTACAGAGGCCCTAGCGCCCCTTATATAGGAGCGGCTAGGTCTCCACTTAGGGCATACGTCTCCCAAAATAGTAAGCTGACCAGGTCACTTTCCCTCCGCGTCATCCATGCAGAGGCTACGTGAGTCTCTGCGGCGCCTGCGTCATCCGACATAGGCTTCGTCACCTTGGTCGGCCACGCCTCGGTGGTCCTGCCTCTGTCCGCTTCGCTCATGCTCTGTGTACAGTGGTCACCTTTGACCAGCGAGATACCTTCCTTCTCTTACAAGCTTGATATAACCCGGATCCCACATAGTTGATCCGGCCACACCTGTTCCTGCATACAAGTTAGATACATCTTACCGACATACGTCTTAAGTCGGTTGAGACCAAGTTAGGTGGACGTCCCCTGGTCCGGGTTACTCCGTGATCCGGCCTACCTTGAGGTGATTCGGCCAGCACTTGCTTTGACCTTGCCATACCTCGGCTAACTAGGCCATTGTACCCTGGCGTGACCCTACCCGGGGGTATCCCCCCAACATTAGTCCCCGAAGCTGGTGATGTCTTAGCTGCCTTAGCCGCTAAGGCCACAGCAGGTTCAACTTTACTAAGCCTCTTGCTCCTTCTCCGAGTTACCCCATAATCCGGATTCCATAGGTTTATTTTCCCTTGGCACATTCCAAGTTTTTACTTGATGGCCGGGTTACCTCGTACTCATCCGGGTCATTCTTCCTTCTCTCATACGCTTCCCCACGTGGAGGCTAATCATAATGTGGCCTGCTATAGTAACCGCCGCAGTAATTGTCAGAAGTTACTGTTGCACACGTCACGTCGTGCCTGCCTCCTCGTTAACTGTATCATAACGTCATGTCAAGGGATCTGCTGCGCCCTGTGGCCCTTCGTGTGGCTCGTCGATGATTGGCTTATCCGGATCGTACACGGCCACACGGTGTGGCCCGCCCACAAAACACGATCCCACTATACCCCTTACGGGAGTGGTTAAATAGGGGAGGGGTGCACCCCTTGGGTCATTTCCCCGCTCTGCGCCCTTCTGCCTCTGCTTTTCCTCATCCTCTCCATCGACAGCGCCGCCGCCACTGCATCGGAGCAGCAGCACCGCCGCCGTATTGCTTCCACGTGCTCCAGCGCCGCCGCCACCTCCGCTCATCCTATCCGCCATGGGTCCCCGCCAGTCCAGGCCGCTGCCTCCCTCCGCCGCTAGCGCAAGTGAGGAGAGCGACCATGAAATGACTGAGGAGGAACTCACCGTCGCCGAGCAGGAGATGGAAGAAGACGCGGCGCACGCCGACCGCGGCACGTGGGCTGGATCCTGGGTCTGCCAGGATGACCTAGATTGGCTTTACTACACCAGGCGCATCCCGGAGGGTGTCGCCGCACGCCTCGCTTCCGCCGAACTTGCCCCCTCACCCAATCCGGGTGAGTATGTGGTGTTCCTATCTCATTTTCAACGCGGATTCGGTCTGCCAGTGAGCGACTTTTTCCATGACTGGCTTAGTACGTACGAGCTCCAGCCGCACCACCTTCCAGCCAATGCCATCACATCTCTCTCTAACTTTGCCTCCACGATCGAAGGTTATGTCGGACTATGGCCCATGAAGGAGCTATGGATCCGGTTCTTTGGCCTTCGCCGGGACGTCATTCCGAACAGGGAACTTGACCCGGAGGACAAACAGCTCACGCAGTTTGGCGCTGCGTCAATCTCTCCCTGGAAGTTGTCCGTCTTCCCCCGAGTCACGGGGCTTGACTCTTGCAAGGGATGGGCCTGGACTTTCTTCTATGTCCGGAACAGCACCACCGAAGATCTGATCCGGCTGCTCCCCTATACACCGGGTCCTCCTAACCCGGATTTGTGGGATGTTATCCCCAAGAAGCCCACAGTCTTAGCGAACCAAGTCAACAAGAGGTTCAAGGAGCTGAAGGATCTCGGATTGCGCAACGAGGATGCCATGATCACATTTTTCGGCAACCGGATCTCCCCCCTCCAGAAGCGCACACATAAAGTGTGTCACATGAGCTGGGGCCATGACCCCAACCGGACCTCGTCTTTCAAGCTGAGCAACACTGAGATCTACCGCCGGGTCAAGGCCCTGTTCACCACCCACAAAGACTTCTCATCTGAGTGGACATGGGGAATTGAACACTTTTGCCGAGATAGGCTACCTCCTTCGGTAAGTCTCGTGCTCCAAACTTTCTTCCGAATTAAGTCATATGTCGGTCTTTTGTTGTAGGTTTTAATCCTGTTGTCTTTCCTTTTCCTTGGATGTTTCTTCAGCAAACCATCGAGGATGGCACCGAGCCTTCCCTCAAATGGGCGCCTGACCGGGATACCTCGGACGAGGAGGAACCGGATCAGGAGATGTTTCTTCTGATGGCGGATGCGACCAAGCGACCCACCGGTAAACTCTCTTCTATTAGAGATTGGCCCGACGATGAAGATGATTCGGATGTTGAGGTGATGGAAGCATTTGACGATGTCCCCCTTTCTTATGCTTTTCTGGCTTCAGCTAACCCCGGTGGGCAGATCCATGAAGACCCTCCCCTTGCCGTGGGTGAGCCTGTGCCGATCGTGCTGAAGAAGAAGAGGGGAGCTGCATCCACCTCTTCCTCCGGACCTTCTCAGCCAGCCAAAAGGCGAAAGAAGTCCGGGGACAAGCTTCCACCAAGCCTGCAACCAAGGCCACAGCTCGGAGGGCTCGGAAGCCCAAAGAGCCTCTGGCCTCGGATGAGTAAGCCTCTTTTCTCTTTGCCATTCACTTGTTCTTCTTGTGTTATAGTTTCTCATCATACATTATTTGATTTGGCAGGGCCACGGTGGAGGTCCCACGAGTGGATCCGGCATTGTGTCGCCACTCCGACACTGCCCTTCTCCTCCTCGTGGCGATGATTCACGCCTGTTGAGCCCCATTCCGGAGGGCAACCTTGGAGCGGGGGAGACTGGCTCTGTCAAGGCGGCAACAACCACCACTTCGGCTCCGCCGCAACCAGCTACCACCGAGGTTCCCTCAGCACCTCCGTCGAAGTAGAAACTAGCACCAATACCAGCACCAACCCCAGCACCAGCAGCAAAAGCGACAGCAGCAGCACCAAGCCCATCTACCTCGTCCGAGTCTTCCAAGGCTCGGCGAGAAGACATTAGCAGCACCAAGGCTAGCGCCAAGGCAGCTCCCAAGGGAAAATCCGTTGTAGCCACCTCAACTTCTCAGCAGCAGCCCAAGGGCAAAAAGGCTCCTGATGCCACCAAGGCAGCCTCCATCGAGGCTGGACAGCGCACACTCGCGTCCATGCTTTCGAAGAAAACTCCACCACTGAAGGATGCCCCTGCCGAGCCAGCTGACGCGCAACTTGTTTTGCACACTATCCCGGCCCTTGCCCAAGTTGAGAGGAGGGAGGCGCATGCCAAAGGTTTAGTGGCGCCCCACATGCTTAGCGGCGAACGATACCCTCCGACCTTGATCGAGTTTGTGAATAACTGGAACAAGGCGGAGTTCTTCTACAACGACGATCTCCCGGAGAAGTTCAGTCCCGCTGAATTTGCTGCACAGTGAATACAGTCGCCAAGGCAATTAATCTTGCGGGTCGGATGATGGAGGTACGTTAGTTCGTATTTTCCTTAACATGCAATAGACATTAGTGATATAACCATTAGTGCCCGAGCCTCCGGGGGAGTAACTTGTTACTCGGCCGGATGCTCCTTAGAGAACTAGCGTAGCTCCTTAATAACTTCGAATATGCACACACCTAGAGCCGGGTTAAGTTCCACTTGGCCCGAATCTTGTACACTTTGAACATGCACACACCTAGAGCCGGGTTAAGTTCCACTTGGCCCGGATTTTGTACACTTCGAATATGCACACACCTAGAGCTGGGTTAAGTTCCACTTTGCCCGAATTTTGTACACTTCGAACATGCACACACCTAGAGCCGGGTTAAGTTCCACTTGGCCCGGATTTTGTACACTTCGAACATGCACACACCTAGAGCCGGGTTAAGTTCCACTTGGCCCGGATTTTGTACACTTCGAATATGCACACACCTAGAGCCGGGTTAAGTTCCAGTTGGCCCGGATTTTGTACACTTCGAATATGCACACACCTAGAGCCGGGTTAAGTTCCACTTGGCCCGGATTTTGTACACTTCAAATATGCACACACCTAGAGCCGGGTTAAGTTCCACTTGGCCCGGATTTTGTACACTTTGAATATGCACAAGATTAAGCTATCTTTTGGTACTCTTTTCAGGTGACCACCAACTGCCGGAGCGCTGAGTTTCAGCGTCTCCTTGATACTCACAAGATGCTGCGCGCAAAACAGAGTGCGCTGCTCGCCGAATACGAGAAAAGGGGTAAGTTATTCTCCTTGTCAATTTTCCATCTCTCTTCATCTTTTTCCACCGAACTAACCCCTCATTCAGATTTCGCAGCTGGTGTGGAAGCTGAGAATACCATCATGAGGAAAAGCTTGGATCAAATCAAGGGTAAGTCATTTTTGCTCAACCTTGCGATGCTTTCTATCTCTTTTTCTCCTTGGCTCGGCAAACATTCATACCTCGGCTTTGCCGGGTCAACAAACTATTTCAGCATCACTTGAAGATAGTGTGCCCGTGCCTGATATGATGCTGCATTTTCCCGAACAAGCAGGGCAGCATCAGGCCGAACTCAAAAAGAAAGATGATGAGCTTGCCCTCCTCCGAACCAAAGATGATGAAATTGCCAAGCTCAAGGAAGATATGAAGAAGCTAAAAGCGCAGCACCAAGCCGAACTTCAAAAAGCTGGCCAAGACTATACTGAAGAGCGGGAGCGCCTCAACCTCCAGATTGCCAAGAACCAAGAATTACTTAATGAGGCCAATGTCAAGCTTGAGTCGGAGCGCTGAACTTGTGCAACTCCGGGAGAGGCGCGACAATTGCACCAAGAAACTGACCCGGGTTCACAGCCATATATCTGGTAAGTTCTTTTCCTTCGACCGACATTGATCTCTCCGGGTCTACTTCCTTTAATTACTCCACTTGTGTCATTTTTAGGTAAATTCCTAGAGAGTGATGTCATTGCATCCAATGTTGTTGCCAAGTTCCGCATGCAGAGGGGTACTCCGTCTGGTTCTGGCTCCATTCCTCTTGATCTCGAAGACTTGATAGTCAGCTTATCTGCCCGAGTCGAGACCGTGAAGAACTACGGCAAGGATATCATGGACGTAGTAATCCAGATCTTCAACGCCTTTTGGACTGAAGAAGATACTCCGAAGAATATTTTTGTTCTTTTTGCCAAGCTTATGGAATGCGAGACTTAGCTCGATCTCTGGAGAGAATCTGCTGGACGCGCCGGAGCTGAGATCGTTCTCCACTACGTGCTTATGTGGTACGAGAAAATTGACCTCAAACTCCTTGAGCGCATGCGTATGGGATCAAGGTGGTCTACTGACCCGGATTGGGTAGCTCGGCATAAAGCTTGCGCTCATAGCTTTATCCAATACGCCCCCATTCACCAATGGAACGAGGGACCCAGCTTCCTAGATGTCGTCGATGATGAGAATGCTGAACACGCTGAAGATGGCTCAGGTGAGGATGATGAGAGCGAAGCCTCGGATGTTGAAGAAGATGAAGCTGAAGCCGAAGCTGGGGCTACACCCGCTGCGCCGAAGTACCTCCTCCTGTTGCTCCTTGAGCAACAAAAACTCTTGAAATTTATCAGATCCCCGGTATGCCAGGTGCAATTGTATCTAAGCACATCAGTTATATTTTGCTACTAAGTTTTTATGCCGGATTAACTTGGGCGTAGTCCCCGAGTTTCATTTTCTTGTTCCACCAATTTCTTGGCTCGGCTCGTGTCCACCTTGGTTCGGTTTTATGACTTACGAATCCGAGTTTCAAAAATTGACTTAACAATACTTGGAAACTTTAGGATTTAGCTCAAAATAATTCAGCGTAATAAATTTAAAGTAAGCACAAGGTTAGTCCAAAAACGAACGTCGGCTCGATTAAGTCTCTTTTCCTTAGTCATTTTTCATGTGCTACGCAATTCCAAACTTGTTCTCTTGCTTGCCATGAAGCCAAATCTTGTTGGATAGCAGCAAGTCGAAGAGTTAAGTTTTTGGTGCTCACACACTACTAATCCGGCCTAAGTAGAAGCAACTTATGCCAGCCGACATATAAGTAGTAAATAAAGGAGACAACTAAAATTTCCAAGGCAGTCCCCGAGTTACTGCTCGAGGTGCCAAGATTTCATTGATAAGCTCATTGCCGGCATACATACCGACATATGAGAGATTCGGATACAAACACTTCTCTGCTAAGTGTAGAAAGGATGAAGTAGAGCTACATTCCATAGACGCTTGGATTCCTCGTCGGACCTATCCGCCTTGTTTTTCTCCTGTGGTTTTGCATCGATAAGATAATACGAATCATTGCGTAATGCTTTGCTCACAATGAATGGTCCTTCCCATGGGGGGGACAATTTATGCATGCCAGCAGTACGTTGTACCAACCGGAGTACCAGATCACCTTCCCAGAAAATTCGGGGGTTTACTTTCCGGCTATGATAGCGTCGGAGATTTTGCTGATATATGGCGGATCTGGACAATGCCAATTCTCTCGCTTCTTCCAGCAGATCAACATCATTTTGCCGGGCTTCTTGCACTTTGGCTTCTGTGTATTGGGTGACCCTAGGCGAGTCATGCTCTATGTCGGCTGGTAATACAGCTTCTCATATACCAGAAATAATGGCGTATAGCCCGTTGATCGATTCGGGGTCGTTCTTAAACTCCATAGTACCGCTGGTAGTTCTTTTATCCAGCACCCCGCTGATCTTTGTAGCGGCTCAATGAGCCGGGGTTTTATCCCGGATAACACCAATCCGTTGGATCTTTCCACTTGTCCGTTCAATGTGGGGTGTGCTACCGAGGCAACGTCCAGCCGGATCTTCTTATCAAGGCAGAAACGCGCAAATGCTCCTTCAGCAAAGTTTGTGCCACTATCTATTATGATACTGTGAGGATAACCGTATCTCAAGATGATATCTTTGAGGAATGTTATGGCAGTGGCTCCATCACATTTTCTTATCGGCTTCACTTCAATCCATTTCGTAAATTTGTCAACCATGACCAGGATGTGGGTTATGTTCCCTCTTGCTAGCTTAAACGGGCCAACCATATCCAAGCACCATACAACAAATGGCCATGTAATTGGTATGGTCTTGAGCTCCGACATTGGCATATGTGTCTTTGTCGCATATCTCTGACAGCCATTGCATTTTCTCACCAAATCTTCTGCTTGTTCCAAGGCACTTGGCTAGTAAAACCCATGGCGAAAAGCTTTTGCTACCAAGGCTCTGGACGAAGCATGATGCCCACATTCCCCTTGATGTATATCTCGGAGGATGTCTAGTCCTTCCTCCGGGTCAACACATCGCTGGAGGACATTGGTCACACTCCTTTTGTATAGCTCGGAATTGATGATCGTGTAAGCTTTTTCTCTCCTTTGAGTTTGCCTGGAAAGTATTTCCTCAGTGGGTAAAGTTCCATCCTTTAGGAATTGGTATATGGGCAGTGCCCAAGCTGGTATAGCTTTCACTGGGAACACATCCTCATCAATTTCCATCTGATCGACCGGCATAACTTCTACCGGATCACGCTTTGCAGTCCCTGGGTTTGTCGTGGCAGTCCCCGAGTTTGCCAAGGCAGTCCCCGGGTTTTGCGAACCACTCCCCATATCAATGTCCATGGGCACTACCTCTGATTCTGGGTTTTCCGGGATAAAAATTGAGTCGGAGTCCGGGGATGGCCTGATAGATGGTTTTCTGAGGTGCTCCAATGCTACGCCCGGTGGAATTTCTTGTCGGGTTGACCCGAGCTTCGACAATACGTCGGCAGCCTCATTTTCCACCCGGGGTATATGGTGAAATTCGCATCCCTCAAAGTAACCAGATATCTTCTGTACATGAAATTTGTACAATGCCATGTCTGCATCCAGAGCATCCCATTGTCCGGAGACTTGCTAGACCACGAGATCCGAGTCACCGAAACATTGGATCCGACGTATTCCAATCTCCTTTGCCACTTTGAGCCCATGTACAAGTGCCTCGTATTCTGCAACATTGTTTGATGTAGTGAAGTGGATCTGCAGCACATATTTCAGCTGGTCCTTCTTTGGCGAGGTAAGCACAACTCTGGCACCTAACCCGGTTTTCGTTTTTGACTCGTCAAAGTGCATTCTCCAGTAGTTCGGATCTGGCAATGGTGGCTCATATTGCACCTCAGCCCAATCCACAAAACAGTCCGCCACAGCCTGAGACTTGATCGCTTCTCTTTTGTCATATTGTGGCGCATAAGGAGCTAGCTCAATTGCCCATTTTGCAATCCTGCCACTTGCATCCTTGTTGCTCATTATCTCGGATATGGGGGCTTCACATATTACTTTGATTGGGTGTTCCTCGAAATAGTGCTTCAGTTTCTTAGCCGCCATATACACACCATATGCCACCTTATGATAGTGAGGATAGTTCTGCTTTGAGGCTGATAATACCTCGCTCAGATAATATACTGGCCTTTGCACTGACTTACCCTCTTCGTCGCGCTCCACCACAATTACTGCACTTACAACTCGGTTGGTTGCGGCTATATAGAGCAACATTGGCTCCTTTGATAGTGGGGAGGCTAACACTGGTGCAGTGGCTAACATCTTCTTTAGTTGGATAAAGGCTTCATTGGCCTGCGGTGTCCAAATGAATTTGTCCGACTTTTTCATGAGTTGATAGAGAGGTAGTGCCTTTTCTCCCAACCGACATACAAACCGACTTAAGGATGTCAGGCAACCAGTGAACTTCTGGACATCGTTAAGACACTTCGGCAGTTCCATTCGCTCTATGGCCCGGATTTTAGTTGGATTGACCTCGATACCTCGGCTGGAGACAAGAAATCCGAGTAATTTTCCAGCCGGAACACCGAAGGTACATTTCTCCGGGTTAAGCTTCATCCGGAACCTCCTTAGGTTCGCGAACGTTTGCCTGATATTGTCAAGGAGCATTTTTCTTTTCTTGGTCTTTATCACAACATCATCCACGTACACCTGCACATTTTGACCAATTTGGTCGTGCAAACATTTTTGCATACATCTCTGGTACGTTGCCCCTACATTACGTAGACCAAAAGGCATGGTGCGATAACAATAAGCCACATAGGGGGTGATAAACGCAATCTTTATTTGATCATCCGGATTCAGAGGTATCTGGTGGAAACCAGAATATGGATCAATGAATGACAATAATTCACATCCAGTAGTTGAGTCTATGACCTGATCTATTCTTGGCAGCGGAAATGGATCTTTTGGACACGCCTTGTTCAGGTTCGTGTAATTGATACACATTCGCCAAACCACTGCCACGTTCGGATCATCCTTCTTCTTCTCCACCAGCACCGGATTAGACAGCCAATCCGGGTAAAGAACTTCCATGATAAATCCTGCAGCTAGCAACCGAGCTATCCCATCCCCGGTGACTTTCCTCCTATCCTCGGTGAAGCGGCGGAGAGGTTGCTTCACTAGCTTAGCTCTGGGTCTCACATTCAAAGAGTGCTCTGCTAACTCCCTCGGAACACCTTGCAAGTCATGTGTGGACCAAGCAAAAATGTCCCGATTCTCACGGAGGAAGCTGACGATCTCGCTTTCCTATTTATCACTTAACCCAGCACCAATTGTTACGGTGCGCTCCGGGAACATGTCATCAACAGGAACCTTCTTGGTATCTTTCGTGGCCTGGAAGGAGACACTTCCATGCGGGTTACTTAGCGCCGGCATATACTGCTGCGCGGACTGAGCCAATGCCGCCACCTCTTGAATTTTCCTTTTTTCCTGCGCAATCACAAGTGACTCGGCTAAGTTAGACCAGGCCGACGCACATTCCATGGAACGTCGGAAATCCCCAGCAATGGTAATCACCCCGTTCGGTCCTGGCAACTTCATCTTCAAGTAACTAATATGACAGCTCGCCATGAACTTGTTCAGCGCTGGCCTTCTGAGTAACGCGTGGTACGCACTTTCTAAGTTCACCACCTCGAACTCCAAATTTTCGGTTCGACAGTTATCCCTCGTGCCGAACAATACGTCAACCCGGACCTTGCCTATGGGCTCACAAGAAATGCCGGGCACAATACCATGGAAAGTTGTCCTTGTGGCCTGTAGCATGTTCTCCGAGATACCCAACTTGCACATTGTGTCCGCATACATGATGTTAATGCTACTGCCATTGTCGATCAGTACCTTTGAGAACCTTACGTTAATGCTAGGTCTAATGAATGTCGGATCCAGCACCAACGCATATGAACCAGGGCTTGGCATAAGCTTGGGATGATCCTTGATGCTCCAGGTGATTTCTTGGTCAGACCAAGGCATATACCTAGTCACTGCAGGCATCACTGCATTCACCTCCATATGTCGGCGCTGCAAGCTCTTTCTATCTGTTTCCTTAGTGGTGAACACACAATAGCTCTGATGATGCTCTCTATACTCATTTCTCCCCTCATTTCTGGGGTACCTCTGATCCGGCTGATGCTGGTTTTCCACCGGATGCACTGCATCCCTTCTCTCATTGTTATCATACCTCGGCGGAGGGGGAGGCAACATTAGCTGTTGCGTGTTCGCTCCGGAGAGCAATTGCTGCCGAGGTAACTCTTGCCGAGGCAGATCATTCCGAGGTGCATGAGCATTCCCCGAACCGCCTTGTTCAATCTTGCGCATCCACTCACATTGCCTCGTCGTATGACCCGCTGGGTTACTCGGATTTGGCGTGTGAAACTTACACGGCTGGTCCAACATCGACTCGTAAGTATACCTCGGACGGTCCTTCTTTTCTTGCCACTGTTTCTTTTGCTCTGGCATCCAAGTTTTCTTGCCATCATTTCTCGGAGTCCATTGCCCTCCAGTTTTCTGGCACTGACTGCCCCCTGCTCCGGGCTGATCTTGATTCATAGCTACAACTTGTTGCGAACCGTATCGATGATCCGATCTATCATCTCTTCTTTTTCCTCTGTAGTCATTCCTCCGGGATGATCCGGCTCCATACCTCTGGTAGTACTCATCGTTTGACTCGTTTGATACGAGCCTAGGTTGAGTCGGATCACCCAAAGCATACGAATCTGCAATCCGGATCATCTCTGCCAACGTAGTTGGCATTTTCCTTTGCAACTTCTGCCACAGCTCGCTTGCATATCTGCACCCTTGCGCAAACCATGCTATGGCCTGTGATTCTATCACGCCCTCACATGAGTTTCTCACGGTACACCACCGGGTTAAAAACTCCCGATCTGTCTCATTTTGTCTTTGCTTGCACATAGCTAGAGTCTGCGGCCTATTTGGCCTCTCATACGTACTCGAGAAATTGCTGATGAACATTTCCTCGAAATCTATCCAGCAGTTAATGCTTCCGGGCAACAAATTGTTCAGCCATACCCTTGCTAGCCCCTCCAACATCTGGGGTACATATCGTAGAGCCCATCTCAAGTTGCCAGTGGCAATTTTCACAGCTGTAGCATAATTTATTAGCCAATCTTCCGGCTTTGTACTGTCGTCATACGTCTTCGTGCCCCTGGGTAACTGGAAGTTGGGTACCGGTGGCTCCTTCATGATCCGGGGTCCAAAACACACTGGACCCGGTGGACCTTGACATTCAATTTGTTCCGACCTATACAGTCGATCCAGTTTCAACCTGGCATCATCCGGCATCAAATCCCTGCTTCCCAATCTTGACCCTATCGCATGATAGTCCGGTCTTGGGTATCCCGCGTTTGCCATTTCCAAATCTCCATCATTATACCTGTCTTGCTCTCGTGGAGTACCTTTCTGTTGCTTACCTCGGTCGGCACTTTGCTCTTGCCTTGGTATATTCCGCTGTTGCGGTTGTCCTGCGCCTGCCGAATTTCGCTGCCCGGCATTGCCATTGACGGCGTTCCCTTGACCGGCATTGCCTTGGTCGCGGTTACCTCGGCCAGCTTCACCTCGGCTCACACTTCGTCGATCATCATTTTCTATGCTTCTTTTCCTTTTCCTGCCCACGTTGGGTCATACGAGATGATCTGTTTGTTCCATCTGGCCGAGGTTACTACCTCTTCTCTCCTTGGACCACCATGAGGAGACGATGCGGCTCCAGCGGATTTCTCCGGGTTACCCATCACCGAATGGACGATCTTGGAGGCTCCAACTCTCTTCGGGTTAGCTCTGAGTAGTTCTTCGTTTTGTCTGTTCGTGATCCGAACCAGCTCGTTAACCCTATCTTGTTGTCTTTGCCGAGCCTCACCCGTTAGACCCTCTAACTTGGATGTCGCTGCATCCGCTGCTATGAGGTTCTTTGCCAGGGTACTATACCTCGGCAGTCCCACGGACAAACAGTTTTCTGATTCCTCAATTCCAGTATCACCTTCTCTATTCATCTCGCTCATGAGATTTCTCCCCTTTACTTTTACAGCGTCAACTTTGTTCGTTTGCATACTCACGGAGTGTCATATTCAATGACTGCTGAGCTGCGGCTATTTTTTTTGCACCCTCTAGTATTTTTTGCCTAGTTTCTTCTAGCTCGGCCTGCGCCCGAGCCGGATCTACTGCTGCTACCACAGGGTTTGCCAAGCTATCCATCGCTTCCCTCAACACATTCTCTGGCCTCTCTAGTGGAGGACCTCTACCTTTCCTAGTTGCCTTAGGCGTTACCTCCGGATCTGGCGCCGGATCCTTGCTCGCGCCCGCACCAGGCGTAGTCATCATCACCTCTGCGTGGTCCGGGGAGCGAGTGATACGCGTCCCAGAAACCACAGTGAGGGGTGGCTCCCCTACCTCGACGACGTGGCGCGGATGAACACACGACACGTCAACAGCAACGTAGACCTTGTGCGCGCCGAGCTTGACGAAGAGGCCATTGCGCGGAAGCGGGCGCGTGCCGAAGCAGCCAGCGTTGTCGCTGATGAAGTCCAGCGCTCCAAAGCGCTGAACGAGCCCGGAGACGATGCGTTCGCCAGTGCCGATGAAGTTTCCCGTCCGGATCTTGACCCCTGCTAGCGCCGCTAGCCCCATGGTGGGTGCCAACTGTCGTGGTGGTGTCACGGCAGATGCCATGGATAGGCTAAAGGTGGGGACTAATACACGCTAGGGGAATCCAGGGAGGGATAGTGAAGTGATGCTTCACATAGAAGTTTGTATTTGCTTTGCTTCCAAGATTACAAGTGCTCCTAGAGTTGTATTGACGAGAGGAGGAAGAAGGAGCTCTCTTACTCTCACACACAGATCACACTTAAAACCCTAGCCAAATCAGAATAGCGGAACCCCCTCTACTGAAACTCTAGCCCTCCTTATATAGAGGGAGCTAGGTCTCTGCCTAGGGCATACGTGGAGGCATATTCCTAAGAATATGCCTCCTCCCAAAGCAGTAAGCCGACCGAGGTGCTTTTCCCTTGTGTCACACACGCAGAGGCTACGTGAGCCTCTGTGGCGCCCGCGTCAGCCAACATGGGCGTCGTCACCCTTGTCGGCCACACCCCGGGGGTCCTGCCCTTGCTTGCTTCGCTCAGGTAGTGCGTACCGGGGCTTCTTTTGACCAGCGAGATTCCTTCCTTCTCCTAGAAGCTAGACGTGACCCGGATCATAGTTGATCCGGCCACACCCGTTCCTGCATACAAGTAAAACAGGCATTTCCGACTTACTCCTTAAGTCAGTTGAGACTTAGTTAGGAGGATGCCCCCTGGTCCGGGTTACTTCGTGATTCGGCCTGCCTTGAGGTGACCCGGCCAACATCCGCTTTGTCCTTGCCGAACCTCGGTTAACTCGGCCTTTATACCCCGGCGTGACCCTACCTGGGGGTATTCCCCCAACACCTGGTCCGGGTTACTCTGTGATCTGGCCTTCCTTGAGGTGACTCGGCCAGCACTTGCTTTGATCTTGCCATACCTCGGCTAACTAGGCCATTATACCCCGGCGTGACCCTACCCGGGTGTCGTTGTATTGGGAACAGCAGTACCTGAAGAGGTTAGATAGAGGTGTGGGGACTAGCAGGGAAGCTATCGACGGCGTCCGCAGGCGGGATTGGATACAAGCGAGCGTAGCGGGATGCAAGAAGTACCCAGGTTCGGGGCCCTCGTGGTGAGGTAAAGCCCCTACTCCTGCCGGATCTAACTATGTGGAATACTCGAACTACAAGTGCTCCTCGAGCTGTATACGATAGCTACTGCCTTAAATGCTGTAGACCAACCCTTTCTACTGAGGCCTTGCCTCTCCTTATATAGGCAGAGAGGCAAAGGTCTCACTGGCTAGTCCGACTGGCGGGCCCCACAGGCGGGCCCCAGCCGGCTAGTCATCTACAGTGTCCAGTATGGCTTGTCTTGTCGGAGTACGAGCCGTATGGCTGTCGTAGGAACAGTGGACGCCGTGCGAGCCTGTCGTCAACACTGGCCACTGTTCCTGCGTCACCCACGCAAAGTCTTCGGTATGGACGGGTAGTTGCTAGTCTTGTCACCGTACAGGGCGTACCGTGCACTGATACACACGTCGCCCTGTCCCATTGATTGAGTCCGGCTACGTCGCCGTATCCGGCTGCCTCTTGCTGATCCGTCTACAGGGGGATAGCCGGCCTGTCTTGCCCTGTCCGGCTGCATCTAGTCAGCCAGACGCGATCCGACTATCTTGTTTCTTATTCGGTTGGGGTACCTCGGGATCATCCCCCTGACACTAGCCCCCGAGCGCGTGTGGATTCCGCCCTTAGGCGAAATGTGCGCGCGCTTCCTCTTGCTTTTGAATTTGTGTCCGGCTGAGCTTGGCGGTTGCGCTACCCATGACGTCAGTGCTGACGCCGGCCACGCACGCACATGCCATCATTACTCTGCGGCGGGCAGCGTAACGTCCCGTCGCACGTCGCCTCGGGAAACTGCTGTCCGGCGCTTCGGTTCTCGCTCCAGGATCTTCTGCGCATCCTGCTCTGGCACACGAGATCTAGGCGGCGGTTGGGCTGTGGGTTGCTCGGATGCGCGCCACGTGCCCCGTCGACGGTTGCCCTTCTGGCTCTTTAAAGGGACGCCACGGGGGAGGCAATTTCTTTCCTTCGCTCCCCCGCTGCAATTTCCTTCTCTCTCGTTGCTTCCGCTCCTGTGCCCTTGCCCTTTGCGCCGCCCACTCGCCGTCGTCGACGCTACGGGCCACTGTCAATCTTCCGTCACCGCTCCCCCTCGTCAACCAGAAATGGCCGCCGACCGCGGGGCCTGGTGCGGCTCCGCTGTCACCGAGGACCAAATTGCGAAGTACCACGCCACCCGCGTCCTCCCGCCGGCAGAGGAGGTGGCGGTGTAGCTGGTGCCGGCCGGGGAGGTGTCGCCGCATCCGGTGGAGGGAGAGGGCGTCATCTTCCTTTCGCACTTGGCACGCGGGTTCGCCCTTCCGATGAACCCGTTCCTCTTGACCTTCCTTGCTTTCTTCGATCTTCGCCTCCACCACCTCGGCGCCAACGCAATCGGAATGTTGGCGCACTTCGTGGCTTTCTGCGAGAGCTACCTCGGGATCCAGCCGGCTATTTCGAGTCCGGCCGCAGGTGCAATTCACCCAGGGGCCACTAGTCGTCTGCGGCGGCGCCTCCATCTACTCCCGCTCACAGACCGGCTACCCCAAATTCCTTCTTCACGATATGGTACGACTGTGGCAGCAGTCGTACTTCTACGTGAAGAACCTCACCAACATCGACTAGATCAATCTGCCGTCCTTCCAGGACGTCGAGTCCAGTCGGCAGAACTGGGACTTGAAGTTCGACGGCGACAAGGCGGAGACGGATGAGCTGCTGAAGCGCATGCGCTCGCTCGTCCACTGCCGGCTGACCGGCCTGGACGTCACTCTCAGCTGGATGTCCCGGCTGATGATGCCGTTGCAGCAGCGAGCACACAAGGTGTGCTACTACCCTGGCCGGCTGGACCCGACCCGGCTGTCGCGCCGCGATCCCCGCTACCACAACCTGAAGGAGTGGGTGTGGACGATCACCAAGGAACGGCTGCCGGAGAACTGGAAGTTCAGCCTGGCGCCTTATACTCGGGAGAACCGCGCGCCCTGGGTAAGCTCTTCTAAACGGATGCTCTTTTGGTGTTTCTTGTACTTGTTCTTTGTTTTCGTCTGGCTGATCTCTTGTATTCGGCAGATGTTCCCTTGCATCATCCGCGAGGAGGGCGCGGCGGCCCTCGAGGAATTCACGCCCGACCTGCCCGAGCCGCGCGCTCGGCGGTCCGGCGAGGAATTGGATGGGGATGGAGACGCCTTCCCTAGCCGGAATGACGAGCCGGCCGCCGACCCGCACGCGGAGGTGCACGAGGAGGAGGCCACGCCGACCACGGAGCCGACGACGCACTCTGCGACGGACGGGGAAGCGAGTGGGAGCGGCTCCAGCCATTCCGGCTCCCGCCGCCCTGCAACGGAGGAGCTGGCTCCCAAGAGGAGCCGGTCCGGCGCTTTGCCGCCAAGCCGTCTCGGCCAGAAGAAAGGGCCGCCTCCAGTTGTGCCGGGGTATGTTCCTTTCCCCCCCTTTTTCTCTCGGCTCTTTTGTCTGCTTGCCCTTCTTCTTCTTTTTCTGACTTTGTTTTGTTTTGCTCTTGTCTTCTCCTCTTTCTCTTTAGCACACTAGTTTCCTTCGGAGCCGCGAGCCTGGCACGCGCGCCAGCCGGGTTGCCGCCCTGTGCCCCGACTGCCGACCAGCGCCCCTCCTTCTTTTGAGGCGCAGCCTTCGCCTCCCTCTCGGGCCGAGCCGACCGCCTCCGCCCAGCCGGAAGTCCCCCAGGCGGAAGCGGGGTCCTCCCAGCCGGAAGGCTCCACTGCGGGCACGCGGGAGGCTGCCGAAAAGGAGCTCGTCGTTGTTGGTGACGACAACTCCGATGAGGAGCCTGGGGAGGAATGGCAGTCGGCGGTGGTTGTGGCGAAGGAGTCCTTGGCCGTCAATGCCGTGGACGACGACGCTTCTTCTGCCGCCTCGCTGTCGGACCTTGCCGCCACAATCGAGCTGGCGGTGAAGGAGATCCGGCTGCTGGAGGCCACAGCCGGCAGGAACCGGACGTTGGAGCAGAAGCTCGCTGCCGCCAACAGGACCTCCCAGAGTAAGTTCGCTTCACCCGACTTGCCCTTTTTTTTGGTACTGATAGCCAGTTTTGTTGCAGCCATCCTTGTGTGCACTCAGCGCGAGATCGATCGCTTGAAGAAGGCGAACGACCGGCTGAGCAAGTCCAATTCTACTATGCGGCTGCAGAACAAGGATTGGCACGCACGGGTGGACGGTCTGGAGGCCACCATCAAGGAGCGCGACGCCTCGCTCGCTAGCCGGATCGAAGCCTTCTCCCTTCTCGAGGCCCAGAACAAGGACCAAGAGAAGGAATCAAACGGTTAGCGATCAAAGAGAAGGCGCTGGTGGAGGAGCTGATGCAGGTCGGCCACACTGCCAAGGGTGAGTCGTTTTCCCGTCCTCCTTTCTTTCCGGATCCGGTAGCCGGATCTGACTTCTCTCTTCTGACAGCTTTTTACCCCGGCATAGACCTGCTGGCCTACAACCAGCTGCAGGAGAACTGGCCTACAACCAGCTGCAGGAGAACTGGTCGGGAGCGCAGCCGACGGCCCAGGAGCTCGTCGTTCTTCTTGGCGAGGAAGCTGCCAAGCTTCGCCAGGTGGCACGGGACGTCTTCTCCTTCTTGTGGCCGGAGGCTCCGGTTCCGGAGACGATGGCGCAGCTAGCTACGAAGGTAGGGGAGGTGCCGGCTGCGGTGGACCGGCTGCGAGACTTGGCGGTGCGGGCCGGAGCGGAGATGGCCTTGGCCCTCATGCTCTCCTGGTACAAGGACGCCCGCGTCGAGAAGATCGACGGTGGCTTCCGTGCCAGAGCCGATCTTGCCGCCATCCGCCAGGCCCATCCGGAGCTCCATGGATCCGCCATCAAGATCGCCGATTACGTGGATCCCGACGAGGTGCTCACCGACTCGAAGTCTGTCGGTACTCCTGATGAGGAGGTCCTGATGTCGTCGCCTGCCAGCGCCAGAACCGGATCAAGCTCCGCGCCTCCTCCGCCGCCTGAAGCCTCTGCCGGCCAAGAACTCTCCCGCGACAAGGGTCCTGCCGCTTAGATCTCGCCCCGGGATGCCGGGTGTATTTGTCTTGTGTTACATACTTATGAGCCTTGTCCGTTTGTGCCGGCCGTCTTTGATACCGGGTAACTTATGGGAGCTTTGTCTCTCTTTTGTTTGTTAATATTGACTTTGCTTGGATTTCCTTCAACTTATGCGCTTCGAATTTTCTTTCCATACTTCGCCGGTTAACTTTATCCGGCTTACTTCGCCCGGCTATACACTTTTAGTCGGGGGACCGGACCTCCAGTGGGGGCGCGCGAGCGCACCCACTGGGTGTAGCCCCCGAGATTCGCAGTAGCTGGCGTAGCCAGGTGCTTCGAATCTTTCTTTTTCCCCCATTTTTCTATCTTTGTCCAACTAGACTCATCTCAGTCGGTTGCTTTTGTTGGCTGAACACCTTCAGCCGGGGGAACTAACATTCCAATGGGGGTGCGCGAGCGCACCCACTGGGTGTAGCCCCCGAGATTCGGAGTAGCTGGCGTAGCCATGTGCTTCGAATCTTCCTTGTCTTCTCTTGCTCCTGCCCTTGCCCTCACCTGGGCTCCGATCGGCCAGCTAAACGCCTTTAGCCGGTCGGGAACCACAAGATTCCACTGGGCGCGCGCGAGCGCACCCAATGGATGTAGCCCCCGAGATTCGGAGCGCTTGATGAAGGCAAGGACTTCGAATCTTCTTTCCTTCTCCTGGATTCCGACTCTAAGTAGTCGGACAAAACATACATACGCATACACATATGTCCACATAGGTTAGTAGGTTAGTCTGCCAAATTGTAGCCGGAAAATGGCTTGTTTTTTTGAAAACTGGCTTGTCCCTTTCTAGACACTTAGCCGCTTTCCCGTGCGCTCTGTTGTTTTCGCTACGTCCTTGCTGGGCAGCCAGGTTGCAGTCTGCAGCCGGAATCGAAGGGAGCTGACAGTACATTGCACACGGTACTAATGGCTTAGCGGCTAGATTGGTTCGAGCTAGTTGCTGGGCCGGGACACCCGATCTGTCGCGTCTCCTCCCCGTTTTTCGTGTGGGATGCCTCGGGCTTTTGCTCTTGCTAGCCGGACAGCTGGGTTGCGGTCTGTAGCTGAGACGAAGAGTGGGCCTCTGACATCGTCGCACAGTACTCAGCCGGTTTGTTGACTTAACAGGCCGGGCCAGCCGGCGAGCCCCCGGGTAGGGGTTGCCGGAGCCGGAAATTCAGAACCGGAAAACAGATGCATACACATTTCTAGCAAGGAGCCCCCGGGATTTTCGTGGGGGTCCGCATTTTCATTCATAGGGTTTTCGAGGTACAAACACTGCCTGGTGACTAGGTGTAAAACGGGCGCAGCAGGGCCGCGTTCCAGGGACGCTCGGTCTCCTCGTCTGATTTGTCCATCTTGTTCTTGCGCGGCTACTGCACGTCGATGAGGTAGTAGGAGTCGTTGGGCAGTGTCCAGCTGATGATGAAGGGGCCCTCCCAGGGTGGCACTAGCTTGTGCATGCCCTTCGTGTCTTGCACTAGCCGGAGAACCAGGTCGCCCTCGCGAAATGCGACTGGGCGGATCCGGCTTGAATGGTAGCGACGTAGTCGCTGCTGGTACAGGGCTGATCTAGACAAGGCCAGCTCGTGGGCCTCCTCCAGGAGGTCCACTCCGTCCTCCCGCGCCTCCTGGTTGGCTTTTTCGTTGTAGAGGAGCTTGCGAGGGGAGTCGAACTCGATGTCGGCGGAGAGGACGGATTCCGATCCGCAGACCAGGAAGAATGGCGTGTAGCCGGTTGACCTATTCGGCGCGGTGCGGAGGCTCCACAGCACAGCCGGAAGTTCTTCGATCCAACATCTGGGTGAACGCTCCAACGGCTCGATGAGACGTGGCTTGATGCCGGCTAGCACCAAGCCGTTTGCTCTTTCGACTTGCCCGTTGGATTGCGGGTGCGCGACGGAGGCGAGGTCCAGTCGGATGCCCTTGTTGCTGTAGAACCGGGCGAAGGCCCCCTTGGCCAAGTTCGTGCCGTTGTCGGTGATGATGCTGTTGGGGTAGCCGAAATGGTTGATGATGTCGGTGAAGAAGGTGACAACCGTCGTCCCGTCCAGCTTCCGGATAGGCTTGGCCTCGATCCACTTTGTGAACTTGTCCACCGCCACCAGCAGGTAGGTCATGCCCGCGCATGCTCGCTTGAAGGGACCGACCATGTCAAGGCCCCAAACCACGAAAGTACAGGTGATCGGTATGGTCTTGAGTACCGAAGTTGGCATGTGCCTGAGCTGCCCGAAGCGTTGGCACCCATTGCA
Organism: Avena eriantha; assembly: GCA_910589775.1. NCBI lineage: Eukaryota > Viridiplantae > Streptophyta > Magnoliopsida > Poales > Poaceae > Avena > Avena eriantha. The sequence goes on along the minus strand of OU342743.1, from coordinate 49,864,238 downwards.
TGCGCGGACCAGCTGCTCGGCATCCTCGAGGGCGGTGGGCCAATAGAAACCGTGGCGGAATGCCTTGGCGACTATCGCCCTTGACGAAGCGTGGTGCCCGCACTCGCCCTGGTGGATGTCCTTGAGTAGTCGGTAGCCCGTGTCCGCATCAACACATCTTTGGAAGATACCGGATACGCTGCGCTTGTACAGCTCGCCGTTTATGATGGTGTACGTGTGCGCGCGGTGCCGGATTTGCCTGGCCTCCACCTCGTCGTCCGGAAGTTCTTCATTGGCGATGTAGCTCATGAAGGGTTGTGCCTAGGATGGCACTTCCCGGATGACGAGGACGCTCGTGTTCTCCGGTTGACGGGTGTCGGGGGGTCGTCCAGGTGGAGTACCCGGAACGGCAGCCCCTGAGCCGCTAGGCGAGCCGGCAGCCCCCGGGTCTTGCGAGCCGGAAGGCACTGCCTGGCCGGAATTGGTACGGGTCTTCTTCTTTGGCGGTTCTACCGGCTCCGCTTCCGCCGTTCCGTCAGCCGGAACGGTTCCTGCCCAGACGATGGAGTCTGATTCTGGCGACGGGTTGATGGATGGCTTGCGTAGGTGCTCCAAGGAGACCCCTGGTGGGATGGCTTGCCTGGTGGAGCCGATCTTGGAGAGCCCATCGACTGCCTCATTGTTGACGCGGCGGATGTGGTGAAATTCGCACCCGTCAAAGGAGGCGCTGAGCTTCTGGATGTGGAACCGGTAGAGAGCCATGTTTGCGTCTCTGGCGTCCCATTCTCCGTATCCCCCCAACAGTGGTGGGTGGTCGTGGCTATGTCACCAATGGTGGCCAAGCCATGATCTGGATCTGGAGTTCTCGGTCCTCTATGGTGGGTTCCCCGTCACGACATTCCTTTGACATGGTGGGTGGGGTGGTCGAGCAAAAGCTATGTGCCTTAGCGCCACTGGTGTAGTCACCTGTGACTATCACATTCCTCTTGGGGTGCCACTTTGACCTTTATCCCTCTGTTCTACACTCAAGGTGAGAACCTACATGTGCCTCGGGCGTGCGCCAAAGCGGAGGCGCTTGGCGTCGTGACTCTCTTGAGGGAGTTGTTTTAAGAGGGGGTGTTTCTCTGGCATGACGTCATGTCTATTAAGCTTCTTCTTAGCGATTCGCCGGAGGTGTTTAGTGGCATTTTTCTTAGCGTTCTCAGAGAGTTTTGTCACGTATCTTTGTATGTTTAGCTTGTGAGAGATTCCTCGACACCTGGTATCGTTCGTGTGGCTTTATCAATATAAGAAAGCTTGTTTTTAGAACAAACATGCCCCTTGCATCTGTGGCCTACTGATTTCTTGTGTATCTTCTTTGTAAGGCAGGGAGGCACATTCTCTTCCAATGTGCAGGCACTAACGCAAAACCCCTCTCAGTTTCTCTCTCCTCCCTTCTCCTCTCCTTGAGAGTCTCGAGAGGCTTCCCGGATCTTTCCCCTCTCTTCTCCGGCGACCTCGTCGGACGGAGGGGATGGGGGAAGACGTTGGCATGTACAGAGTGGTAGTCATAGGGTTCTCGGCCTTGTGCCGGTCTTGGGATGCTTTCTCGTAGTTTTTGGCAAGGATCCAGATCTGAGTTGCTCGATTTGGAGCCACCTAGGGTTCTTTGCTCTAGCTCTTCTGCTTCGGGTGGAGCAAGATCTAGAGAAGCGAGCCACAACCTTGAATAAAGATGCCTCTGGCGTTGTGATTCGCTTGCATAAGCTTGTGCCGAACCGTCCTCTGGCCAGCCGTGGTGGCGGAGAGAGAAGAAGAGGTGTAGGTGGATGGTGGGCGAAGCCAGTGCTACCAAGCTATTCTTCGGCGTGTTCGAGCGGTGCTAACAGGTTGCTAATCTCCTTTCCTCTTGATGCTCCTTTGGTAGTAGCCATAGAGGGATGTGCGAGCTTCAGTGGCTTGGTCCATAAGCTCGGTCCTCTGCTTGGCAGTATCGTCAACAAAGAGTTGGCTCTTCCTTCCTCGGGCGACCATGGTGGCAAGGGAGGCAGGAAGATCTGGATGGAAGCTGGCGGCGCTGGCGGGGGAGGGTATGGCCTTGTGTGCCCAGGTCTTGATTCTCTAAAATCGGCGATGATCTCCAAGCGGTGCTCCAGATTGACAACCACTATTTTAGGCTAAGAAGATGGCCTCGCCACGCTCGTGAGCCGTGTTGGTCCGAGCTTTTTCTTCCTCTACTTTGAGAGGATTGTTCTCTCCCTCTTTCTAGCATTCAACGTTGCCACTGGCCCAAGTGGTTTCATCCTCGGCGTCAGCGGCGGCGGCTGTGTCTAGAAGCGAGTCTTCGGTGGTGTCCCAGGACTTGATTACGTTGGCGTGGTTCCTAGTAGGGTGCTGTGCGCAAAACTTGTGGACCATATCGTAATTTTTACTTTTCTTGGGTTCTTCATGTAATGTGTACCCATAGCTCAGATAATGCAGAATTGCTCTCTCCCCCGCTATAGTAGGAGAGGAGACTTTTTTCACCCCCGTCCAATCCAGTTTGTCGGCGGCGTTCCTCCGCCCCCCCTCCCTCCGTCCGCCGCTCCGACGGCGGGAGGGTGGGGAAACCATAGTTCGCGCATGTATATAGCTAGGTTCGAGTGGTTGCTCGCTGGCTACACCGTGGAAAGAAAGGTGTTGTATGTGTGGTTTGCGGCGGCGGAGATCTTCTCCGGTGGTGGGGTTCTGCGGAGCCCAGCCGCTTCTCTGCCTCCTTCCGGGTGCTCGCATCTCGGCGGAGATGCCTTGCGCCTTCTTCCTGTGTCGGAGCCCGTGGGCGGCGGCTCCGGTTGTTGATGGTTTGGAAGTTGCAGGTGTGGAGATCCAGTTCGAAGACGATGGCGGTGTCGCAAGGTGGAGGCCTTTTGGGTTCGAGGTTCGTCGACTTCCCGACCGCCCTGGGACTCCATCCGATCCAAGGTTGCAGAGGAGGAGCTGCGTCGGCGCGCTGGCGGCACGTCTTCTTCGTCTCCATGGTCTTCCTTATCCTTAAGGACCTGTTTGTAATTTTCTTATCTTTCGAGGTTGGTTCTGTAAGGATGCTGGCTTAATACTTCTCGCAAAAAAAAACAGACGGTGACGTCGCGTGGCATCTCCTCCGTTTTCTCCGGCGCAGATTAGTGTTTCCGAAACGGAACACCGTGGAGTCGGCTACGTGTCCCGTCAGCAACGCTGCACGCCACGCGTCGAAGCAGCAGCACCCTCTGCATGCCACCACGCGTCCTGGAATGGCTTAGGTGGCCTCGGGACCTGCACTCCAAAGTCCAAGCTCGATCGACCCAGTCCTCTGTTCCTCTCTCGATCCGTATAAATCCCACAACGATCTCGTCATGTTGGATAAGCACATAAACTGCAGCTGTACATCGACCAACTGATCCAACCACTCACTAGCAGACCGAGCAGAGAATTGGCAAAACAATGGAGGCGACGAAGGAGAGGCGGGAGCAGGAGGAGCGGAAGGTCGCCGGCGCCGGCGAGGGCGGCGACTCGGTGCAGCTGCCGACGGAGACGAGCCCGTACGTGCAGTACAACAAGGACGACGGCCTGGAGGACTACAAGCTACGTGCCTACGGCGCGCGCGGCCACCTCCCCGTCTCCGACCTCCCCCACGGCGGCACCGGCACCGACGCGCCCACCATCCCCGGCACCGCCCTCCCCACTCAGCAACTGAATCTGCATGGGCGCCAGCAGCCGCAGCGTGGCCAGGGAGGGGACGCTGGCGCTGGCCGCGTCGATGACACGGCCACCGACACCATCAACCGCCACGGCGTGCCGTAGTTTGTACTGTAGCTGGATAGCTCCAGTCCAGGCAGTGTTCTGTGCGCGACTTGATAAACAATAAAGTTTGCTTTGAGATGCTTCTTCTTGTGTTGTAAGTTGTTACTCGCAAAAAAAAAATACTAACTTGTATTACTTGTTGAACTTAGCACAAGTGCTGAAAGTGTATCTGCAATATCGCACATTGTCATCGTCATAGTTCAATGACACTGATTCATTTGTTGCTCTCCTCGGCAAATGAAGACGAAATCATAGTGGCTTACAGTAACAATGAGATTGAAGTACTGACTGACGGCACTCAATGCCGAGTGGAGATTTTTGGCTCCCGAGCTGATATTTTAAAACAATTTGTGATTTTCAAAAAATGAAAAATATACCCGGAGGTAACCCATGATTTAACCCTTAAACGTGTAAAATATCAATTTCAGATACTGTGATATTTCAAATGCTTTGTATTCTAAGCTTAAAAAAAATAAAAATAAACTCCGTTTCAGCATATAAGATGTTTATATCTCCTAACGGAGAGAGTAGATATATTCAAATCCTGAAATTTAGATGTATTGAAATTCTAAAATTTTATCAGTGTAACACGTAATACAAAGAATTTCACGTCATAGTTGAAGGAAACAATATTGACTATGTCCAAGCTTATTAAGGGAGCCCTGGTGCTCACGAGACAAAAACACTTACCACTCAATCATCCATAAAACCTCTAGCATAACAACCGATCCATAAAACCTCTGATCCACAAAACCTCTAGCATAATGTTCATCGCTGTTTCAACCACCAATCCACATGCATATGTGACGGTAGTTCAGGTTGACTGAGACTTAACCTAATCTCAGTTACCTCTGAATTTCTTTAATAGGAACACACCACCAATCCAAGGTAGGGTGAAATCCCTTTCTTATAGCCGGAGTAGAGGTACAATTTTTAGAGGGGAGGGGAACCACACACGCAAGGAAGAAACTCATGCACGACACCCCACACACACGACGGGGATATTACATCAGTCTGACGGGTAGGAGGTAGGTCAGCCACATGTCAACATCGATCGGGAGGCGCGAGCGCCAGTCCCAGAGGACAGCGTCGTCATGGCAGTTCTTCCGCAGCAATGCCAGCGAGGGGGCGAGGCGCTCAAAAACCACGCCATTCTGGTGCTTCCAGAGATGTCAAAGGCAGAGGAGCCGAAGCGTGGCTGCAGAGCGGGGCGGGGCAGAGGGCAGCAGGGGGCAGCACGGGCGGACGCATCGTCCCCTCCTACCCAGCGCTTGCCCGGGCTTCGCACGCTCTCGCCTCCTGCAAAAGGGTAAAACTAGAGATGAAATCGCATCGTGTGAGGGGCAAAAACATGGGCAACGGGGCATGTTCTCGTTGGTTCTTTCTTTTAGGACAATGTTCTGGTTGGTAGGCCTTGACTCCTTGAGCACACGGGACCTAGGTTGTGTGGCTGGGCAGCGAGTCAGGCAGCTGCTAGTGCCTAGTGATTCGATCGATTCTTCCTCCATCAATATCTCTCCAACCCTTTGCTTGCTCCGTTGCCCGTCTGCCCCGGTGGCTGCCCCGATTCCCACCTCTGCCGATTCCCCAACCCCGCCCAGCTCCTGACGACCGCGGATCATGGAGGACGGAGTCACTGAGCGCATCCCAAATCGATCCTTCGGGCGACGGCGAGGGCGGGCGTCCCAGGCAGTAGCAGTGACCATGCCCGGCCGCATCCGGCAGCCCCAAGCGCCGGCGAGGCGACCTGGCGGCGTCCACTCCAGCAGGCACGTCGGGATCCACTCCAACCGGCAAAAGAGTGACATTGCTCAATTTTTTTTAGGTCAATTTCGGTTTTGACATGTGAAACTGTAATTTAGGACATGGATCATGAAATTCTCAACTCAGCTGGTTTGGACCTTGAGGCTGGAAGTATTGAATAGTAATAAAATTGTTCAAATTCCAGGAATTGGTAGGTTTTTGGTTGATACAAGGTTACCAAAACCACCACCGTAACCAAATGTTCAAAACGAGGAGGAAGTGGGAGAATGAAATTGTGTGTGATCCAGCTCTTGCGAAACAATCCATCTTTCTTTCTTTTATCATGTAGAGTCTATCAAAGATAGGAGATGAATTTGGACAATTCAACTCTTACCGTCGATAGTTGGAGTTTCATTTGTCTTTTTGAAGTTCTTGCTAAGTTCTATCATATCTAATGTTCGCGTATGAGTCATGATTTTCGAGTCGCCGTATAATCGCCATACAATCGCCAATTCATTGTGGCGTGGCTGGCTCACGCATGCGATTTAACTCATGAAGCCAGTTGTGCGACTTTCTGACTCGACAACCACTTTACAGCGAGTCAGCGACTATACATGTATTTCATAGAGTTGCCAAGTCGTTGCACCAGTCGCCTTGCTTGTCTCGTCAGGATTTCAGAGAGAAAAGGATGGAGGTGGAGAGAACGGGCAGAGCTCAGGCGGATAGGCTCGAGCCACTGCCGCTCCTCACCGACAGCATAGAAGAAGGAAATGGTTGGAGGGGAGGGGTTCGAGCCGCCGCCGCTCCTCGCCGACGGCGCAGAGGAAGGAGAGGGTACGAGGGGAGCGTCTCGAGCGAGGCTGCGTGCAGGAGTTTGCCTATGGGCTGACGGCGTTTAAAGGGTTAACGTGATGGAGACATAGGGTGCTAGATTTAGCGATTGGATGAGTCTACTAGGAGTGGTTTAGATTGACCTGGCCGGCTTGGCTACAATCAATTTTACTCATATATGGCACTAATGGGCTATACCAAGAGAGAATCACGCGCATGTGTGCTTTTTCTAGTGTTGTGGCGCCTTGGGGCGACTAATCAAGCCAGGTCGTTGACTCGAGCCAGCAAGTCACTAGTCGCAGCCATGGTGACTTGGCCTGACTTCGCGACTCAAAATCATGGTATGAGTATTTGAATATGTTGTAAACTTATGAATATTCGAGTGTGTTGTGAACTTGTGAGCATTGGAAGATGTTGTAAATGTGTAATGTATTTTATTCATTTTCCTGGACTGAAACTATTGTGAAAACTATATTTACTCCATATGAAATTTCTCTAAGAAATTTTTTAGGTATCTTGCGGCGCGTTCAGGCTTCGGTAAATTCGTACCGCCTCGGGGAGGGCATGTCACCGCATCCGCAAGCTCAACCGTGGAGGGGGCGCCAATGGACCTAACTGGCTTCTTTGTAACATTGGTCTAGATATTTAGTCAATCTTAAAACAATTGACTTTGACAAGAGTCAGCATACACCATATTTTGAGGGACTACCGACAAGGCGACAAGATTACCATCCGAGGCCCAACTAAATTAAGCCCGATCGACCAAACAGCTGGTCGCCATCAGCTGCATCCGTTGGCGCCGAACCCGATCTTCTGGTTGGCCACGTCGTACACCACGGCGAGCGTCTTCTGCTGCGTGTTCCCGAGGATGCCGACGTCCGTGCCGTCGCCGTTGGGGGCGAACGCTAGGCACGCCTGGGATGCCTTCGCCACGTACAGCACCCCGCTGAAGTCGAGCTCCACGGTGGTGCCGCCGGCGAACACCAGCGCCACCGACGGTATCCGCACCGTCGTGTGCCCCGTGAAGTCGTAGCACGTGTCCAGGATGGAGTACGCCGGCGCCTTCCTATAGCTGTACCTGCCCATGGAGCGCGCGAACGCCGTACGGAGCGCGGTGTAGGCGCGCGGCGGCAGCCGGGTGATCACGGTGCCTGAGTCGATCACCGTGCCGGGCGCCGAGAACACCACCGGAGAGATCCTGACCGTCCGCCCGCCGACCCTGACGCCGACGAGATTGACGTAGTAGAACGAAGGCGTGTTGCGGCGGGTCACCATCGCCGTGAACCGCGCGTTCCCGGGCGCCGGCCCGCCGAGTGACAGGTACCCCACCCCGCTCGACGACGAGGGAAGGCAGTAGGAAAACCCCGCGCCGAATTTGGCCGCCGCTTGGGACGACAGCGACACCTTCTCGCGGCCGAGGCCGACGAGCCCGTCGGCCTTGCCGAACAGCCCGGTGTCCTTGTCGCCGCACCCGAAGACGAAACCCGGGAGCGTGTCCGACGGCGTCCCCAGCGTCAGCGTGTCCCGCGCCAGATCGCCGTCGGTCTGCGACTGGTCGCCGTACACGACCTCGTACCGGCACTTCTTGTCCGGCGAGCAGCTCCACGAGTCGAGCCCCTGGCACTCCGGCGCGGCGCAGGGCACGGCGGAGTACGTCGACGACCGCGCCGGGTCCAAGAGCGGGTCCTTCTGGTCGTAGCAGTCCGAGCACGGCGTGCACTGCACCCACGACAGGTCGCTGCCGGTGTCGAACACCACCGTCATGTCCCTGGCCGGCGTCCCCAGGCCGACAGACACGACGTAGTTGCCGGTGCCGAGGGAGATGCCACGCTGCGCCGGCAGGGACACGCCCTTCGTGGCGGCACGGGCTTGGTCAAGCACGGATGCCGACCCCACGGCCGCGACCTTGCGGTGTATGGAGTCCACTCTGGCCTGGTCGCGGTCGAGGAACTCGGTGTGGGGCGGCGCGCCGCCGCGAGACTGCAGTAGAGAGCACGGGCCGTGCCGGTGCACGACGTTGAGGACCGTCAAGTTTGATGCCGCTGCAGGACATGATGAACGAGAATTAGCTAGCTAGTGTTGTTTTTTTCTGACTTATACAACTCGAAGCAAAGAAAGTTACTGCAATCACGTTTCGAACTGCTGTTTGCAGTCATCAGCATAGCAACTAGCAAAGCTCTTGGTGTTATCTGATAAAGTACTATAAACAAGAAAAATGCATGTACTCCGTTCATCCTGACATTTTTTCATGTCATGTATGTAATCATGTTATAAAGCACGTGTCCAGGATGGAGTAATTTTTGTATTGTGGATCATGACACGATCACATTAAAAAAATCGGTCTTTTAAGCTGCTTAAGAAAAATAGATAAGAGTTGTGTAGGCACTAATTCAGACAGACGCACCTGTTCATTGGCAAAATGGCCACTCCGTTCACAAGGGACCAAAGCGACTTAGTTAACGACCTTTGACTCGTTGAGATTTTCGAAGGCATTTTCTTGACAAGATGGCCTATGTCAGCTCTTGCGATTGCCGTACAACAATCGTGGGCATAAACTATGTGCCAGTGTGCCACCTGAAGTGTACGTGTACTAGGCCACCAAAAAGACATCTAAAAACTATATAGTTTTGAAAATATCATGATTATAGATAATTATCATGCTACAGATTTGAAAAAATTGATTCACATTTGAAACATAGTTCTCACTTGGTTTTCACATGTTTCCATTGTAATATAATTTGGTTTCCATTGGATATTTTGTCAATGGTTATATCCTCGGTCCACCAGAAATAAAGCACATGTTTTGTGAACTGTTCTTTTAGAACGAACTTTTATGTTTGCGTAAATACGAAAATATTTATAGTGACTTCGCCAACCTTAAACTCGAGGACTCGAGTAGTCTTATGTGGGCATCATGCGAGTGTGCGACGTGTGGTTGTGCTTGTTCTCTATGTGGCTATCATGCTAGTACGAATTTGAAAGAGGGCATAATGTACGGTCACGCCCTTAATTATAGGTTTTGAAAAAGATTTTTCATGTCATTCCCATTTACGTTCATTTCGGATCCCTATGTTGTTTCCCTTTCCTCATGAACCTTTTCCTCCAAATGATGGGTCTAATGTAGATTTGAAATTCGCCGCATGCATGTCGTATGAGTGTTACAAAACAAATCTTTTTTTAATAATTTTTTTGATGAAAGTTTAGGCACGAGTACACCTTATAAGGAAGGTGCTAGAGCACCATATATTAATTGACTGCAATTTCAGTTTTATTGACATAGTAGAAAATTGGAAGTTAGTAAGAAGCCGTAAGAATGCTGGAGCCTCCTTGAAACAAAGAAATTGTAGGAGGAAATGGTGAATTCTAAAGCCAAATATTAACTCGTACACTTACAATCCGGACCAAAGGAATGTCATTTATATAAATTTTGGATCAAACCAAATGTGGGGGGCTTGACTGCTCTCGCCAACTGCTCCCACCAGTGTTCTATGGGTACGAGGGGAACATAATGGGAGAAGTTTGTGAGAGCGTGCAAGCCGTTCAAACTAAACATCCGGTCTGTTTTTTTTTTTTTTTTGAAGTTCTAATTTATCGTGTCTGTTCCTTTTTCCCTTCTCTCTACTCAAGTACATTTCGCTTAAAATTATTTTTTTTAAATTAAAATGTAACTATATGTGTTTGTAGAATCTAGGTTTTTCTTCTCAATCATTACATTCATGTTTAATTTTCCTCCTACGCGGCAAATCCGTCCTTAATTTGACACTGTATGGGCTAATAACTATGAGTCCTTTTCTGTGCGAATCTGACGACTATGAGTCCATGGCAACTTGAGCTTGAGATCGTACGCTAGCTACGTGACAGGATGCTGCAACTTTCTTATATAGGTGTGCATCACGTACTAGAGTTGTTGGACCACGGGCGCCTCGTTGAGCAACGCTCGTGTGAAACCATTGCCATCTCATTGTGTGCATGTGTTCCTCTTGACTTGTCTGCTGTCGGCATGTGTGTGTGCCTGACACTGGTGGTTAGCGGTGCTAAATTAGAAATCGGGGGCTATCAGTCCTTGCTGCTGGACTACTGCGGGGAACGGATCGACGAACAGAACGATCAGCCGGTGCGTAGCTAGCAGTACCTGTGGCTGTGGACGCCGTGCAGACCGCGGCCGGCAGAATGGAGGCGACGCTGATGACGTGCCAGTCCGGGTCCGGGCTGCTGCTCGTCGTCCTCGTGTCCGCACCGGCAGCTGACGACGCGCCGAGCCGGCGAGGCGAAGCCACCAGAGCCACGGCGATGAGCAGGACCGGCGAGATGAGCGTGCCGGAGAACGCCGAGAACAGCGCGTCTCGACGCGGCACGCCGGAAGCCATGACGATCGAGCGAGCAGCCGAGCACACGACACGAGCGGCAACACAGTATGACCGCTGTGTGGGTGTGTGTGTGATCTGTGCACTTGATCGTACTACGTTCGAACACCGCACACGCCCGCGCTGCTTATGTAGCGTCGTTGGCGAGCCGCGCGCACGCTGACGCAGCAGACACAATGTAGACGTACGGTGTCAAAGTCAGCAGCCACCACCCGCGCGCACGCAGCAGACACAATGTAGACGTGGAAAAAATAGGTGGCGTGCCACCGCCGCGCAAGTGCCTGCACCGGCGCGGACCGGAGGGCTCGCTCGCCATCTCGATGGAAGACCAGAGCACGACGGTCTTGTCCGAGGTGACACCCTCTCACGCACTGATAATATAAGCAAATTAAATCAAAAGGCGCCAGCGCGCCTTTTCGCCCCGATTTGGCTGAGTCGTTTATTTCGCCGTTGTTCCTTCCGACCTGATTTGGGTGGCGAGTGCATGCCTATGCATGCTCTCAATTGATCTGCGGTGTTGGACGTTGCTTTCGATGGTAGTGCCACTACGGTTGAGACGGAGACAGAGCCGACAGAACGCAGTGGCGATCATGCGCTGACACGACACGAGCAGGTGCCTGGGTAATGATATGCGTGATGTGATGAGATGGGTGTTTGCAACAAAATGGATGACAGTTTCTGAGTCTTCGCTAGCAGTAGTGGCTGACTTCCGGTATAATATGCTGGTAATTAGAGGAGTTCGATCGGCGTCAGCTAGCCTAGCCAGCTGCCGAACTGTACTATTGTTAATGGAGAGCGGGGCATGCAGACAATCAGGCAGCACGAGTGCACAAAAGAGTCGATTGCATATGTGCATCATCGATCATTTCTGTCCCTTATTTGGTGCATGTCTATGTGTTGCGATTAACGCCAATGGCATTACCTGATGCATGCACTGCAAAGTGCAAAGTATGCACGTTTGGTCAGACACGCACGCACGCGCGCACACAACACAACTGAACAAAGCAGGAGGAATTGCTCGTGCTTGCCATGCCAAACCTGGACCAATCAGGCCGCATGCCCTACCCAACACGCACAAACGAAGGAAACAAAAGGACTCTCACAAAACAACAAAAAGACTTCTAACCATGGGCCCTTACAGTTTAGGAGTAGAGATCTCTTTGAAGCATCGCCTATTAGGAATTCTAGTAGAAAATGAGGGCCTCCTTCTTCTATCCGGAGGTTTACTCCCGGCCGTGTTTGGATCCGGAACTAATGTGAGCATTACTACCAGTTCCAACAGCTAGCACGCCGCACGGACACGGCCAGCTTTAGTCCCGGGTCAAACGGGACCTTTCGTCCAGTTGGTGGGGCCACGGCAGGCTGCGGATGATGCGAGCCCGTTTAATCCCGATTGGTAGATCTTTAATCCCGATTGGAGACATTAACCAGGACTTAAGTCTTTCCTATACACCATCGTCCTTCCCGAGCTATATCCATCTTTCTCCTCTGTTTTCTCCTCGAGCTCGAGTTTATTCCCATTTTTTTCATGATTTGTCAAGATTTAGCAACATCCCATCTGTCCAAGGGTTCTAAAAGGTTAGCAACTTCATCATTTCATCTGTCATTGCTAGTTTAGCTAGAAGTAGAGATATTTGTCGGTTTTAGTTTAGGAGTAATTATGTGAGGGTTTATTTGATTTATATGCAATTTGAGCTCAAATTAACTTCTTAGTTTGCATATGTATAGATGTGGTTTACTTAGTAATTGATCAAAATGAGTATGGAGTAGAAATTTTTAAATCAATGCATAGTTTTTTTTTTTTGCAATAATAACATTTGGTTACTACTCTAGTTTGGTTTTAATATGATGAACATGTATTAATTTGATCACTTCTTTATTCATGATGGTGTGTGATGGTTTTGATATACTTATATAATACATGTGAGGCGGCAATGGATGTATGATGACCGACGCTATGTCGAGTTCATTAATGGCCTGTATTATTTTATCGGTATGGCTAAGGCAAACAAGTGGATGGTCTTATATGTGTTGTCCATGTGGTGTCTATAAGAATAAGAAGGATTACTCTTTCTAAAAAATCCTTCACAACCACTTGTTTCGGTCTGGTTTCATGTCCGGACATAATTGTTGGACCAAGCATGAAGAAAGAGGGGTTATAATGGAAGGCAATGAAGAAGAAGAGGATGATGGCAACTATCCTAGGTTCTCTGAATACGGTGGTACTACAATGGGGGAAGCTAAAGAAGAGGCATCACATGCGCCCGCTGATGATCTTGGTCGGCCATGTTGATGCACAGATAGACTGCAAAAGTGAAAAGAAGAGGTTGAAGTTGGAGCGCATGTTAGAGGATCACAACAAATTGTTGTACCCAAATTGCGAAGATGGCAAGAAAAATCTGGGTAGCATACTGAAATTGCTGCAATAGAAGGCAGAGAATGGTGTATCTGACAAGGGATTTGAAAAGTTGCTAAAAATGATAAGAAGGTGCTTCCAAAGGATAACAAATTTTCTGCCAGTACGTACGAAGCAAAGAAGGTTGTCTGCCCTCTAGGATTAGAGGTGCAGAAGATACATGCATGCCCTAATGACTGCATCCTCTACCGTAGTGAGGCGTATGAGAATTTGAATGCATGCCCGGTATGCAGTTCATTGCGGTACAAGATCAGCTGAGATGACCCTAGTGATGTTGAGGGCGAGTGCCCCAGGAAGAGGGTTCCTGCCAACGTGTGATGTCTACACACTTCTATTCTTGTAGACAGTTGTTGGGCCTCTAAGTGCAGAGGTTTGTAAAACAGCAGCAAGTTTCCTTTAAGTGGATCACCCAAGGTTTATCGAACTCAGGGAGGAAGTGGTCAAAGGTGTCCCCTCTCAAGTAACCCTGCAATCAAGATACAAGAAGTCTCTTATGTCCCCAACACACCCAATACACTTGTCAAGTGTATAGGTGCACTAGTTCGGCGAAGAGATAGTGAAATACAAGTGGTATGGATAATTATAAGTGGTAACGGTGATAGAAAATAGCTTGATGGCGTGGAAAAGACTAAAGTAAAACTGAAATAAAGATAGAAGCAATCAAACATGTAACAGATCTAGTTGCAAACGGTGTTTCGGTGCTTAGAAACAAGGCCTAGGGATCATACTTTCACTAGTGAACACTCTCATATAAATATATTCTTTTTTATGATACTACGCTGAACTACTCTCCGGTTGGACACTCTAATCCATGGTAGGGCTATAATAGCACTCCTCAAAGTTCGCTTTACCCATCTAGATAACTCCACACTGTCACCTTGAGCGCTAGATGGATCCAACAAACACCACAATTTCATAAAGACATCCAACTCCAGATATAACTCATAACAAGTATTTGAAATCTCTAGTCTAAGTGCCACCATGGTGTGCACACTGTCAACTTCGCACACAGAGGGGAGAGCAGAGATCTTATAAAGCACTTGAGTAGCAAGGTAGATCTATAGATTACAAGCTCATGATCTCAATAAGATCATGCATAGAGAGAGAGAGATGAACACATAGCTACAGGTAGAACCCTTAGCCTCGAGAGAGAACTACTCCCTCCTCATCATGAGAATCAACAATGGTGATGGAGATGGCGGTGGAGATAGATGGAGATGGCTCCGGGGGCACTTCCCCGTCCCGGTAGGGTGCCAGAACAGAGACTTTCTGTCCCCTGAATCTCCCCTTCGGTGGCGGTGGCGATGTGGAACTTTTCGTGGCTGGAGGCGTGACGATTTAGGGTTTCTGTATCGGGAGGAATATATAGGCGAAGGGGCGAGGTCGGTGGCCAGCCAGGGGGCCCACACCATGCCCTGGTGTGGCCTGGGGGACCCGCGCCTAGGGGTGGTTTGGCCACCATGTGGCCCCCCTTCGTCTCTCCTTCTGGCTCCGTGAATCTTCCGGGAAAATAATGACTTTGGCTTTTGTCCGGTTCAATTTTGAGAATATTCATTTTCTGACTTTCTGGAACCAAAAACAGCAGAAAACAGGCAACTGGCACTATGGCTCTTGTTAATAGGTTAGTCCAAGAAATCATATGAAAAGTACTCCAAAGTGTGGACAAAACATAAGAAAGTAGATAAAACCAAGCATGGAACATCAAAAATTATGGATACGTTAACAACGTATCAAGGTGATGTGATATGCTCCTATAATAGCACAGTTGAAACGTTTGTTTAGAAACAAAGAGAATGTCAAGTTGTTGCGATGGCACAAACAAGACCGTAAGAAGACGCGATGTTGAGACACCACGCTGATGGGTCACAGTGGAGACAAATCGAGAGAGAGAGAGAGAGAGAGAGAGAGTTCCTAGTCTTTACAGATAACGCAAGGAACTTAAGATTTGGTATAATTATAGATAACATGAATCCTTTGGTGGAGCAAAGTTGCAGTCATTGTACCTGGCTTGTCACTCTATGTATCTATAACCTTCCTCCTTGGTTGTGCATGAAGCGGAAGTTCATTATGATGCTAGTGCTCATCCAAGGCCTAAAGCAACCCGGCAACAACATTGATGTGTACCTAAGTTCATTAGTTGAAGAACTTTTTCAATTGTGGCACGAAAAAAGTGTATGTGTGTTGGATGAGCACAAACAGGAGGAATTTGACCCACGAGCATTGTTGTTCGTAACCATCAATGATTGGCCTACTCTTAGTAACCTTTCAGGACAGACAAACAAGGGTTACGATGCATGCACGCACTGTTTAGATTAGACTAAAAGTTTATATTTGGATAAATGTAAGAAGAATATGTACCCGGGGCATCGTCGATATCTTCCAACCAGACATACCTTAAGAACGAAAGGCAAGCATTTTAAAGGTGAGGTACATAACTGGAGGTAGCCTATCCATCGTACTAGTGATGATGTATTTGGTATGGTCGAGGATTTAAAATTAATCTATGGAAAGGGTCCTAGCAGACAATCAGTTCCGAATGACGCTACCGGACATGCACTGACATGAAAGAAGAAATCTATATTTTGGGAGCTACCCTATTGGAAATTCCTAGAGGTTCGCTCTAAAATCGTCGTGATGCACCTGGCGAAGAATATTTGCGTGAACCTGTTAGGCTTCTTGGGCGTGTATGGAAAGACAAAATATACACCGGAAGCACGGTAGGACCAGCAACATATAAAAGAATGGGATGGCCTGCATCCAGAGCGGTATTAAGGTCCTGCCAGCTACGCTTTTGTAGAGCTTGTTGTTCTCTTCAAAAATTAACATTTAATTTATCAAGCCAAGACCTATATTAACTAGATTCAACTAAGTGCACCAACAACCTATGTTAAGCAAGACAAGCAAGAAGGTGATAGCAAGAAAAAATACTTCAAGCATGATGACTATCACAATGTAAATTGCATAAGTAAAAGGCTCGGTTGAGAGATAACCGATGGACGCGAAGACGATGATTTTTATCCCGGAGTTCACTTCCAAAGAAGCTACGTCTCCATTGGAGAGGTGCGATTGTGCAATGCTCTCCAATCGCCACAAATGGCTCACCTCGAGATGTGATGGTTCGATGCTCACTCATGTATGCAAGTGCATATATCGTTTGTAGCTAGTTTCGAAGTATAGATGTTGATCCCACAGGGAGCCCAAAGGTAAGTGTTTATGGGCGAAGTCTCTGTCACACTTAAAGTTGTCACAGGTCTTAGAGTAAATTAACTGCAAGTGTGGAAATAAGAATTAAACTTGGATTAAACTGGATATATTTAAATAAAACTAAAATGTAAAATTCAGGAATAAAAAGCATAAAAGTAAAGTACGATTTGATTGTTTGTGGTTTTTCTACAGATGACACAGAAGGTGCGGGGAGATACGGTTTATGGTGATAGTGACTATGCCAGGTGGACGAATGATAAGTGTAACAATTATAATCTTATAAGTATGTGTGTAGGCGAGCAACCCATAATTAGCCGGAACTCCTCTTGGTAGATTTTATCCCAACTTCAATAATCCTACTAGTCTGTTACCAAAACCATGGTCAGTCACTAGATGATTAAGATCCTTCAGGTTGCTTAGCAATTAAGCTACTCGGATCGGACTTATGCAATAAGCACAGTGGTTCCTCATTATCCTCGAATCTAACTAGTTTTCCATTGATATCCCCGTGTTACTCGAGGGTCGTCGGTCTACTAGCATACAAGATCCTATCTATGCAGAACAAAGCATCATGTTTTCTGGGCCCTTAATTGGACAACAAGCATTAGACATCCCACAAATAGTCAAGCACACATAATATACTAATTAAAATCAATCACAAACGAATGGAACATATCTGAAGGAACATCACATCTCACCAATCCCTTACATCTCCCACGCCCAAGGAACTTACTCACATATGAGAGAGAAAGCATCATCGATATAATTAAATAAAGGGAGTTCTTCTCGATATTACCGTGGAGATCCACAATAAGAATAGAAAAGTAATTCAACACAATTCAAGATAGGAAGAAACAATCTCAAACCCTAGTATTGCAAGGTGAAGATCTCTCTCTCTCTCTAGTACAAGTAATGGCTATGGGGGTGTGTTGGCTAGGAGGTCGAAGATGGTGGAGCGAGATGAAGAGCGTCTTCTCCTTCTTCTCCGGATCTCTTCTTTCTCCTTTCTAGATGGGATGGTGGCTACTGTGTTCTGATTTCGCGTATGCCCTCTTCACGAAAGTTGTCCATTTTGACAAGCCGGAGGCAGCGGGAGCTATACGGCAAGAACTATATAGGCAGAAAAATATTCCCGCCGTATAGTTGCTCATTAAAGCTTCTGTACACCTCCCTTGATTGCTTCCAAAAAGAGACTTGCTTGTTTTCGCCTGAATATTGTGTTTCCCTTGTTAAAACCTTCTATTGATGTTCAGAACCTGAAACACACATTAAAATCCAAGTTTTCTTTGCTACCGAAGTATTAGCGTTAGGTAAAGCTACAAAAAAAGATCAAATCCAGAGGGAAACCATCAAAAATATGTCGGATCTCACAGCTATCAACTCCCCCAAGCTTAGATGTTGCTCGCCCTCAAGTGACAAGAAAATAAGGAAGAATAGCAGAGATTCGAGACTAAAATAAAAGAACTTACAAACTTGAATTGGTGTCAAATTCTTTTCTTCATAATTCCTACAATCTTAAACATGATAATACAAGTATTCACAAGATGGCACTCAATCCACTTCCTAACCACGTATATCTTGCTAGAAAATAAATCATATGCCCGAGCAAGTGTCAAAAGTTTACCTAGGAAACTGAAACCAATTCTTTTGGTGTCTCTCTTTGTTGAGAGATGAAAACTTTTGCTATTGTTTCTTTAAACAATTAAGAGTACTCAAGTTGGCATAAAAACATTCAATTTAAGAACAACTCATCTATACCCATGTAAAAATTTCAAGACTCTCAAAGCACCTTTTTCCTTTCCTTGTTTTTCAAAAACTTCAGCCCTTTCATAGAGAAATCATGCCACTGTTTTTAACATGTTAATTGGGACTGTGTTGCGCACTCGTGACCATGCCAATAGATAACTATTGAGAAATAGTGGGTCAGAGGAGTACTACAACTTCACTTGGAACGTGAAACCACGAGGAGACTAAAATTTTACCGGTCATAGCATTGCTACTATAGATGCTTACATAACTCAATAGCCGAAATCAAGTGGTTCCACATTTAGACCGTTCATTGGCCAGCGGATAGTTCCCCATGGAGTACAACAGTGTTGTAATGACATGCGTAAATCAATATCTTACGGTAATTATTAGAAAAAGCAGTGGCATAATCTCTACTACTTCGAAGCATCCATTTTATCAGACAATTTCATTCAAGAGTGCTATCGAGACTATTTACATTAAGCTCAAATGGGGTTGAGTAGTTCTAAAATCAAATCCTTTGGGATAAACATGGACTCAAGTCATCTTTTGAATGCTTTTTCTTGTTGTAAAAATGTCGGAAATATTTTTAACCAAATTCATTGCTCATTATTTCAAGGCTAAAAGGAGACACTAGCAAAAGGAATAGGATAACAAGCTAAGTGGGGAGTGACTCAAGTGCAAGCGAGTAAATAATTGTAGGGTCAAATTAGAGTTGCAGAAAGGGTGATGAAAGGAATGTGATACCTCCTCTTGCTTGCTTTGTTCTCGTACTTGAGTTGAACCCCCTCTATATTTCCCTATTGCCAAGTCACCTGAAATTGAGAAATCTCCGAGAGAAACAAAGAAACAAATTTGCAATAAAGGTTACAACTAATTTTTGTGTGTTTTTGGCTTAGGAATGCAAACGGAAAGTAAACATGCAATTTTAAAGAAATGAAATAAATCAAAAGAAGAAATAAAAATATGAATGCAAGTTTGGAGGTTTTCGAACCTCCCCCAAGCTTAGGCTGTTGCTAGGCTTAGTTGTTGCCGTCGTTCAGCGGCGGGTGCGGATGCTGTTGGTAGTAGTCAGGGAAGTGGGTCATGAAGTGACTGAAGTTGTGAGTTAAGGCACTAACGTCCTCATTCACTCCGTGTAGTGTATGGTCAATCTCCCCAATGCATTGGTTGAGCTGCCGAAACTCTTGATAGGGGACGTAGTTGAACCCCTACTGCTGATTTGGCCATGGGTCCCAGGATCTCCCTTGCTGCTGTTGTTGTCCCTCCCAAGCAGGGTGATACGTTGCTAACGTATCCATAATTTTTTATGTTCCATGATCGGTTTTATCTACTTTCTTATGTTTTGTTCCAACTTTGGAGTACTTTCTATACACTTTCTTGGACTAACCTATTAACAAGAGTCACAGTGCCAGCTGCCTGTTTTCTACTGTTTTTGGTTCCAGGAAAGTCAGAAAATGAATATTCTTAGAATTGGACGGGACAAAAGCCAAAGTCAGTTTTTCACCGAGGGACACCCAAAGCCAGAATACGAGACGGAGAGGGGCCAGGGGGCCGCCACACCACCTGGCCGTGCGGCCCAACCTGGCCCGCGCCAGGGGGTGGTCTGGCCGAGAATATCATTTTGCGGCCCGAAAGTTGGGGTGTCCAGGCAACGCGGTATCCAAGTTCCCTAAAATCAGCCGGGATGACTACAATTGGTGTGC
Source organism: Avena eriantha (assembly GCA_910589775.1). Classification (NCBI taxonomy): domain Eukaryota; kingdom Viridiplantae; phylum Streptophyta; class Magnoliopsida; order Poales; family Poaceae; genus Avena; species Avena eriantha. Next base: position 49,844,451 of record OU342743.1, on the reverse strand, counting down.
TAAATACTCAGAGGGTCTTTTCGGCACGAATTCAACTTTATGTTTCAATACAAAAAATCAGGCCAAGTTGGGACCCCCTGTCATTTCTCGCCGTTATGTTGCTCCTGTCGCTCCCGTCGCTTAGGTGTCAATTAGGCTTGTAGCGTTGGCGCCTGCATCCATTACGCGTCTTCTTCTTCCCCGGAGCAGCAATCTGTGGGGCGTCGCAGCCATGGCGCGGAGCTGGGACGTAGACGAACCTGCTCAGCCTAGCTCTCCTCCCTGTAGGCTTGCAGCATTGGTGCCTGCATCCATTACGCGTCTTCTTCACCAGAGCGGCAATCTATGGTCGCGGCCATGGCACAGAGTTGGGACGTGACGAAGCTGCTCGGCCCCGCTCTCCTCTCCATCCCGAGTTGGAGCTCGCCCTCACTGTGGACGCACCCATGGCACGATGCGGGGACGAGAATTGGTTCCCGGTGAGATCTATCACCTTGTCGACCATGCTCGGTTCTGTTTTCCTCCTCTAGAATCCGAGCTCGCCGTCGTCGTGGTTGCACCCGCACCAATTCTGCCACCTCTGCCGAGGTCTCTGTGGTAGCTCAAGTTCTGCCATGTTGGGCATGTAAGGGTTCTATTGTGTATGCATGAAGAATAATTGTAACAAAGGCCTGAAAATCTTAGGGCGATATCGCATATCGGAAGTATATGACGATTGCATTGAGTTCACCGACCCCTAGGCTGAATTCTGTGCTAAAAATAGAATTTGCCTTGATGATCTGCTCGTCGTCCAGGTCAAGGTGATAAGGCACTATATCAAGCTAATTATTGAGGTGGTCACCGGTCCAACAGAGGAAACAGGAGATGCGGAAGACGACAACGACAAGTAGCACGAGGAGGACGAAGACGAGAGCATTGGCTCTGTAATGTTGGCTGTAGCTTAGAACTTCTTAATAAATCATCCGAATTTAAATTTCAAGAATACATGCTTAGAAAATTTTGTGTTGTTGTATGTTAAACTAGCGAATCTCTTTTGTTCAAATCTCTTGGGTTGTACAACTTCATTGTGTTTAATTATGAAAGAAAAAATATAAATGATTTGTCTCAATTTCTCGCATAGAAAAATGCACAGCTAATTTCATATTCTCGCAGGAACTAGCCCCACCTTTTGAACCGGCGGCACGGCCACGATCTCCACGTAACCACGGTGAGTTCTTGAACCGAAAGTTGCAGTTACCATGTTTCTTCTGCAGTCATTCCTCTTCCTCAGTCATTCCTCTGCAGTTTTTCCTAGGCTTCTTCTTCCTCTGTTCTGGAACCGTCGGTTCATCTTCTTCTTCCTCTCACAGGCTGTTCCTTGCAGGCATTTCCTTTCACCCATTTCCTTGCAGGCATGGACGATGGGAAACGCACAACAGAGACCCACTTGGTCCCTTCCCATGGCACCACGACTTTGACAGTGGTGTACACAAATGATAAAGCGACTATGGAGACAACTCTCACCAGGTTTGAGAAATTTCTTGAGAAAGAGAAGCACAAGTTTGTGGGGCTAGACTTGGAGTACACCCGTGCAAATAAGCGAAAAAAATCCTCCACAAGAGATCGCTGTCGTGCAAATCGCCATACATGAGGAGGTCCTCGTTTACCACTTCTGCAGGTATGTGAAATTTAAATTTGAGATCACCACTTCTGCATCCCTTGTTCCCTTACATCCCTATAACCATCTAAGTGCAGGAGTAAACCAACTGAGATGCATTGTCTGGCTCTGGCCGAGTTCTTGTGTAGGTGTCATGGTGGAGTCACGGCAGATGCCATGGATAGGCTAAAGGTGGGGACTAAATGCACTAGGGGAATCCAGGGAGGGATAGTGCGGTGATTCCACACACAGTTGCTTTGTGTTTGATTCACTTCCACAATTTACAAGTGCTCCTTGAGCTGTATTGGGGAGAGGAGGAAGAAGAAACTCTCTTACTCTCACCACTAGCTGGCCCTCAGGAACACACTAGTAAAACACAACCCTCTAGAGATCAACCCTTTCTATAGAGGCCCTAGCCCTCCTTATATAGGGGTAGCTAGGTATCCAATTAGGGCATACGTGGAGGCATATTCCAAGGAATATGCCTCCTCCCAAAATAGTAAACTGACCGGGTCACTTTTTCCCAGCGTCATCCATGCAGAGGCTACGTGAGCCTCTGCGGCGCCTACGTCATCTGACATGGGCATCGTCACCTTTGTCGGCCACGCCTCGGTGGTCCTGGCCTCTGTCTGCTTCGCTCACACTCTGCGTACAGTGGTCACCCTTTGACCAGTGAGATACCTTCCTTCTCCTACAAGCTTGATATAACCCGGATCGTACCTAGTTGATCCGGCCACACATGTACCTGCATACAAGTTAGATACATCTTACCGGCATACGACATAAGTCGGCTGAGACCTAGTTAGGTGGACATCCCTTGGTCCGGGTTACTCTGTGATTTGGCCTGCCTTGAGGTGACTCGGCCAGCACCTGCTTTGACCTTGTCGTACCTGGGCTAACTCGGCCTTTATACCCTGGCGTGACCCTACCCGAGGGTATCCCCCCAACATTAGTCCCCGAAGCTGGTGTGGTCTTAGCTGCCTTAGCCGCTAAGGCCACAGCAGGTTCAATTTTACCGAGCCTTTTTCTCCTTTTCCGAGTTGCCTCATAGTCTAGATTTCATAGGTTTACTTTCCCTAGGCACATTTCGAGTTTTCACTCGCTGGCCAAGTCACCTCATACTCATCCGGGTCATTCTTCCTTCTCTTGTACGCTTCCCCACGTGGAGGCTAATCATTACTTTGCCTCATTTTAAGGGCATGCGCTAGTAACCGCCGTAGTTATTGTCAGATATTACTGTAGCACACGTCACATCGTGCCTGCCTCCTCGTTAACTGTATCATAACGTCACGTCGTGGGATCCGTTGTGCCCTGTGGCCCTTCCTGTGGCTCGTCGCTGATTGGTTAATCCGGGTCATACACGGCCACACCATGTGGCCCGTCCGCACAACGCGATCGCACTACCCCTCTAGGGTGTGGTTAAATAGGGGAGGGGCACGCCCCTTGGGTCTTTTCCCCACTCTCGCGCCCCTCTGCCTCTTCTTCTTCTTCTTCTTCTTCTTCCTCGCGACAGCGCCGCCGCCACCGCACTTGCGTAGCTGCGCCGCCGCCGCACCGTTTCCTCGCGCACCTGCGTCGCCGCCCCTCCCGCACATCTCCTCCGCCACGGTTCCACGCCAATCTAGGCCACTGCCCCCCACCGCCGTTAGGGCCAGTGAGGACAGTGACTTAGAGATGACAGAGGAAGAGCTCACCGTCACGGAGCAGGAAATGGAGGAGGACGCGGGGAACACCGACCGCGGCGTCTGGGCTGGGTCTTGGGTTTGCTAGGACGATCTCGACTAGCTGTACCGTACCCGGCGTATGCCGGAGGGCGTCATCACACGCCTCGCCGCCACGGAGCTTGCCCCCTCACCCAATCTGGGTGAGTATGTGGTATTCCTTTCCCACTTCCAGCGCGGGTTTGGGCTCCCTGTCAGCGACTTCTTCCACGACTGGCTCAACACGTATGAGCTTCAGCCGCATCATCTTCTGGCAAGCGCCATCACCTGTCTTTCTGCCTTCACTTCTACCATCGAGGGCTACACCGGACTGTGACCCACAAAGGAGATCTGGATCCGGTTCTTTGGCCTCCACCGGAACGTGATTCCGAATACAGAGCTTAATCCAGAGGACAAGCAGCTCGCGCAGTTCGGCGCAGCTTCCATCTCTCCTCGGAAACACTCCATTTTCCCCCGAGTTACGGGGCTTGACTCCTACAAGGGCTGGGCCCGAACCTTCTTTTATGTCAGAAATGGCACAACTGAAGATCTAATCCGGCTGCGCCCCTACGCTCCAGGTCCTCCTAATCCGGGTCTATGGGACAAGGTCCCCAAGAAGCCCACTGTCCTGGTGAACCATGTCAATAAACGGTTCCAGGAGCTAAAGGATCAGGGATTGCGCAATGAGGATGCAATGATCACCTTCGTCCGCAACCGGATCTCCCCCTCCAGAAACGCACGCTCAAACTCTGCTACATGAGCAGGGGCCGTGACCCCAACCAGACCTCCTCATTCGAGTTGAGCAACACCGAGATCTACCGCCGGGTCAAGGCCCTCTTTACCACCAACAAGAACTTCTCCGCTGAGTGGGTGTGGGGGATTGAACACTTTTGCCGAGATAGGCTTCCTCCCGCGGTAAGTCTCGTGCCCCAAAATCTCTCCGAGTTAAATTATATGTCGGACTTTGTTATAGGGTTTGATCCCTTTCACTTTTCTTTCCCTTAGATGTTTCTTCAGCAAACTATTGAGGATGGCACCGAGCCTTCTCTCAAATGGGAGCCTGATCGAGATGCCTCGGACGAGGAGGAGCCGGATCAGGAGATGTTCCTGCCGATGGCTGATGCGACAAAGAGACACACCGGTAAACTCTCTTCCATTAGAGATTGGCCTGACGATGAAGATGAATCTGACATTGAGGTGATGGAGGCATTTGACGTTGTCCCCCTGTCTTGTGATTTTCTGGCATCAGCTAACCCCGGTGGGTAGATCCATGAAGATCCTCCCCTTGCCATGGGTGAGCCTGTCCCGGTCGCACCGAAGAAGAGGGGGGCCGCATATGCTTCTTCCTCCGGACCTTCTAAGCCAACCAAAGGGCGTAAGAAGTCCGCAGACAAGGCTTCCACCAAGTCCACGACTAAGGCCGTAGCTCGGAGAGCTCGCAAGCCCAAGGAGCCCTTGACTTCGGATGAGTAAGTCACTTCTCCCTTTGCTATTCACTTGTTCTTCCTTTGTTATAGTTTCTCATCATTCATGATCTGATTCGGCAGGGCCATGGTGGAGGTTCCTCAGAGTGGATCCGGCATTGCCTCGCCGCTCTGACATAGCCCTTCTCCCCCTCGTGGTGACAATTCACGCCCGTTGAGCCCCATTCAGGAGGGCTCAGCGGCTGCTCCGGGTTCTAGCTCACCTCGTCAAGAGGAGGGTAACCCCGGAACAGGGGGAAGCGGTTCTGCCGAGGCTGCAGTTGCTCCCTCTTCGGTACAGCCGCAACCAGCCACCACCGAGGTCCCTTCCGCACCCCCACCGAAACAAAAATCAGCACCAGCATCAACCCCAGCGCCAGAAGCAACAGCAAAAGCGCCAGCAATCGCACCGAGCCCCTCCGCCTCGTCCGAGTCTTCCAAGACTCGGCGAGAAGGCACCAGAAGTACCAAAGCTAGCGCCAAGGCAGCTCCCAAGGGCAAATCCGCTGCAACAACTTCAACTTCTCAGCAGCAGCCCAAGGGAAAAAAGGCTCCTGACACTGCCAAGGCAACGTCAATCGAGGCTGGACAACATGCACTTGTGTCCATGCTTCCAAAGAAGACCCCACCGACAACGGACACCTCTGCCGGGTCTGCTGATGCGCAACTCGTTTTGCACACCAGCCCTGCTGTTGCCCAGGTTGAACGGAGGGAAGCCCATGCCAAGGTTCTGGTTGCTCCCCACATGCTCAGCGGCGAACGTTATCCTCCGACCTTAATCGAGTTTGTAAACAACTGGAACAAGGCGGAGTTTGTCCACAATAATGATCTCCCGGAGAAATTCGAGCCCGCCGAGTTTGCTGCCCAAATGAATACTGCTGCTAAGGCAATTAACCTTGCAGGTCGGATGATGGAGGTACGTTACTTCGTCTTTTCCTTAACACGTAGTAGATATTAATGATATAGCCATTAGTCCCCGAGCCTCCGGGGGGGTAACTTGTTACTCGGCCGGATGCTCCTTAGAGAACTAACGTAGCTCCTTAATAACTTCGAATATGCACACACCTAGAGCCGGGTTAAGTTCCACTTGGCCCGGATTTTATACACTTTAAATATGCACATACCTAGAGCCGGGTTAAGTTCCACTTGGCCCGGATTTTGTACACTTCGAATATGCACACACCTAGAGCCGGGTTAAGTTCCACTTGGCCCAGATTTTGTACACTTCGAATATGCACACACCTAGAGCCGGGTTAAGTTCCACTTGGCCCGGATTTTGTACACTTCGAATATGCACACACCTAGAGCCGGGTTAAGTTCCACTTGAAATGGATCGTATGGGCACCTAGAGGGGGGTGAATAGGTGCTACACAAATTTTTAATTCTTTTTCAGTTTTAGGCTTAGCACAAAAGGTGGAATTTCCCTAGATAGACTATTGGGTGGAATTTCCCTATATGCAAACCTATCTTAGCGAGTAAAGAGCAAGTGGAAGAGGAACGAGTAAACCGAAGTGAAGCACGCGGAGACACAGGATTTGTTTGACCGCAGGTCCTTCCTTGTTAAGGGACGTACGTCTGCGTTGGAGGGGTGGGCGGTACTAAGACCACCACGCCACAAAAGTCCTCACCCTGTTCTCCGATGGATCTCACCACAATAGGCCTGATCCACCTTCCACTATAGGTACCCTTCGAGGTGGGCACCGGCGCCTTTACACAACTAGCGGGGCAACAACTCAACACCAACTTGGAGGCTCCCGAAATGACAACAAGCTGCCACAAAAACAAACTTATCAAATACAATAAACAAGATCTAGGTATTGACAAGAATAGTAGATCAAGGTTTTCTCCAATTGAATGGAGAGGAGTTGAAGTGCTTGATTCTTGGTGATGATGAACTTCTCCTCCTTCAATTCCACCAAAGATCAAGACCTTCGGGCGGTGGAAGTGGGAGATCGAGATTTAGAGCTCTTGCACAAGGTCTGGTCAAATTCGAATGAATCAAGAAGACTGAACGATGGAGAAGAAGGGATATTTATACCCCCCCTTCAGAAACCAGCCGTTGCAACCTTTGGGGGCCAGATTATCTGGCCCAAGTGAGGCCGGATTATCCGGTCTGGGGAAACACCGCCCCAGACTCGGAATATCCGACAGATAATCTGCCACATGACAGAGCGACGCATCGAGCTTGCCCTTGATCAACTTCTGGGGGCCGGATTATCCGGCCCTATGCGAGAAAAACTGCCCCAGTTCAGATTTTCCGGTAGAAAATCCGACCGGATACCGAGCGACGCACCTTGGCTCCTTTTGCTCGAAAACTGGGGGCTGGATTATCCGGCCCATGCGACACCCGGATTATCTGGCTTGGGGAGGAAAAACCGCCCCAGTTCGGATTTTCTGGGAGAAAATCCGACTGGGTACCGAGCGACGCGCCTTGGCTTCCTTGAGAGATGAGGTAGGCCGGATTATCCGGCCCTTGGTGGGGCGGATTATCCGTTCCCCCTCAAAACTTCTTGCACACTTAGCACACATGAAAAGTGTCCATAGTATTGTTATGTAACACGCAAAACATAGGAAAATATGAAATGTTCTTTCAATCTCCCCATTTTTGGTGTTAGATGACAATACCAGGATTTGCAGGAGAAAGACACAAGACGGACAGAGATAACTTATGAAAGAGACTCCCCCTCAATGTGTGCATAATAGAGTTTTGCATTGGAATACAAATGCACACAAATAGGAGAATCTATTCCATAGACATGTGAGCAAAAACACATACCACCGAAGTAGAGAATAGGCATCCTTGACATAAATCACAATTATTACCGGATAACCAATATGAGCGCGCGCGCCTTCCGTGATATACCTCCAGCAATAGGATATGAATAGATAGATCCATAAGCATAATCCATGATATGAAGACCATAGGCAAAGCATAATCCCGACAACCACAAAGAGTCTCAAACAACCAAATCACGAATTTGAAGTTCAACGCTAAATGGGCATAAGCAGGAAATAACGAATAGAAAAATGCAAGTGCTTATGCCCGACCCATGCAAATCCACGGACAACCTAATAGAACTACTTCTCCCCCTTTGGCATCGAGACACCAAAAAGGGAGAAGAGCGATGCTAGCGCCCCATGGGATCACTCATCGTAGTCCTCGTCCTCGTCCTCTTGGATTTTTTAGCCATTCGCCTCTCTTCGTTCTTCCTTCTCCTCAATTCAACTTCGTCCACTAGGTTACCTTGACCGTCGTCCCGAAAGTACTTGGCGCGAGGACGACGCTTGTAGGTCTTGGAAACACCGGAACCACCTGTGAGGAGAATAAGGGCGATAGCAAGGGGATAAGCATACACACAAGTCCAGGAGAGAGCATGGAAAAAGTAGTCAAAAAGTTCATAGGACAAAACTACTCAATGCATACACATAGTGAAATTGAAGCAGAATCGAATATGTCAGGCCGGATTATCCGGCCTGGCCAGGGGCGGATAATCCAGCCCTAGCAGAAATTTTCGATTTCACCTAGACTGCATGCAAAAAAGTAGATCGGACCTAGAAACTGCAAGACTATGATTTTCTTTGCGAAAACACATCCTTCTAGACAACGTTCCACCCAACAAGATACACATCTCGCCAAAGATGGATAGAGAGGGAGTTACCCTCACTCATTGGAGGAAGAACGCGGAGGAGAAGGTACCCGAGGCGCGGAGAAGAAGATCCGAGGAGGCCCAGAAAATCCGGTGGCCGGAGAGGCTCCGGGGAGGGTGAGGGGCGGCAGGCGACGGCTGTGGAGAAGGAGAGGGCTGGGGGAGAAGTGCTGCTCGATATGAGCCCTTCCCCCCGAGCCCTACCCTTTAAGATGAAATCCGCCAGGGCCGGATTATCCGGCCAACACTTGGGTTGGATTATCCGGCCTAAATTCTGGAATTCTGTTATACACAGAACCAGGCCCACGCGTCCCCAAACAACACCCCCACAAGGTGTACAAGGGACTTGTGTGCAAGAATAGACGGCTTAGGGGTAGGGAAGGCTTAGGATTAAGAGAGCCAAACTGAGATGGTACTAGACACTCAAAATTGCAAAATCCAAATCAAATAAAAGCCAAGATTGAGTGTGATTCCCATAAGAACATGACAGAGCAAATAACAACCAAAAAGATCCAATTCTCCTCAAGGGAGAGGGCGGTGGCCGAAGCCACCTTGTTGGAGTGTATGGTGTGACACCGCGAAGATATATCTTTGGTTCACGACCAATACTCATCAATAAGCTCACATATCACAGAATGATATTAAGAGAAATGATTTATCTTGCTTTTGGCATTATGGGGGGAGGGTTAGCCCAATGAGTTAGGACCACACTCCCCCTATATCCATGCCCACACCTAGACCAAACACGGATTGAGATGTACGAGTGAGTGCATGGGTAATCAAGACAAGTTCCCGGAATCAATGATATTTAGCTCATTCCTCAAATAGCAGAATCTTGCTTCATCAAGTGGCTTTGTAAAGATATCCGCCAGTTGGTTCTTCGTGCTCACAAAGGATAGATCAATATCGCCCGAGCAACATGGTCTCGAATAAAATGATTCCGAATCTCAATATGCTTCGTCCTTGTGTGCTGAACGGGATTGTACGCAATTTTGTTTGCACTTTCATTATCACATAAAAGAGGCACTTTGTCACAATTGACACCGTATTCCTTTAAAGTTTGCCTCATCCATAATAACTGAGTACAAGCGCTGGCAGCAACAACATATTCAGCTTCGGCGGTAGAGAGAGATATACAATTCTGGTTTTTGGAGGACCAACATACAAGAGATCTTCCCAAGAATTGACAAGCTCCAGAAGTGGATTTCCGATCATCCTTATCACCAGCCCAATCTGAGTCAGTATAACCACATAAAGAGAAATTGGAGCCCTTGGGATATCAGAGACCAAAGTTGGGGGAATGAACCAAATATCGAAAGATCCTCTTGACCACCACTAAGTGGCTTTATTTAGGAGCTGCTTGATACCTTGCACACACTCCCATACTCAACACAATATCGGGTCTAGATGCGCAGAGGTAAAGAAGAGAGCCGATCATGGACCGGTATACCTTTTGGTCCACATCTTTACCATGAGGGTTAAGTTCAAGATGACACTTTGTTTGCATCGGAGTGGCGACACCATTTAGATCCGTCATCTTGAATCTCTTGAGCATGTCTTGGATGTACTTTGCTTGATTAATAAGGTTCCTTCTCTAAGTTGTTTGATCTCGAATCCAAGAAAGAACCGCAATTTCCCCATCATAGACATCTCAAACCTGTTAGTCATAAGCTTTGAAAATTCATCGTTAAAATCTTTGTTAGTAGAACCAAAGATGATATTGTCTACATATAGTTGGCATACGAAGAGCTCCCCCTTAACCTTCTTAGTAAAAAGAGTGGGGTCGATTTGCCCAACTTCGAAGCCACGATCTAACAAAAGCTCTTTAAGGTGCTCATACCACGCACGTGGGGCTTGTTTAAGGCCATAGAGTGCCTTATCGAGTTTGTAGACATGGTTCGGAAAGTTAGGATCCTCAAACCCCAGGGGTTGCTTTACGTATACCAACTCATGTAGAGGACCGTTAAGGAAGGCACTCTTGACGTCCATTTGCTGCAGCTTAAAATTTTTATGAGCAGCATAAGCAAGAAGGATACGGATGGACTCAAGGCAAGCCACAGGAGCATAGGTCTCACCGAAGTCGATGCCCTCAACTTAGGAGTACCCTTGTGCCACAAGTCTTGCCTTGTTCCTCACAACAATGCCATTCTCATCTTGCTTGTTCTTGAAAATCCACTTGGTGCCGATAACATTGCGGCATTCTTTGGGTTTCTCCACTAGTTTCTAGACTTTGTTGTGCTCGAAATTATTCAATTCTTCATGCATAGCAACAACCCAGTCTGGGTCTTCAAGGGCTTCAAAGACCTTCTTAGGTTCCACCATGGAGATATGAGCTTGATGCTCACCAAAACTGGCCAATTCTCTTCTTGTAGAAACCCTTCGTCGAAGATCACCAACAACCTTGTCGAGAGTGTGACTCCTCAACTCAAGGTTATGATCAGCCCAAGCCTTGCGACGAAGTTCAATGAGTTTGTTGTCTCTTGGAGGAGGAGATTCATCACTTGAGCCTTCATTGGAAGCATTTTCTCCGCCTTGAACAGTAACTGGAACATCAGTAGCAGGTGGTGGAGACGCATGCCCTTGAGGTGAATCCGTAGCTGTAACAGGAGGCTGCAGAACTGGAGAGTCAGGGCCGGATGATCCGGCCGATGGAGAGGCCGGATAATCTAGCCTGGGAGTACTTGTCGCAGCTTCTTCAGGAGGCCTGGGACTTGCTTGAACTGGTGAGGGGCCAGATAATCTGGGGCTAACCGGAAAATCCGGCCTGGAGCTTGCGTTGAAATCTTCACCAGCAGGAGCAACATGGTCAGCTATAGCGGGGTGGCCGGATAATCCGGTGTGAACCGGAAAATCCGGCCTAGAGCTTTCTGGAACATCTTGACCTTCAGCATTTGATGGAGATGGTGTAGAAGTTTCCCCCGTGGTTGGAGCATGTTGAGTATGTGTAGATGAGGGCTCTATATGAGTAGAGCATTGTCCTTCCCGGTCCGCCACAAGGGGTTCCTCAATGGGGCGGAAGAATCCCACGCCCATTCTTCTTATGGCATCTTGGGGTATTTCAACATCTGCATCACAAACACCAACTTGCTCCGCACGGGAACCGTTATTTTCCTCAAACACCACACTACAAGATTCTACAACAGTTCCAGAGAGCTTATTGTAGACTCTATAAGTGTGGGATTCGGCACCATAACCAACAAAAATACCTTCTAAAGCCTTAGATTCAAACTTAGATAAACGAACTCCTTTAATAAGAAAGAAACACTTACACCCGAATACCCGAAAGTATGAGATGTTTGGCTTGTTACCGGTAAGTATTTCATATGGAGTCTTGTCCAAGATCTTGCGGAGGTATAAGCGGTTGGATGAATGACAAGCATTAGAGATTGCTTCAGCCCAAAAGTTATATGGAGATTTAAATTCGGCTAACATTGATCTCTCCATGTCCATTAGAGTTCGATTCTTCCTCTCGGATACACCATTTTGTTGAGGGGTGTACGCAGTGGAATATTGATGTCTTATCCCCTCTTCACTTAGGAACTCATTTAAGGTGTAGTTCTTGAACTCCTAGCCGTTATCACTCCTTATAGCCAGAATGGGGACGTTGTGTTGATGTTGAACCTCGTTGGCGAAGTCGATGACAGTTTGTTGAGTTTCACTCTTCAACTTGAAGAAATAAACCCAAGTGTATCTTGAGTAATCATTAACAATCACTAGACAATACTTCTTCCCACCGAGGCTTGCATGTGATGGAGGTCCGAATAGGTCCACATGAAGGAGCTCCAAAATCCTTTTTCAAGAGATAATGGTTTTCCTTCGATGAGGTGAATCATGCATTTTCCCTTCAACACACGCCCTGCAAACACGATCTTTGGCAAAAGAGACATTTTCTTTTAGTCCAAGAATGTGGCCACCCTTGTGGAGACTTTGTAAAGTTCTCGTATTGACGTGGGCTAGTCGGTGATGCCATAGCCAACCCGTGTCAGCCTTTCCGAAAATACACATCGGGCCTGTAGTGGTTTTCCCCGAAAAGTCCACCACGTACAGCTCGTTTTCGACATATCCCACGAAAGCGACTTTTAGAGACTTGCTCCACAAGAGTACCACTAAATCAGCATCAATGTAAACTGCAAAGCCCATCTTACCATGGGCACGAACTGAAAGTAAGTTATACCTGAGGGTCTCAACAAGCATGATGTCCACGAGAGAGATATCGTGAGCCACCACAACTTTGCCGAGACCAATACCTCAGATTTTGACTTGTCACCATAGGAGACGGTAATGTGATCAAGGTTTGGCCGCATCTTCGTGATGATCTACTTGCTTCCGGTCATATGACTCGTACAACCGCTATCGAGTACCCATTTAGAACCACCGGAAGCATAACCCTGCAAGAAAATTACTTCTTGGTTTTAGGTACCCATTTTTCAATGGGTCCTCTCATGTTAGTAACAAGGGTCTTGGGAACCCAAATAGACCAAGGAATGTAACAATCATAAGGCCCTACATAACTAGCATAAACATCACCATAACAATCACAATATAGTTCAAAGTTAGGATTGTTGATCCCTACAAAACCATCATGATTAGTCTTGTTATTGGTAATGTTGCTAGTCTTCGATTGAGCAGTCTTGTTCTTCTTCTTCTTGTTGTTTTTCTTGCTCTTAGTCTTGGGTATGTAACCAAGACCTTCTTTACTATTGTTTGTCCTTTGCCCGCTTAGTATCTCATCAATAACCCCTTTACCTTTGTGTTGAGAACTTCTTGCAAGATCTTCTTTTCCAAAGGATGAAGAGGAGGTACTTGGCACATCATACCATTTAAATTGAGTTTGGAGCTGGTCATGAGACTCATTTAGAGTAGAATGATCACTCTTCAATGCCTTGTGAGCACTTTCAAGATTATCAAACTTCTCCAAAAGTCTAGCATGAATAGCCCCAAAATCAATCTTTTCTTTCTTTAGTTTCTTTACCTTAGCAAGAGCATGATCACGTTCTTTAATGAGCTGAGCTACAGCTTCTTCTTGTGACTCCTCAAGGGATTCGAGTCTTTCTTCCAAAGAAACTCGAGCTTCCACTTCCTCTTCCAAGGCATTCTTCAAAGAAGCTATCTCCAAGGCATCTTCTCTTTCAATTCTGCCCTTTTCTTCAAGGAGATCTTCGTCTTGAGCAAGTTGACTCATAAGAGCATCAAAATGGAGTTTGTGCTCACCTTGTAGGTTAGTGAAAAAGGTATCCAAGGAAATAACTTATTCTTTCATTACAAGACTGTCATGATCATCCATATCCAAAATTATGTTAGTCTTAGGAAATGAAGAGCTAGAAGTTGATACCTCGGATCCTCTTGCCATTAGGAAAGTGGCGTTGTTGTTGATGGCGTTCTCGTTCGGCGAGTCGAAGAGAGAGAAGGGAGTCGATGTGGTGGCTATAGCAGCCACTTCGCGGGAACTATCATCATCCTCTTCATCTTCACTTGCGGAGGAGTATTCCTCTTGAGCTACAAGGACAATCTTGGGTTGCTTCTTGAAAGGGCCATTATTCTTAATAAATGGCTTCTTCTTAGGAGCTTTAGATTTCTCTTTACGAATGAGCCTGCCACCATTGTCTTCTCTATTTTGATAAGGACACTCGGCAACAAAGTACATTCTATCTCCACAGTTGAAGCAAGTTCTCAATCTTGGGCCACTTTCTCTTCTTCCATTTGACCCGTTCTTGCGCTCAAGATCAGACTTGGCTTTGGCAGGGTCCTTCCAAAAGTTCCTTGCATAGAATGCCATGTACTCACCATGAGCACGTTTGACCTCATCGGGGCATTCCATGGATACCCCCCTCAAAAACTCCTTCATCTTCCTCTTTCTCAACAACATTGGCTTTGAGAGCCACATTGACACCCTTTTGCAACCCAATGGCCCGAGCACGGGCATCTTCATCATTCTTTGCCACCACTTTGAATGATGCCATTTCTTGCATGACTTCGTTGGATGTCATTTGATGATAGTTGTGTCTACCTTGCAGGCTCTTCAAATCTGTTGGCTCGAAAGGCATTAAGGCACTCACATATTTTCTTTTTATCCATGCATCATCAATGTGAGTGGCCCCATGCTTCTGAAATGTTGTTGCGATGCCCTTGAGTCTTCTATACATGTCCTCATGGTTTTCACCATCCAACATGTAGAATCCCTCAGCTTCATTACTAAGGGCATCATACCTGTTTCTTCTCATGCTTTCGTTTCCAACGAAAAGGTCCGTAAGAGCATCCCATGCCTCTTTAGCTGTGTTGAGATGTTCAATGTGTGGCATGTCCTTGGGACCCACACCCAGCTGTATCATGTGGAGAGTGGTGGAATTCAACTGGCTATCCACAACTTCCCTTCTCGTTAGATTGGTTTGATCTCCAATATGAAGACCTTCTTCAATAATCCTCCACAATTCAATAGAGGAGCTGCAAACATGAGATTTCATTAGGAATTGCCATTGGTTAAAAGAAGATGTAGTGAGCTTGGGTGGATCACCCTTATTGTTTATATGAGGATGAGGGATAGGTGGGTCGGGGGAATATATGTGGCGAACCTCACTATATTCCTCCTTACCATTTCCCTTTTTGGAGGTGGAGCCATTTAGTTTTTCACCTTCCACATCATCATCCTTGGATCCGGTGTTACCCTTTTCCTTAGATGATGGTGTGGGAGCCTCAGAGGAGGATGGAGATGGAGCTATGGATGATGTAAGGCGAGCAATCATTTGATTCATCTCCTCCATCTTGGCCTCAAAGGATTTCAACAAGGTTGTTTCCAACGACTTGACATCATCCATTGTGACCTTATCCACAGCCTCATTTCCATCATCCTTGGTACCCATACTACTTTTAGGCAGTTAAGCCCGAATTAAGAGCCGGGCTCTGATACCAATTGAAATGGATCGTATGGGCACCTAGAGGGGGGTGAATAGGTGCTACACCAATTTTTAATTCTTTTTCAGTTTTAGGCTTAGCACAAAGGGTAAATTCTCTAGATAGACTATTGGGTGGAATTTCCCTATATGCAAACCTATCTACTAGCGAGTAAAGAGAGAGTGGAAGAGGAACAAGTAAACCAAAGTGAAGCACGCGGAGACACAGGATTTGTTTGACCGCAGTTCCTTCCTTGTTAAGGGAAGTACGTCTACGTTGGAGGGGTGGGCGGTACTAAGACCACCATGCCACAAAAGGCCTCACCCTATTCTCTGATGGATCTCGCCACAACAGGCCTGATCCACCTTCCACTATAGGTACCCTTCGAGGCGGGCACCGGCGCCTTTACACAACTAGCGGGGCAACAACTCCACAACAACTTGGAGGCTCCTGAAATGACAACAAGCTGCCACAAAAACAAACTTATCAAATACAATAAACAAGATCTAGGTATTGACAAGAATACTAGATCAAGGATTTCTCCAATTGAATGGAGAGGAGTTGAAGCGCTTGATTCTTGATGATGATGAACTTCTCCTCCTTCAATTCCACCAAAGATCAAGACCTTCGGGTGGTGGAAGTGGGAGATCGAGATTTAGAGCTCTTGCACAAGGTCTGGTCAAATTCGAATGAATCAAGAAGACTGAACGATGGGAAAGAAGGGATATTTATACCCCCCTTCAGAAACCAGCCGTTGCAACCTTTGGGGGCCGGATTATCCAGCCCAAGTGAGGGCCAGCTTATCCGGTCTGGGGAAACACCGCCCTAGACTCGGAATATCCGGCAGATAATCCGCCCCCCTGACAGAGCGACGCGCCGAGCTTGCCCTTGATCAACTTCTGGGGGCCGGATTATCCGGCCCTATGTGAAGGCCGGATTATCTGGCCTGGGGAAGAAAAACTGCCCTAGTTTGGATTTTCTGGTAGAAAATCCGACCGGATACCAAGCGACGCGCCTTGGCTCCTTTTGCTCGAAAACTGGGGGCCGGATTATCCGGCCTGGGGAGGAAAAACCGCCCCAGTTCGGATTTTCCGGGAGAAAATCCGACCGGGTACCGAGCGACGCGCCTTGGCTTCCTTGAGAGATGAGGTAGGCCGGATTATCCGGCCCTTGGTGGGGCGGATTATTCGGCCCCCCTCAAAACTTCCTACACACTTAGCACACATGAAAAGTCTCCATAGTATTGTAATCTAACACGCAAAACATAGGAAAACATGAAATGTTCTTTCACCACTTGGCCCAGATTTTGTACACTTCGAATATGCACAAGACTAAGCTGTCCTTTTTTACTCTTTTCAGGTGACGACCAATCGTCGGAGCGCTGATTTTTAGCATCTCTTGGATACTCACAAGATGCTGCGCGCGAAGCATACTACACTTCTCGCCGAATACGAGAAAAGGGGTAAGTTTTCTCCTTGTTATTTTTCCATTTTTCTTCGTCTTTTTCCGCCGAACTAATACATCGTTCGGATTTCGCAGCTGGAGTGGAGGCTGAGAATATCCTCATGAGGAAAAACTTGGACCAAATAAAGGGTAAGTTATTCTTGCTCAACCTTTCTATGCTCTCTATCTCCTTTTCTCCTTGGCTCGGAAAATATTCATACCTCGGCTTTGCTGGGTCAACAAACTATTTCAGCCTCTCTTGAAGATAGTGTGCCCGTGCCTGATATGATGCTGCATTTTCTCGAACAAGCAGGGCAGCACCAAGCTGAACTCAAGAATAAGGATGACGAGCTTGCCCTCCTCCGAACCAAAGATGAAGCAATTTCCAAGCTTAAGGCAGACATGAAGAAGCTCAAGGTGCAGCACAAGTCCGAACTGGAGAAAGCGGGCCAAGACTTTACTGAAGAACGAGAGCGCCTCAACCTCCAGATCGCCAAGGACCAAGAACTGCTTAAGGAGGCTGACGTTAAGCTTGAGTCGGCGAATGCTGAGCTTGCACAACTCTGGGAGAGGCATGACAAGTGCACCAAGGAGCTGACCCGGATCCACATCCACATCTCTCGTAAGTTCTTTTTCTTTAGCTGACATGAATCTCTCCGGGTCAACCTTCCTCACTTATTTCACCTGTCTTGTTTTCAGACAAATTTCCCGAGGGCAATGCCATTGCAACTACTGTTGTTGCCAAGTTCCGCCAGAAGAGGGGTACTCCAATTGTCCCTGGCGCTACAGATATTTCCTATGACATGGAGGACTTGCTGGTCAACTTGTCTTCTCGTGTCGAAATTGTGAAGAATTATGGCAAGGATATTCTTGATGTGGCAATCTGGATCTTCAATGCCTTTTGGCATGATGAAGATACTCCGGAAGGGACCGCAGCTCTCGTCGCCAAGTTAATGGAGTGCGAGACCCAGCTCGATCTTTGGAGGGAATCTATCGGACGCACCGGAGCTGAGATCGTTCTCCACTACGTGCTTACGTGGTATGAGAAGATCAACCTCAATCTCCTTGAGCGCATGCGCACCGGATCAAGGTGGTCTAATGACCCAGATTGGATAGCTCGGCGCAAGGCTTGCGCTCATAGCCTCATCCAATACGCCCCCATTCATCAATGGAACGAGGGACCCAGCTTCCTAGGCGCTGCCTAGGACGAAAACGCTGAAGATGATTCGGGTGAGGACGAAGCTGCGGACATCGAGGAAGATGAAGATGACGCTGAAGCCGAAACTGGAGCTCCACCCGCTGGCGCTGAATTACCTCCTCCCGCTACTCCTTGATAAGAAACACTTTGAATTTCATCAGATCCCTGGTATGCCGGGTGCAATTGTATTAAGCACATAAGTGATATTTTGCTACTAAGTTTTTGTGCCGGATTAACTTGGGCATAGTCCCCAAGTTTCATTTTCTTGTTCCTCCAATTTCTTGGCTCGGCTCGTGTCTGCCTTGGTTCGGTTTTATGACTTACGAGTCCGAGCTTCAAAAATTGTCTTAACAATACTTGAGAACTTTAGTATTATCTCAAAATAATTCAGCATAGTAAACATAAAATGAGCATAAGGTTAGTCTGAAAAATAAATGTCGGCTCGATTAAGTTCCTTTCCTTAGTCATTTTTCATGTGTTACGCAATTCCAAACTTGTTCTCTTGCTTGCCATGAAGCCAAATCTTGTTGGACAGCAGCAAGTCGAAGAGTTAGGTTTTTGGTGCTCACACACTACTAATCAGGCTAGGCAGAAGCAACTTATGCCAGCTGACGCATAACTAATAAATACAGAAAACAAATAATAAATGTCATTAGGGCAGTCCCCGAGTTACTGCTCGAGGTGCCAAGATTTCATTGATAAGCTCATTGCCGGCATACATACCGACATATGAGTGACTCGGATACACACACTTCTTTGCTGAGTGTAGAAGGGATGAAGTAGAGCTACATTCCATGGACGCTTGGATTCCTCGCCGGACCTGTCCGCCTTGTTCTTCTCCTATGGTTTTGCATCTATGAGATAGTATGAGTCATTGTGCAATGCTTTTCTCGCGATGAATGGCCCTTCCCATTGGGGGGATAACTTATGCATGCCAGCAGTACGTTGTACCAACCGGAGTACCATATCACCTTCCCGGAAAACTCGGGGGTTTACTTTCCGGCTATGATAGCGTCGGAGATTTTGCTGATATATGGCGGATCTGGACAATGCCAATTCTCTCGCTTCTTCCAGCAGATCAACATCATTTTGCCGGGCTTCTTGCACTTCGGCTTCTGTGTATTGGTGACCCTAGGCGAGTCATGCTCTATGTCGGCTGGTAATACAGCTTCTGCCCCATAACTAGAAAGAATGGTGTATAGCCTGTTGACCGATTCGGAGTTGTTCTTAAACTCCACAGTACCGCTGGTAGTTCTTCTATCCAGCACCCCGCTGATCTTTGCAGCGGCTCAATGAGCCGGGGTTTTATCCCAGATAATACCAATCCGATGGATCTTTCCACTTGTCCGTTCGATGCGGGGTGAGCTACCGAGGCTACGTCTAGCCGGATCTTCTTATCTCGGCAGAATCACGCAAATGCTCCTTCAGCAAAATTCATGCCATTATCTGTTATGATACTGTGAGGATAACCGTATCTCAAGATGATATCCCTGAGGAATGCCATGGCGGTAGCTCCATCACATTTTCTTATTGGCTTCACCTCAATCCATTTTGTAAATTTGTCAACCATGACCAAGATGTGGGTCATGTTCCCTCTTGCTGGTTTGAAGGGGCCAACCATATCCAAACACCATATGGCAAATGGCCAAGTAATTGGTATGGTCTTGAGCTCCGACATTGGCATATGCATTTTTGTCACATATCTTTGACAGCCATTGCACTTTCTTACCAGATCTTCTGCTTGTTCCAAGGCATTTGGCCAGTAAAACCCATGACGGAAAGCTTTTGCTACCAAGGCTCTGGACGAGCCATGATGGCCACATTCCCCTTGATGTATTCTCGGAGGATGTCAAGTCCTTCCTCCAGGTCAACACATCGCTGGAGGACATTAGTCACACTCCTTTTCTATAGCTCGGAATTGATGATCGTGTATGCTTTTGCTCTCCTCTGAGTTTGCCTAGAAAGCACCTCCTTAGTGGGTAAGGTTCCATCCTTCAGGAATTGAAATATGGGTAGTGCCCAAGGTGGTATAGCTCGCACTGGGAACACATCCTCATCAATTTCCATCTGATCCACCGGCATAACCTCAGCCGAATCACGCTGAGCAGTCCTCGGGTCTTGCAAAGCAGTCCCCGGGTTCCCCGAGGCAGTCCCCGGGTTTCGCGTACCACCTCCCACATCAATGTCCATGGGTACGGCTCCGGACTCCGGATCTTCCGGGACGTAGATTGAGTCGGTTTCTAGGGACGGCCTGATAGATGGTTTTCTGAGGTGTTCTAATGCTACACCCGGTGGAATTGCTTGTCGGGTTGATTCGAGCTTCGACAATACGTCGGCAGCCTCATTTTCCACCTGGGGTACATGGTGAAATTCGCATCCCTCAAAGTAACCAGATATCTTCTGCACATAGAATCTGTATAATGCCATGTTTGGATCAAGAGCGTCCCACAGCCCCGAAACTTGCTGAACTACCAAATCCGAGTCGCCAAAGCATTGGATCCAACGTATTCCAATCTCCTTTGCCACTTTGAGCCCATGTACAAGTGCCTCATATTCGGCGACATTGTTTGATGCTGCGAAATGGATCTGCAGCACCTACTTCAGCTGGTCATTCTTTGGCGAGGTAAGCACAACTCCGGCGCCTAACCCGGTTTTTGTTTTTGATCCGTCAAAGTGCATCCTCCAATAATTTGGATCTAGTAATGGTGGTTCATATTGCACCTCGGCCCAGTCCACAAAAAAGTCGGCCACAGCCTGAGACTTGATTGCTTCTCTTCTGTCATATTGTGGCGCATAAGGGGCTAGCTCAATTACCCATTTTGCAATCCTGCCACTCGCATCCTTGTTACTCATTATCTCGGATATGGGAGCTTCACATATTACTTTGATGGGGTGCTCCTCAAAATAGTGTTTTAGCTTCTTAGCCGACATGTACACACCATATGCCACTTTCTGATAGTGCGGATAATTTTGCTTCGATGCTGATAATACCTCGCTTAGGTAATATACTGGCCTTTGCACTGACTTACCCTCTTCATCGCGCTCTACCACAATTACTATACTTACAACTCGGTTGGTTGCGGCTATAAAGAGCAACATTGGCTCCTTTGATAGTGGAGAGGCTAACACTGGTGTAGTGGCTAACATCTTTAATTGGATAAAGGCTTTATTGGCTTGCAGCGTCCAAATGAACTTGTCCGACTTTTTCATGAGTTGATAGAGAGGTAGTGCCTTTTCTCCCAACCGACATACAAACCGACTTAAGGATGCCAGGCAACCAGTGAACTTCTAGACATCGTTAAGGTACTTCGGCAGTTCCATTCGCTCTATGGCCCGGATTTTAGTTGGGTTAACTTCGATACCTCGGCTGGAGACAAGAAATCCGAGTAATTTTCCAGCTGGGACACCAAAGGTACATTTCTCCGGGTTAAGCTTCATTCGAAACCTCCTTAGGTTTGCGAATGTCTGCCTGATATCGTCAAGGAGCGTTTTGCTTTCCTTGGTCTTTATGACAACATCATCCACATACAACTGCACATTTTGACCAATTTGGTCGTGCAAACATTTTTGCATATATATTTGGTACGTTGCCCCTGCATTACGTAAACCAAAAGGCATGGTGCGATAGCAATAAGCCCCATACGGGGTGATAAACGTAGTCTTTATTTGATCACTTGGGTTCAGAGGTATCTGGTGGAAACTAGAATATGCATCAATGAATGACAACAGTTCACACCTAGCAGTGGAATCTATGACTTGGTCTATCCTTGGTAGTGGGAACGGATCTTTCGGACACGCCTTATTCAGGTTCGTGTAATCGATACACATGCGCCAAACCACTTCCACATTTGGATCGTCCTTCTTCTTCTCCACTAGCACCGGATTAGATAGCCAATCCGGGTAAAGCACTTCCATGATAAATCCTGTTGCTAGCAGCCGAGCTATCTCATCTCCTATGACCTTTCTCCTGTCTTCGGCGAAGCGGTGGAGAGGTTGCTTCACTGGCTTTGCTCCGGGTCTCACGTTCAAAGAGTGCTCGGCCAACTCCCTCGGAACACCTTGCAAGTCCTGTGTGGACCAAGCAAAAATATCCCGATTCTCATGGAGGAAGTTGATGAGCTCGCTTTCCTATTTGTCATTCAACCCGGCACCAATTGTTACGGTGTGCTCTGGGAACATATCATCAACAGGCACTTTCTTGGTATCCTTTGTCGCTTGGAATGAGACACTACCATGCGGGTTACTCAGCGCCGGCATATACTGCTGCGTGGACTGAGCCAATGCCGCCACCTCTTAGATCTTTCTCTTTTCTTGCGCAATCACGAGTGACTCGGCCAGGTTAGACCCGGCTGACGCGCACTCAATGGAACGTCGGAAATCACCAGTTATGGTAAGCACACCATTTGGCCTGGGCAGCTTCATCTTCAAGTAACTGATATGAGTACTTGCCATGAACTTGTTCAGAGCTATCATGCCGAGTAACATGTGATATGCGCTCTCCAAATTGACAACCTCGAACTCCAAATTCTCAGTCCGGCAGTTATCTCTCGTGCCGAACAACACGTCAACCCAGACCTTGCCTATGGGCCCACAAGAAATGCCTGGCACAATGCCATGGAAAGTTGTCCTTGTAGCTTGGAGCATGTTCTCCGAGATACCCAACTTGCGCATCGTGTCCAAGTACATGATATTTATGCTGCTGCCATTGTCAATCAGCACCTTTGAGAACCTCACATAGATGCTTGGCCCAATGAACGTTGGGTCCAACACTAGCGCATATGAACCAGGACTTGGCATAAGCTTGGGATGATCTTTGATGCTCCAGGTAATTTCCTGGTCCGACCAAGGCATATACCTCGTCACTGCTGGCATTACCGCATTTACTTCCATGTGTCGGCGCTGCAAACTATTTCTGTCCGTCTCTTCTGTGGTGAACACACAGTAACTCTAATGATGCTCTTTGTACTCATTCCTCCCCTCGTTTCCGGGGTACCTCTGATCCGGCTGATGTTGGTCTTCCACTTGATGCACTACATCCCTTCTCTCATGGTTGTCATACCTCGGCAGAGGGGGAGGCAACATTAACTGTTCCGTGTTCGCTCCGGAGAGCAATTGCTGTCGGGGTAACTCCTGCCGAGGTTGATCATTCCGAGGTGCCTGAGCATTCCCCGAACCACCTGTTCTATCTTTCGCATCCATTCACACTGCCTTGTTGTGTGACCCGCTGGGTTACTCGGATTTGGCGTGTGAAATTTACACGGCTGATCCAGCATTGCCTCATAAGTATACCTCGGACGGTCCTTCTTTTCTTGCCACTATTTCTTCTACTCTGGCGTCCAAGTTTTCTTGCCATCATTTCTTGGAGTCCATTGATGTCCTCCAGCTTTCTGACGCTGGTTGCTTCCTGCACCAGGTTGATCTTGATTCACAGCAGCAACTTGTTGCGAACTGTACCGGTAATCTGGCCTGTTGTCTCTTCTTTTACCCAGGTAATCATTTCTCCGGGACGATCCGGCTCCATCTCTCTGGTAGTATTCCTCATTTGACTGGCTTGACATTAGCCTAGGTTGAGTCGGATCACCCAAGGCGTACGAATTAGCGATTCGAATCGTCTCTGCCAATGTAGTTGGCATATCCCTTTGCAATCGTTGCCACAACATGCTTGCATATTTGCACCCTTGCGCAAACCATGCTATGGCATGTGACTCAATCACGCCCTCACATGAATTTCGCACTGTACACCACCGGGTTAGGGACTCCTGGTCTGTCTCATTCGGTTTCTGCTTGCACATTGCTAGGGTGGCCTATTCGGCCTCTGGTACGTACTTGAGAAATTGCTAACAAACATTTCCTCAAAATCGATCCAAGAGTTAATACTTCCGGGCGGCAAATTGTTTAGCCATACCCTCGTTGGCCCCTCCAACATCTAGGGTACATATCTCATAGCCCATCTCAAGTTGCCTGTAGCAATTTTTATAGCTGTTGCGTAGTTAATCAACCACGGCTTTGTGATGCCGTCATATGTCTTAGTGCCTCTAGGTAACTGGAAGTTAGGTACCGGAGGTTCCTTCATGATCTGGGGCCCAAAACATGCTGGGCCCGGAGGACCTTGACATTCAATTTGCTCCGACCTATACAGCCGATCTAGTTTAACCTGGCATCGTCAGGCATCAAATTCCTGCTTCCCAATCTTGACCCTATCACGTGATAGTCCGGCCTGGGATACCCAGCGTTCACCATTTCTGAATCACCATCATTGTATCTATCTTGCTCCTGTGGAGCTACTCTCTGTTGCATACCTTTAGCGGCACTGCGCTCTTGCCGTGGTATATTCCGCTGCTGCGGTTGCCCTGCACCTACCAAATTACGCTGTCCGGCATTGCCGTTTACAGCGTTCCCTTGACCGACATTGCCTTGGTCACGGTTACCTCGGCCAGCTTCACCTCGGCTCACACTTCGTCGATCCTCATTTCTCTGCATTTCTTTTCCTTTCCCTGCCCTTGCCGGGTCATATGGGACTATCTGCTTATTCCTCCTGGCCGAGGTTACTACCTCTTCTCTCCTAGGAGCACCATGAGGAGACGATGCAGCTCCAACGGATTTTTCCGGGTTACCCACCGCCGAATGAACGATCTTGGAGGCCCCAGCTCTCTCCGGGTTAGCTCTGAGCAATTCCTCATTTTGCCTGTTCGCGATCCGAACCAACTCATTAACCCTATCTTGTTGTCTCTAACGGGCTGCACCCGTCAGACCTTCCAACTCAGATGCAGCTGCATCTGCTGCCTTGAGGTTCTTTGCCGGGGTACTATACTTCGGCAGCCCCATGGACAGACAGTTTTCTGATTCCTCAATCCTAGTATCACCCTCTTTGTTCATTTCACTCATGAGGTTTCTCCCCTTCACTTTTACAGCATCTACCTTATTTGCCTTTGCATACTCACGCAGTGTCATGTTCAACGACTGCTGAGCCGCGGCTATCCTTTTTGCACCCTCTAGTATTTTTTGCCTAGTCTCCTCTAGCTCGGCCTGTGCCTGAGCCAGATCTACTACTGCCACTACTGGGTTTGCCAAGCTATCCATCGCCTGCTACAGCACATTCTCTGGCCTTTCCAGAGGAGGACCTCTAGTTTTCCTAGGTGCCTTGGGTGTTACCTCCGGATCTGGTGCTGGATCCTTGCTCGCGGCAGCGCTAGGTGCAGTCATCATCACCTCGGCGTGGTCCGGGGAGCGAGTGATACGTGCCCCGCGAGCCGCGCTAAGGGGTGGCTCGCCTCCTTCGACAACGTACCGCGGGTGAACGCACGACACATCGACAGCAACGTAGATCTTGTGCGCGCCGAGCTTGACGAAGAGGCCGTTGCGCGGAAGAGGACGCTTGCCGAAGCAGCCAGCGTTGTCACTGACAAAATCCAGTGCTCCAAAGCGCTGAACGAGCCCGGAGACGATGCGTTCGCCGGTGTCGATGAAGTTTCCCGTCCGGATCTTCACCCTGCTAGCGCCGCTAGCCCCATGGTGGGCGCCAACTGTCGTGGCGGAGTCACGGTAGATGCCATGGATAGGCTAAAGGTGGGGACTAAATGCACTAGGGGAATCCAGGGAGGGATAGTGCAGTGATTCCATACACAGTTGCTTTGTGTTTGATTCAGTTCCACAATTTACAAGTGCTCCTTGAGCTGTATTGGGGAGAGGAGGAAGAAGAAACTATCTTACTCTCACCACTAGCTGGCCCTCAGGAACACACTAGTAAAACACAACCCTCTAGAGATTAACCCTTTCTACAGAGGCCCTAGCCCTCCTTATATAGGGGTAGCTAGGTCTCCAATTAGCTCCTCCCAAAATAGTAAACCGACCGGGTCACTTTTTTCGAGCGTCATCCATGCAGAGGCTATGTGAGCCTCTGCGGCGCCTGCATCATCCGAGATGGGCATCATCACCTTTGTCGGCCACGCCTCGGTGATCCTGGCCTCTATCTGCTTCGCTCATGCTCTGCATACAGTGGGCACCCTTTGACCAGCGAGATACCTTCCTTCTCCTACAAGCTTGATATAACCCGGATCATACCTAGTTGATCTGGCCACACCTGTACCTGCATACAAGTTAGATACATCTTACCGACATACTACATAGGTTAGCTGAGACCCAGTTAGGTGGACATCCCCTGGTCCGGGTTACTCCGTGATTCGGCCTGCCTTGAGGTGACTCGGCCAGCACCTGCTTTGACCTTGCCGTACCTCGGCTAACTCGGCCTTTATACCCCGGCGTGATCTTACCCGGGGGTATCCCCCCAACAGTAGGAAAGGGATAACTTTCACTAGCATGGATATCACAAATGACACAAATATGCTTTCTCATGCGTTGATAAAAATCCCAGATGGGCACCACATCGACATCCAAAATCTTTATAAGATCAAACCATACCCAGCGAAGGATGGCATGGGTGATCTGGCAGCAGAAATCATCGATAAATCCTATGAAAAACTGAAGAAAGTGAAGTGACTCGATCACGACTACTGGGAGGGGAAGCCGATGAGCCAGGTGCGCCTCGAGTATGCAGCCAGAGACGCCTACATGGCGTACGAGTTGTACAGTAAGCTCATTACCATGAAAGATGGGATGGTTAAGGCGGGGTTTTTCGCGAGAGAGCTATGCCCTAGTTGCAAGCTAGCCTAGGAGAAGAAGTGCGAGGAAGACAGAAAGCGGTTTCAGGATGAGCAGGGATCTTGGGACGGTGGCGACATCAAGCAGTTGAAGGGGGAGCAAGTCAAGGACGACAACAAGTGGTGGTGATACATTATGTGTTTGAACTAGATTTTAGTTTCTAGTTTATTATGTGTTTGATACATTTAGTTACTTCAATACAAAATTTCGACCAATTTAACTTGTTGATGTATTTCTTGACAATTATAATATAATCGAGCACTAGAAATATTTTGTAGTGTGCATGAGCATGATCAGTAAATATAATTGAACACTAGAAACTTTAAGGCACTCCATATAAGGGAATAGATTAATATAGAAGGTTCACCAGAGACACCACGGATATATTGTCTTACATGCCACACACAGGTAATAATTAACTAGAACAAAATAAAAGCAGGGGATGCAGCAGGAGGCCGGGACACGGAGACGCCTAGCAGGGCAGGGGTTTATCAGTAGGAGGCAACGACATCCTAGTCGATGGGATACAGGCCAGTCCTGACATACTCCTGGAGGAATTTGCCGTAGGCTGCGTGCCGCGCCAAGGTAATCGGCCTATGGCTTCTGCCTCCTCCTCTGCCAACTCCCTCCGCGTGCTGGATCATGCTGTTGAGGTCCATGTTGATTGCTCTGCCACAGAATGGGCAAAACAGTCTCCCCCTACGGTGGAAACGGATTAGTCCACACCGTAACCGCCTTAGCACGTAGTGGCTCTTGTTGTCCCTGGATACCTTGGTATCGTCCACTTCATCATCATCCTCCTGTTGATTTTTAAGAACATAACTTAGAACTCATACATATGATTGAATTGTATTACAACTCAAGAATTGACAACATGTATATGTAAGACAATATATCCGTGGATATCAAAGATAAAACATCTCATCAATAGTTTGATCGGTTCATATATCATTTCATCTCAACACAATGACAAATAATTGCATCAGAGTGAATGTAGGATAAATCTAGGGGCCTCATAAGTTTCTTCAGGGATGGAGTCAGTGAACCAAGTAACAATTGCACAACCTATAATGATGTTGTACATCGCCCCAGGTTCACTAACTCATCCCTAAAAAAATCTGACACCAATGTGTCTGCCTCTCTTTTGGGACAAATTTGAATCATTGCCCACAATAAGAAATTGAAATGTAATCATACAAAACATTATTCAGGGACATATATAGTCAGGTACAAAAACAAGCCTAAATATTGTAATTATAAATAAAAAACCAAACAATTAATCTTCAGGTACATGTTAAAAATACTTATGATCAAAACCATTCATATACATATGCATCATACCAATCATTAAAAGATCTGAAACAATTCAAGGATCATATATGTAGTTCCATATGAGAATAAATCTAGGGCCTCAAAATTTGTTTCGGAGATGGAGTTGGCGAACCAAAGTACCAACAGCACAACCTATATTGTTTGTGTGCATTGCTGCCTCAGGTTCACCAACCCATCCCTAAAACACGACACCATCATATGTGTCTCCCCTTGAAATATTTTGGGGAAAATTTCAATCATCGGCCTCGGTGACAAACTAAAATGTAATTCTTATACACTGAATGCATGGAATAGATAATTCGACATCATAGTTCTATGAATGTAGAATAAAGATTAAGGCCTCATAAGTTTATTCAGGGACGGCGTGAGTGAACCAAGTAACAATTGCACAACCTATATTGTTCTTGTACATCGCCCTAGGTTCACTAACTCGTCCCTAAAAAAATCTGACACCAATGTGTCTGCCTCTCTTTTGGGGCAAATTTGAATCATTGGCCACAATAAGAAATTAAAATGTAATCGTACAAAACATTATTCAGGGATATACATAGTCAGGTACAAAAACAAGCCTAAATATTGTAATTATAAATAAAAACCAAACAATTAATCTTCAGGTACATGTTAAAAATACTTATGATAAAAACCATTCATATACATATGCATCATACCAATCATTAAAAGATCAGAAACAATTCAAGGATCATATATGTAGTTCCATATGAGAATAAATCTAGGGCCTCATAATTTGTTTTAGAGATGGAGTTGGAGAACCAAAGTACCAACAGCACAACCTATATTGTTTGTGTGCATTGCTGCCTCAGGTTCACCAACCCATCCCTAAAACACGGCACCATCATACGTGTCTCCCCTTGAACTCTTTTGGGGCAAATTTCAATCATCGGCCTCGGTGACAAACTAAAATGTAATTCTTATACACTATGAATGCATGGAATAGATAATTCAAATATCATAGTTTTATGAATGTAGAATAAAGATTGCAGCCTCATAAGTTTCTACAGAGATGGCGTAAGCGAACCAAGTAACAATTGCATAGCTTATATTGATATTGTACATGGCCCTAGGTTTGCTCACTCATCCCTGAAAAAATCTGACACCAATGTGTCTGCCTCTCTTTGGGGCAAATTTGAATCATTGGCCACAATAAGAACATTGGCCACAATAAGAAATTGAAATGTCATCATACAAAACAATATTCAGGGATATACATATGCATCATACAACGCATTCATAGATCAGAAACAATACAAAGATTATATATTTAGGTCCCATATGAGAGAAAAATTAGGGCCTCATTTTTTTCAGTGATGGAGTCGGAGAACCAAAATACCAACAGCACAACCTATATTGTATATGTGCATTGCTGCCTCAGGTTCACTAACCATCCCTAAGAAAACGACACCATCAGATGCCCTTGCACTATTTTGGGGCAAAATTGAATCATTGGGCTCAGTAAGGAATAGAAATGTAATGTTATAGGCCTGCTGTGTATCGAAATCAACACTCAACTAGCAAACTCAACTAGATGGCAGATGAACAGATTGGGGTTTTGTGACTAGACGGATTGGGGTTTTGTGACTAGATGACAGATGCATCAATCAACCGATCGAACCATATATATACTACCCTACTTCAAGAGCAAAAGAATTTGTACACGATTGAGCAAATCCTATGTATGAACAGTGAAAACTGCGGCTGTGACTAGAGAAGCTAGCAATGTAGTACCTCGAACTCCTCATCAGGGACCTCCTCCTCGAACTCATCATTCTCCATGATTGCGTCGAAGATTTCTTGTACGGGATGGAGTCGTTGATGTAGATCACCGGATTGCCTCCGCCTGCCGCCTGCCCCCATCCAAATCTGCCGCTGGCACCACGACGTTGTCGGCCACCTACTACTCGGCGGTGACAGCTACTACCTGCTGCTCGGCAGCGCTGGCTACCACCTGCTGCGCGGTGGCGACGGCTACCACCTGCTTCTCGGCGGTGACGGCTACCACCTGCTGCTCGGCAGCGACGGCTACTGGCTGGACGGATGAGTTCGCACCCTCGATGGCGCGGCGACGAGCGGTGTTCGTGCCCGAAGAAGATGCCTCTGCCTGCTTGGCGATGACTGAGCCATCTGTTGTTGTGCCTTCAACTGGCTTCACCTCTGGCTCGTCTCCATGCGTACGCTTCATGGCGCACCAAGGGAAGGAGGTAGTGCAAGCGAGGGAGCTTCTGCACGCGCGGTAGGTGTAGATTAGGGTCTTGGGACTAGACAGACTGGGGGGAAATGACACGAGCTCATGGAAGAAGAAGGTCGAGGGGGTTATAAACACCAGACCATTCGTAGTCCTCGAGTGGACACGTGTGGTGGGAAGGGGGCACCACGATCTCCACCCTTTTTTGGGTTCCTTTTTTTTGAAACAGCCACGATCTCCACTTTAGAGATGCATTGAAAACACGCTCATGGCAGACCTCGATTCCACTGCATGCAAGTGGCGCGGAACCAATTTCTAGCAACATTAGATCTACTCGAGGGAGGTCCTTGACTCATGGAAGTTACTAGCGGTAGGGCCCAGTTGGAAGTGAGATTGAGAGTGTTCCGTAAAAATGGGATATGTCTTATTAAAATCAAGTGGCAATAAATTGCAGCGTCCCGTCGACAACCGTGCACTCGATGACCCCGTTGCCTTGTGCATGTGTTGTAGTAGCAGTAATAGGCTTTTCAGACTAGATTAAACTTGACATGACCGCTTGACGACTTTTTCCATGGACGACATCGTGTTCCTTCCTGTATAAGTCTCGCTGAGGGAGACGTCTGTGATGTGTCACGCTGTACTATGAAGGGCACGACGTGTGCAACGATCATTGTTGGATCGCACAGAATCAACGGTTGGTGCGCACAATCCGCGTAACAACTGTGACAACCAATCAGGGAGTAGCAGACAGGGTGAGCACAGGTTTGGGCTTCTACAAAAGATAGAGAGAGGGGGGGCAAAACTAAGTAGTACCACATAAAACCAAGGGCAAAACTCAGTAGTATAAAAATGAAAAGTGTCCTGTACAATGAAATATTGCATGTCTATTCTTTTCATGAACCACATAAGGATCCACCAGTGTCATTGGATGTGTGTTATTTTCATGAACCACACCTAGTGTGATTGCATGTCTGTTCCTCTAAACAAACCACATAAGGATCCACCAGTGTCATTGCATGTCTGTTCTTTTCATGAATCACCCAGTGTCATTGCATGTGTTTTCTTCTAAACAAACCACTTAAGTCATTGCATGTCTATTCTTTTCATGAATCACATCTAGTGTCATTGCATGTCTGTTCTTTTCACAAACCACATAAGGATCCACCTAGTGTCATTGCATGTCTGTTCTTTTCATGAACCACATAAGGATCCACCAATGTCATTGCCTGTGTGTTCTTCTCATGAACCACACATGGATCCACCAGTGTCATTGCATGTTTGTTCTTCTCATGAACCACACATGGATCCACTAGTGTCATTGCATGTTTGTTCTTTTCATGAACCACAGCTAGAGTCATTGCATATCTGTTACTTCCATAAACCACACATGGATCCACCAGTGTCATTGCAAGTCTGTTCTTTTCATGAACCACACACAGTGTCATTGCATGTCAGTTCTTTTCATGAACCACATAAGGATCCACCGGTGTCATTGCATGTCTGTTCTTTTCATGAATCACATAAGGATCCACCAGTGTCATTGCATGTCTATTCTTTTCATGAACCAAACCCTGTGTCATTGCATGTGTGTTCCTCTAGACAAACCACATAAGGATCAAGCAGTGTCACTGCATGTCTGTTCTTTTCATGAACCACATAAGGATCCACCAGTGTCATTGGATGTGTGTTATTCTCATGAACCACACCTAGTGTCATTGCATGTCTGTTCCTCTAAACAAACAACATAAGGATCCACCAGTGTCATTGCATGTATATTCTTTTCAGGAACCACACCCAATGTCATAGCATGTGTGTTCTTCTAAAAAAACACATAAGTCATTGCATGTCTGTTCTTTTCATGAACCACACCCAGTGTCATTGCATGTGTGTTCCTCTAGACAAACCACATAAGGATCCACCAGTGTCATTGGATGTGTGTTCTTTTCATGAACCACAACCAGTGTGATTGCATGTATGTTCCTCTAAACAAACCACATAAGGATCCACCAGTGTCATTGCATGTCTGTTCTTTTCATGAACCACACCCAGTGTCATTGCATGTGTGTTCTTCTAAACAAACCACATAAGTCATTGCATGTCTGTTCTTTTCATGAACCACACCCGGTGTCATTGCAATTTTCCTCTAGACAAACCACATAAGGATCCACCGGTGTCACTACATGTCTGTTCTTTTCATGAAACACATAAGGATCCACCAGTGTCACTGGATGTGTGTTATTCTCATGAACCACACATGGATCCACCGGTGTCATTGCATGTATGTTCTTTTCATGAAGCACAGCTAGAGTCATTGCATGTCTGTTACTTCCATAAACCACACATGGATCCACCTGTGTCATTGCATGTCTCTTCTTTTCATGAACCACACCAAGTGTCATTGCATGTCAGTTCTTTTCATGAACCACATAAGGATCCACCAGTGTCATTGCAAGTCTGTTCTTTGCATGAATCACATAAGGATGCACCAGTGTCAATGCATGTCTGTACTTTTCATGAACCACACCCGGTGTCATTGCATGTGTGTTCCTCTAGACAAATCACATAAGGATCCACCGGTGTCACTACATGTCTGTTCTTTTCATGAACCACATAAGGATCCACCAGTGTCATTGGATGTGTGTTCTTCTCATGAACCACACATGGATCCACCAGTGTCATTGCATGTCTGTTCTTTTCATGAACCATTGCTAGAGTCATTGCATGTCTGTTACTTCCATAAACCACACATGGATCCACCGGTGTCGTCGCATGTCTGTTCTTTTCATGAACCACACCCAGTGTCATTGCATGTCAGTTCTTTTCATAAACCACATAAGGATCCACCGGTGTCATTGCATGTCTGTTCTTTTCACAAACCACATAAGGATCCACCAGTGTCATTGCATGTCTATTCTTTTCATGAACCAAACCCAGTATCATTGCATGTGTGTTCCTCTAGACAAACCACATAAGGATCCACCGGTGTTACGGCATGTCTGTTCTTTTCATGGACCACATAAGGATCCACCACTGTCATTGCATGTGTGTTCCCCTAGACAAACCACATAAGGATCCACCAGTGTCACTGCATGTCTGTTCTTTTCATGAACCACATAAGGATCCACCAATGTCATTGCCTGTGTGTTCTTCTCATGAACCACACATGGATCCACCAGTGTCATTGCATGTTTGTTCTTCTCATGAACCACACATGGATCCACTAGTGTCATTGCATGTTTGTTCTTTTCATGAACCACAGCTAGAGTCATTGCATATCTGTTACTTCCATAAACCACACATGGATCCACCAGTGTCATTGCAAGTCTGTTCTTTTCATGAACCACACACAGTGTCATTGCATGTCAGTTCTTTTCATGAACCACATAAGGATCCACCGGTGTCATTGCATGTCTGTTCTTTTCATGAATCACATAAGGATCCACCAGTGTCATTGCATGTCTATTCTTTTCATGAACCAAACCCTGTGTCATTGCATGTGTGTTCCTCTAGACAAACCACATAAGGATCAAGCAGTGTCACTGCATGTCTGTTCTTTTCATGAACCACATAAGGATCCACCAGTGTCATTGGATGTGTGTTATTCTCATGAACCACACCTAGTGTCATTGCATGTCTGTTCCTCTAAACAAACAACATAAGGATCCACCAGTGTCATTGCATGTATATTCTTTTCAGGAACCACACCCAATGTCATAGCATGTGTGTTCTTCTAAAAAAACACATAAGTCATTGCATGTCTGTTCTTTTCATGAACCACACCCAGTGTCATTGCATGTGTGTTCCTCTAGACAAACCACATAAGGATCCACCAGTGTCATTGGATGTGTGTTCTTTTCATGAACCACAACCAGTGTGATTGCATGTATGTTCCTCTAAACAAACCACATAAGGATCCACCAGTGTCATTGCATGTCTGTTCTTTTCATGAACCACACCCAGTGTCATTGCATGTGTGTTCTTCTAAACAAACCACATAAGTCATTGCATGTCTGTTCTTTTCATGAACCACACCCGGTGTCATTGCAATTTTCCTCTAGACAAACCACATAAGGATCCACCGGTGTCACTACATGTCTGTTCTTTTCATGAAACACATAAGGATCCACCAGTGTCACTGGATGTGTGTTATTCTCATGAACCACACATGGATCCACCGGTGTCATTGCATGTATGTTCTTTTCATGAAGCACAGCTAGAGTCATTGCATGTCTGTTACTTCCATAAACCACACATGGATCCACCTGTGTCATTGCATGTCTCTTCTTTTCATGAACCACACCAAGTGTCATTGCATGTCAGTTCTTTTCATGAACCACATAAGGATCCACCAGTGTCATTGCAAGTCTGTTCTTTGCATGAATCACATAAGGATGCACCAGTGTCAATGCATGTCTGTACTTTTCATGAACCACACCCGGTGTCATTGCATGTGTGTTCCTCTAGACAAATCACATAAGGATCCACCGGTGTCACTACATGTCTGTTCTTTTCATGAACCACATAAGGATCCACCAGTGTCATTGGATGTGTGTTCTTCTCATGAACCACACATGGATCCACCAGTGTCATTGCATGTCTGTTCTTTTCATGAACCATTGCTAGAGTCATTGCATGTCTGTTACTTCCATAAACCACACATGGATCCACCGGTGTCGTCGCATGTCTGTTCTTTTCATGAACCACACCCAGTGTCATTGCATGTCAGTTCTTTTCATAAACCACATAAGGATCCACCGGTGTCATTGCATGTCTGTTCTTTTCACAAACCACATAAGGATCCACCAGTGTCATTGCATGTCTATTCTTTTCATGAACCAAACCCAGTATCATTGCATGTGTGTTCCTCTAGACAAACCACATAAGGATCCACCGGTGTTACGGCATGTCTGTTCTTTTCATGGACCACATAAGGATCCACCACTGTCATTGCATGTGTGTTCCCCTAGACAAACCACATAAGGATCCACCAGTGTCACTGCATGTCTGTTCTTTTCATGAACCACAGCTAGAGTCATTGCATGTCTGTTACTTCCATAAACCACACATGGATCCACCGGTGTCATTGCATGTATGTTCTTTTCATGAACTACACCCAGTGTCATTGCATGTCTGTTCTTTTCATGAACCACATAAGGATCCACAAGTGTCATTGCATGTCTGTTCTTCTCACAAACCACATTAGGATCCACCAGTGTCATTGCATGTCTGTTCTTTTCATGAACCACACCCAGTGTAATTGCATGTGTGTTCCTCTAGACAAACCACATAAGGATCCATCGGTGTCACTGCATGTCTATTCTTTTCATGAACCACATAAGGATCCACTAGTGTCATTGCATGTCTGTTCTTCTCACAAACCACATAAGGATCCACCAGTGTCATTGCATGTCTGTTCTTTTCATGAACCACACCCAGTGTCATTGCATGTGTGTTCCTCTAGATAAACCACATAAGGATCCACCAGTGTCACTGCATATCTGTTCTTTTCATGAACCACATAAGGATCCACTAGTGTCATTGGATGTGTGTTCTTTTCATGAACCACAACCACTGTGATTGCATGTCTGTTCCTCTAAACAAACCACATAATGATCCACCAGTGTCATTGCATGTCTGTTCTTTTAAGGAACCACACCTAGTGTCATTCCATGTGTGTTCTTCTAAACAAACCACATAATTCATTCCATGTCTGTTCTTTTCATGAACCACCCCCAGTGTCATTGCATGTGTGTTCCTGTAGACAAACCACCTAAGGATCCACCGGTGTCACTGAATGTCTGTTGTTTTGATGAACCACATAAGGATCCACCAGTGTCATTGGATGTGTGTTCTTCTCATGAACCACACATGGATCCACCGGTGTCATTGCATGTTTGTTCTTTTCATGAACCACAACTAGAGACATTGCATGTCTGTTATTTCCATAAACCACACATGGATCCACCGGTGTGATTGCGGTCTATTCTTTTCATGAACTACACCCAGTGTCATTGCATATCAATTATTTTCATGAACCACATAAGGATCCACCAGTGTCATTGCATGTTTGTTCTTTTCCTGAATCACATAAGGATCCACCAGTGTCATTGCATGTCTGTTCGTTTCATGAACCACACCCGGTGTCATTGCATCTATTATCTTCTAGACAAACCACATAAGGATCCACCGGTGTCACTGCATGTCTGTTCTTCTCATGAACCACATAAGGATCCACCAGTGTCATTGGATGTGTGTTCTTGTCATGAACCACACATGGATCGACTAGTGTCATTGCATGTCTGTTCTTTTATTAACCACAGCTAGAGTCATTGCATGTTTGTTACTTCCATAAACCACACATGGATCCAACGGTGTCATTGCATGTCTGTTCTTTTCATGAACCACACCCAGTGTCATTGCATGTTTGTTCTTTTCATGAACCACATAAGTATCCACCGGTGTCATTGCATGTCTGTTCTTTTCATGAACTACATAAGGATCCACCAGTTTCATTGCATGTGTGTTCCTCTAGACAAACCACATAAGGATCCACCAGTGTCACTTCATGTCTGTTCTTTTCAGGAACCACGGCTAGAGTCATTGCATGTCTGTTACTTCCATAAACAACACATGGATCCATCGATATCATTGCATGTCTGTTCTTTTCATGAACCACAGCAAGTGTCATTGCATGTCTGTTCTTTTCATGAACCACATAAGGATCCACCAGTGTCATAGCATGTCTGTTCTTGTCACAAACCACATTAGGATCCACCAGTGTCATTGCATGTCTGTTCTTTTTATGAACCACACCTAGTGTCATTGCATGTGTGTTCCTCTAGACAAACCACATAAGGATCCAACGGTGTCACTTCATGTTTGTTCTTTTCATTAACCACATAAGGATCCACCAGTGTCATTGCATATCTGTTCTTCTCACAAACCACATAAGGATCCACCAGTGTCATTGCATGTCTGCTCTTTTCCTGAACCACACCTAGTGTCATTGCATGTGTGTTCCTCTAGATAAACCACATAAGGATCCACCATGTCACTGCATGTCTGTTCTTTTCATGAACCACATAAGGATCCACCAGTGTCATTGGATGTGTGTTCTTTTCATGAACCACACGTAGTGTGATTGCATGTCTGTTCCTCTAAACAAACCACATAAGGATCCACCAGTGTCATTGCATGTCTGTTCTGTTCATGAACCACCACCAGTGTCATTGCATGTGTGTTCTTCTAAACAAACCACATAAGTCATTGCATGTCTGTTACTTCCATAAACCACACATGGATCCACCGGTGTCATTGCATGTCTGTTCTTTTCATGAACCACACCTAGGGACATTGCATGTCAGTTCTTTTCATGAACCACATAAGGATCCACAAGTGTCATTGCATGTCTGTTCTTTTCATGAATCACATAAGGATCCACTAGTGTCATTGCATGTATGTTCTTTTCATGAACCAAACCCAGTGTCATTGCATGTGTGTTCCTCTAGACACACCACATAAGGATCCACCGGTGTTACTACATGTCTGTTCTTTTCATGAACCACATAAGGATCCACCAGTGTCATTGGATGTGTGTTCTTCTCATTAACCACACATAGATCCACCAGTGTCATTGCATGTCTATTCTTTTCATGAACCACAACTAGATTCATTGCATGTATGTTACTTCCATAAACCAGACATGGATCCACCGGTGTCATTGCATGTCTGTTCTTTTCATGAACCACACCCAGTGTCATTGCATGTTTGTTCTTTTCATGAACCACATAAGGATCCACCAGTGTCATTGCATGTTTGTTCTTCTCACAAACCACATAAGGATCCACCAGTGTGATTGCATGTCTATTCTTTTCATGAACCACACCCAGTGTCATTGCATGTGTGTTCCTCTAGACAAACAAAATAAGGATCCACCGGTGTCACTGCATGTCTGTTCTTTTCATGAACCACATAAGGATCCACCAGTGTCATTGGATGTGTGTTCTTTTCATGAACCAGACCCAGTGTGATTGCATGTCTGTTCCTCTAAACAAACCACACAAGGATCCACGAGTGTCATTGCATGTCTATTATTTTCATGAACCACACCCAGTATCATTGCATGTGTGTTCTTCTAAACAAACCACATAAGTCATTGTATGTTTGTTCTTTTCATGAACCAAACCCAGTGTCATTACATGTGTGTTCCTCTAGACAAACCACATAAGGATCCACCGGTGTCACTGCATGCCTCTTCTTTTCATGAACCACATAAGGATCCACCAGTGTCATTGGATGTGTGTTCTTCTCATGAACCACACCTAGTGTCATTGTGTGTCTGTTCCTCTAAACAAACCACATAAGGATCCACCAGTGTCATTGCATGTCTGTTCTTTTCATGAACCACACCCAGTGTCATTGCATGTGTGTTCTTGTAAACAATCCACATAAGTCATTGCATGTCTGTTCTTTTCATGAACCATACCCAGTGTCATTGCATGTGTGTTCCTCTAGACAAACCACATAAGGATCCACTAGTTTCATTGGATGTGTTTTCTTTTCATGAAGCACACCTAGTGTGATTGCATGTCTGTTCCTCTAAACAAACCACATAAGGATCCACCAGTGTCATTGCATGTCTGTTCTTTTCATGAACCACACCCAGTGTCATGGCATGTGTGTTTTTCTAAACAAACCACATAAGTCATTGCATGTATGTTATTTTCATGAACCACACCTGGTGTCATTGCATGTGTGTTCCTCTAGACAAACCACATAGGGATCCACCGGTGTCACTGCATGTATGTTCTTTTCATGAACCACATAAGGATCCACCAGTGTCATTGGATGTGTGTTCTTCTCATGAACTACACATGGATCCACTAGTGTCATTGCATGCCTGTTCTTTTCATAAACCACAGCTAGATTCATTGCATGTCTGTTACTTCCATAAACCACACATGGATTCACCGGTGCCATTGCATGTCTGTTCTTTTTGTTGGAAATATGCCCTAGAGACAAATAGTAGTAAGGACTATTATCATATTTCATATAGTTTATGATGAAGTTTTATATCATATTATAACTGTATTGGGTGGAAACATCAATACACGTGTGATATATAAACAACCAGGGGTTCCCAGTGAAACTCTAGTCACTGGTTCATTGGTCAAGAGATGATCATGGTTCCTGATCATGTGGCATGCCAGTTGGAAATGGAGTCATCTCATTCCAAGAATGAGATGATGAACCAATACCCAACCTAAACATTGCGACCCGATCATGTCACGAAGTTCAAGTTATGATGATTAGAAATGGATCCTCGTAGACTATTCCTTAGACCGTGAGGCTATATCAATCACTGTCTCCCGAGAGTGCTTAGATATCATCAAACGCCACTCGGTAAGATAGTGGTTATAAAGGTGTGTTCAGGTAGTCGGAGGAAACCGTAGAGGAAATATATGTCAAGAGCGGGATTTGTCCGTCCATGTGACGGGAAGATACTCAAGGGCCCACTCGGAGAAGTTATATCCAATAGTTGCGCAGCATGTGATTTGATCACGGGGATATCACTTGTCGGAACGAGTCAAGTAGCATTGTTCGGTACTGAGATTAAACATGACATGGTGATGTCATTGATCAGATCTCGGGCAATGCAAGTATCGAGAGACAAAGGGAATAAGACACGACTGTCCCGGTTCAAACGACGAAACATCTTCATGGAACGCACAGGGGTCACATGGCCATCCAGGTCCCTATGTTGATCATTGGTGCGGGATTGTCCCGACCATGTCTGGACTGTTCCCAAACCGTGGGGTATCACACTTAAGGGCTTGATGATGCTTAGAGAGTGTTTATAGGATCGGTGGAATCGCCGAAGAATAGTAGAGAGAAAATCGGAAGGGTTTCGGTAAGTTCGGAGGATGTCCGGAGTGGAGGTGGAAGGTGTTCCATAGCCATGGAGGTTGAGTAATATGTGAATGAATGTTAAATATTTATTTAATCATTTATTCATAATTATTTAATAAAGAGAAAATCAATTAAAATGGTCAATGGCTTAATGGGCCAATTCCCGGAGGGAGAGGGCCCATTAGGGAAAGGAGAGAGGGAGAAGGGTCCAAGGGGGTGGCCGGTGCCCTAGTGGGCCAGGCCCCCTCACACGGGGCCCATGGGGGTGGTCGGCGGTGCCACCCCTCCCCCCTCCTCTCCTTTAGTCCCACCTCGGGACTTTGAGGGAGGTAGTACCTCCCCTCCCCCTATATATAGTGGGGGTATTTGGCCAAATTAAATACACCAATAATCAATAAAAGGTCTTCTCACTTTGGGAGGACCTCCAGTTGATATTTTCTCTCTCCCTCTCTCTCTCTCTCTCTCTCTCTCTCTCTCTCTCTCTCGTGACCGTGGTCCCAAGTCTGGACTGCGCGAGCGAGAGACATCTTCACTGCGGAGCACCGTCGTGCTGCGGGATTCGGATTCAGGTGCTCTACTTCCGCAACTGCTGCTGGATCGGGGAAGCGGGAGTCATCATCAGGCACCGGACGTGTGTAACTCCCCGCGAGGTGTCGCACTTGAGGCACTCAAGTCGTTGGAGCCAAGGAGCGCAAGGACTTCATCACGATGTTGAGGTCGGCTTCAGCTCGTCTACATCAACCACGCTCTCCTGAGCGTTGACAACGCTTTT